>CM076575.1:1119615764-1119954571 GCA_034641835.2 Pinus albicaulis | reverse complement strand
AAGGACCGACTCTAACACGTAGCACAAGTTTGAGGCTGATTTTGAGGGCCTTCCTGAAGTCAAAATTGAGTGTAGGATAGCTCGTTGGAAATCCCTTCCTGTTTAATTTCCAACCCAAGTGGAATTTCTGGATTTGGTTTCCATTTGCCCCTCCAAAAATCAAATCTCCCAACACTGCTTCCTGTGTGTGCAAAAAGTGGCAGAAAGGCCATTTTTGAGGTGTTTTTGACCCTTTAGGCAACCAAGAACTTAATGAAATTTTTAGGTAATCCATAGGCATGCATAAATTTTGATTAAAAATTCCCAGAAATGCAAAGTTTTCTTCCAGAAGAGCTACCAATTATAAGCGCGCGCCAAGTGGCGCTACGCGTCGGGCAGGAAAATCTGTTTTTAGGCTCAAAAATTCGAGATTGACAAAATTTTTCCAAAATTTCTTGAAATTTGGGCTGAATGTCCCTCATCAAGCACTATGCTGGGCCAAAGAAGCTTCGGCCAAAATTTGGAGCCTATCATGCCTTTTGTGACGCTTTAGTGCCCTCCTTAGCCTTGCCTTCAGGATTTTGATCCTCGCTTTGCAAACATGATGTTGCGCCCAATAATGGTTCTTCATGTGTCTGAGCATGTTCTTTTCCTTGTTTGCCTTTGCCAACAGCTTCTCAAGATGAATTTTGACCCTCTCAAGCCAATTCTCTCTATCAGTCTCAATCTCTCGCTCAATGGGTGTTATCTCTGTTGGGCTTCTTCGGGTAGTTTGCCGGTTCTCACGGATGTATTGCAACTCCATGATTGTCTGCTGATCCTTCAACTATTTGTTACGCTACTCCAAGTAGTTTATAATCCATTGAGCTCTCTGCAACTTTTCGATCAATGTGTCTATCTCAGCCTTCTGCTCCTGAATGATCTCTCTCAACTTTGAGCTTAGAGAGCTCAAATCCTCATCAATCAATATGAAATCAGTATCCTGGCCTCCTGAAGGGCCCTCATCATGCATAGGCCCCTTACCTCTGTCCTGTACCTGTACCTGTGCTGTTGATGATGGCAAAGAGACCCCTTCCACCCCGGGTGGAGATAATACTCGTCGGGCTGTTGCAAATAATGCTCTGGTGCCTCTCTGATAAGTAACAAACACTGGTACACTGATAGGCTCTGTTTCGAGACCTTCAAGCTAATGTGAAGGCTCACCTGGCTCATGAACAATCTCCAGAGGAGGCTGAGGGGCTATGAAGAAGTCATGGGAAATGAAATCCTCCCATGCAATACCCTGCAATCCAAGCTGATGTACAACAACGATCTTGATGAGTGCATAGTGATAAATACTGTTGTACTGCTGCTCGGGAGTCTTCTTCTGCACAAGAGTGGTCATTCTCTCGATGTTCTGGCACATGAAATAAGGTATGTTCATCATCTTCACTCTAGTGAAATGAATCAATAACCTGATGTGGTATGCATAGAGGCGTGAGAACCGGCCCTCACAACTGAAGTATCTGATAATGAGTCTCATCAAAGGCGCATAGGATTCCTTCAGGAACCGGAATGGGAATACCCTGTTGAGTTGTCTCACATAACTAGGCCTGATGTATGGTTGATAATGCACTCTGTCCACCTGCTGTCTTTTTTTCCACTGTTCACCCACATTTGGTATTCTTGTTGCTTGAGAAATGGTTTTCGGTGTCAAGGTGAAATTCACACCAGCAAGAGTTACCTGACCATCATGCAAATTTAAAACAAACAAACGAGCCAACTCCCGATGATGCTGAATCCTAGCAATCATCTCACAATACTGATAGCATGACTGCTCTCGAAAACATGCCATGGCAAGTGGGTAGGCCTGCAACTGAGTCAATGAGGTGGGCTCTTCTCTCACATGTTTGCCACCTTTACAAGGCCTTCTCGGTGCATGTAGCTCAGTGGTAGAATCACTATCTCTGTCATACGATGTATCAGTGTCTGTCTCCATGGTGTTGAAAATCTATGTCAAGTATATGCTGATTTGTATGAGATGAAAATAAGAATTTGGTGTCTTTGTCTTGATTTCCAAATGTATCAAAGTCAAATGAGGGACTGTGGGAAATAGGGCAGTGAGAATGATGGAGTTTTGTCAATTGAATTTAAAGTGTAAGGACAACCACTTGACTGTGTTTGGGAAATTGGGATTTAGGAATTTTTGCAAATGATATGGGGAAAGGGATAATGATAGGCAATGAATTGATTTAGGGATAGGAAAATGGGGCTTAGGAATAAGTCACTTTGAGAATGAAAAGAGATAAGGGATGAACTGTAGTGATATAATAACAGTGAGAGGGAAAAACAAGGTGGGAAATAAAAGGATTTGGCACCAAATTATTTTTTATAACACCAACTTCAAAACCTTAAGTAAATAATTCTCAAGAATATAGGGTTTGGATTTTCATGTATCAAATTCTCATAATCAGTCATATAACCACACCAAACATGATTTAATGGAAATTGCAAGATCAGTCGAACTTACATGGAGCATAGGAGGTTGAGTCGATTTTAAATTTATGGAGTAGTGGCAAAATTTTTGTTTTTCGGCCCTGTGCACCGCGCGCACAACTCAATGCACCGCGAAAACTCTGTGCGCAATGCCCGTTATAATTTTCAAGAAGATGGGTGGCTCTATGTGCCGTGACTGTTATGTGCGCCGCGACCTTCACCCAACGCGCCGCGCAGGTAACTCACCCATAGTCTCTGCTTCAAACCACTGTTTTCGCTCTTCCACAATTTGACTTGGCTTCACTCTTGACTTAGCGTGCAAATGAATTGTTTGAACACCAAAAATATCTTATATGGCCATAGACTTTGATTTTTGATTTAGAAAACCCACTTTCTAATGTTTGAATTTTGGCACTTTCATATAAACTCTGTTTTGCTTGTTTTCTTTGATTTTTGAACTGATGATGAATCTCTTGTCTAATTTTTGCAGGGATAGCAGGCACGGGATTTGGAAAAGGTGACCAGGGTTGAGCCTGAAGAACTTCACAACTGAAAAACTTTTAAAATTACATAGAATTTATTACAAAATACGAAATTGACGATTTTACTTCAAAACAGAGTTTTGAATAAAAATCATTATCAAGCAATATGACAATGAAATTTTTGCGATGAAAACTTAATTCGAACCTCCCTCATTTGTCTGCTGACATTATTAGACATTTTGAAGATGAAATCTTAGACCTAATGACTAAAATGACTCTTTGCTAACCAAGAGACCAAACATGACTGTAAATGACTTTAAAATTTATTTTGATGAACATACACAGACCAGCAGGTACACGACATGAGGGATATGAGTGACAAGACCCTTCCGTTAGAAGATCAATGCTACTAATGGAATTCAGATGACTGAACTGAATGAGACACCTAAAATGAAATGCAACAAAAGATATTTTGATCTCTGACGGAGGGATGAAGATACCGACTCTAACAGGTTATAGGAAACAATTCAATTCCTTGGCTACCTTACAATGAATAAAATTATGGGTGCTACCTGAATCAATAAACACTATTACCTTTTTATTCTTGATATGTCCTTCTATCTTGAGAGTTTAAGGAGTGGTAATTCCTGCCAATCCATTACACAATATGGTAGGACTCATTTCTTCCTCTTCTAGGGTTGGTTCCTGGTCTATATTCTCTTCTTTTTCATTTTCTTCTTCCTCTTCGCAATCTATGTAAAATAATTTCTTCTCAGCACACTTATGACCTTTAGTTTATTTTCTATCACAACTGTAGCAAAGCCCTTTTTCTCTTTTTCTTCCAATTGTAGTGGTGTCAACCTTGTAGGTTGTGGAAATTTAGGAGTAGCAACACTTCCCTCTTTATAGAAGTGAGTGGTAGGCTTCCTTGTCTCCATAATTTTACATTCAATTTTTCTTTCCAACCTGAATGTCTTATCCAATGAATCAGGTTCCAAAACGCGAACTTCATGTTGGATGTTATCCTTTAAATTACCTATGAAGAGATCAATCTTGTGTTCCTCTGGAATATCAGTTACCCTTATATTCAATTTTCAGGAGTCCTCAATGTGCTCCCCCACTAAACCCTTTTATTTGCGATTTATCAATTGGCTAAAGAAGGTGTTGCTTTTTGTATCCTCATAATGTGCTATCATTTCCTCCGTAAAAATTGACCAAGTGACAACTTTTTTACAGGAGTAAAGCCATCGATACCATACGAATGTATTTTGTTCTAAATGTAAAGTTGCAGTGCGTACCTTTTGTGTGTTTTGCACATTATTGAGATCAAAATATTGCTCCATATGTAGTATCCATGTTACATGATCCTTTCCATCAAAATTCCTCATATCCATTTTTGGAATATGGTGGTTCTTCTCGCCAACATTAGATTTTATGAAATCACGATTAACATTTATTTTGTTCTCATCATGAGTTTCCTCTACTATCTTTTCACCATTAGGAAACATTTCTTTTATCAACTTTGTCAAACCTTCCATGTCTGCTTTTAGATCATTCTTCATGTTTTCCATTTTCTCATCGATCTTAGCTTCCATGTCATCCATCTTAGATTCCATGCCATATATTAGCTCATTTATTCTTCAACCAACTGATCTTAGATTCCACACCCTTCTTCAAACCATCCATCTTAGTTTACTGCCTTTCTTCAAAACTCTTGTCATTTTTTGTTGTTCTTTATGAAAATATGGTTAGCATATTCTTCTATATCTTCATGAGTCATAGTAGAGCTTTCTAAAGGCTTAATTGGTGTTGAATTATTTTTAGGGGCCATTTTAGAATCCAATACTGATATCTATTCTACAATATTCCCTTGGAATCAATTCAACTTGATTCTTCAAACAAGACTTATGCAATTCGGAAAAAAAATACACACCTTTTACTTACTTTTGAGGAGCTCGATATTGAAATTGAATTATATCTGGTACTGTAGAACCTAAATATCTTGAATTTGCCTTGATATAGCCCTCTCAGCTTTCAAAATATCATAGGTCTGATTCTCTATTTGGATTCTTCAAGGCACAAGATGTCCAATCTCCCCACAATGACCCAATGTTATGGACAGTTCAAGAGATAAACTTGTATGACTTTCCACGTGTCATCGTTTCCTCATTTGCCTCTTAAATTGATACAAGAAATGACGATCAAAGGTGGCCTCCACCACTTTACATCTCCACAATCCAATGCTCATAGAGGGAGTTATGAATATTTTCCCACGATCACCTCTTTGAGATGAAATTAGGGAGTCTGAAAAAGACCTAACTTCCACAAATCATATCTCCAAAAATATTTCGAACCAAGCTCTGAAATTTTGCAACGATGTTCCTCAGGATCTTAGTTTCGTGCTCTAAAATTTTCAGCTTCTGAACCTTTGTAGAAAAAACGTTATCATGAAAATTCCGCAATGAACTTTTAAAGTGAAATTCAGGAGCCTGCAAAAAGCCCTAACTTCCACAGATCATATCTCCGAAAATATTGCGAACCAAGCTCTGAAATTTTGTGAAAATTTTCCTTAGGATTTTGGCTTTGCACCCTAAAAATTTCAACTTCTGAACCTTCGTAGAAAAAAATATTATAGCAAAAATGCCACGATGACTTGCTTGGAGCAGCGAAACCCTATAATCCATAGCTTTGATACCAAATGTTGTGAAACCAGCTCCAAAAATAGAAGAAAAGAGATATCAACGCCTTAGAAATAAGCCACTTTGATGGGGAAACCATGGTCACATTACATGAATGAAACAAATTCTTGGATGATACAAATTGTAAAACCTCCTTTCTATATATAGAGTCCATGGGGCCACAAGCAATCCTAGCTGACCTAACAATAGCTTCAATTTAAGGGCACAATAATAATAATATGGGGGTTAAGGTGGGTAATAATAATAATAATAAGGGGAAGTATAACTTAACAACAATAAGGACTACTAAAGTAATATAACGAATCAACATATAGGGCCATTTTCATCTTGTAAAAGTATTTTCTAACTTATTAGTGCTCACTCTAATCTGAATTCCTCAACACTTAATTGTCAAACCAGTGCTACGTAAGCTTCGAGGTGTAGAAAAATTAATTCCAAAGGCTCTCAATTTAACCTTGCATATCCTACTTCTATTCCTATGATTAAATCATTCGAAATATGAAAGAAAAAATTACAAGAAAACCTTTTAATCCCTTACTTGCACTTGCAGACACAATGATACCACTCCACTATGGAAACTAGATTCACTCATAAATAACAATCAAAGAATTTTTTGAAAGGAATAAATCATGCCACTCAATAACTTGATTTCAAAACTCAATAAGATTTGAAAATAAAATATGTACATGTACTTTATTTCTTGCACCAGGAAGACAAAGTAAGTTTATTTTCTCTATCGTATCAATTTGGTTGCCTATACAAAAATGATCTTGTTCCTGCACTGGAATAATTCTATTCTTGCACTCATAATGATTATGTTATTGTACTAGAAAAACTTTTTTCTTGTACAATAACAACTCTGTTCCTGTACTAGAACAATTCTATTCATGTGCTAGAATGAATCTATTTCTACACTTGACAATATTTTACTCAGTTAACAAACCAAAATGTTGTGATATCAAGCATGAAGTAAATAATTGTGAAAAGGAAAACCAGTTAAGTAAAGAAAAAAAATCCAAATCATTACACACTCTATCAAATGTAAGTTGCAACTCTAAAATATAAACTACGAAATCTAATGGAAAAATTATCAATCTTAATGTGAATATCAATCTCTTGCATTCAAATAAAAGATCATCGTATACATATATAATCTACTTATATTCCTTCTGAAACATTCAACAATGTGTCCAAAATGTGTTCCTATGTTTTTTCATGAATTTGACTTCAGAAAAAAAAAGATTTAATTTACAGTCTTGAATCTGAATAATGATAGTTATCGATTCATGTACTCAAAATATTCGAGAAATTAACAAAGTAAGGAGTGCAATTTAAATGTGATGGTTTCCACGGGAAGGTTGGTATATTTATACAATTATGATATACATATATTTTGATTAGAGTGTGGGGTTCTTCCCAACTTGTTAAAAATAAGTAATTCTTTAAACAAAACCTCAACTATCTATTAAGCAAGATAGAAATGAATAAACCTTGCAAAATGTAATCATTAACTAGAAGCGATTCAAAAGGAAACTTATCAGACCAAATAAATGATTTTTGTTAATTAAGAAAATAACACAAAGAAATGTCTACTATGCCTTAAGGAAATAACATAAAGAAATGCTTTAATGAAAACATATAGGAAAAACACTTAGCGCACACACAAACCCTCAGATTTGAGAACACTTCGGTGAGAAAAAGGAAACACGCAAGAGCTCTATCAATTACGCACACTCAACATTAAGAATAAAACTTATCACCACTCATTTCCTCTACCTAACACACAACATAGTAAAGCTGGGAGAACGAGCTGGGTTGGCTGGGCCCTAGCCAACCAAATTGCTTCCCTTTTAAGGAAAACACTTAGTTTATGCGAGTAATATTACCATTACAAGAAATAGATAAGAAATATGAAAAAAATTGGCATTGCCTCTTTTTTATTAATAATATAGAAAGTTAGGAATTTTGCTTTTGTGATCCATAAAATGTATATAAAGCCTTTCAGTGATAATCACATCTAAGTATATTTTGTAGACGCGTTTCGAACCAGCTAGTGTGGTTCATCATCAGGACAAGATGAGAAATCTGATCTACGAACTCGTTCAAATATATAAATGGATGCTCCAACCAGTCGTTGTAAATAACAGCTAGTTTGAATAACATAAGAAAAATATACTTAGATGTGGCTATCACCGAAAGACTTTACATACAATATAGAAAGTCTTTGTGAATACACATTACAGAGTGATAGATCAAGCCCCCAGAGGGATGTGGTGATACAAGTATTTAAAATACAAAAGAAAAAATTCTCACAATATCGCTACCCTACACTATGACAGAACTCTAACTTATACAAGTTACATCAGTTCTCAGCTGTATCTAATAGTTAACAAAATGACGCAGCAGATGATGACTGACCCCCATCTCTGGAACCTTCTAACGCCCTGAACCCTTTACATAAAAATTAAAACAAGTCTTCAACGATAGGTGTGTGCCATTTCCCTTGACAACTACAATGAAATCATAGTTAATCTTCTTTGAATCGGTTGATCGTCCAAATCTAGTGCACAAACCGAAGTGAGTACAGGAATGTCGGGATCTTGTACCAAATGACTTTTAGTAATCATCACATATTGTCAAAACATAAGGTAATGTAAATAATAAGTTACATGTAAAAAATATAAACCTATTTAACCTTTTTAATCAAGATAAGCATACATATCCATTTTCCAAAAATTCATTAAAAGGAACGAAAAATGCATGTATAAGGGTCTTGTCCAGGTTGTGAAACAGTGGTCAGGGTGAGGTAATTTGGGGTAAAAATAGGAAATTTTCAATGACCAACACTTTCTTAATTTTTTTTGTTGAAATTTGCAACAAGAAATAGTGAAATTGGCATCCAGAAAAAATACACGCACTGGTGTGGGACCACAGGTCACACAGTGATGGATCCTAAAGACACATTATTGTGAAACCAATTTTTAAATAAATTGGAAAATTAATTGTAATATTATCTCATAACAAATTGTATTAGTTAACTAACTATGATAAACTTAGTTAGCTCAAGAATTTCAAGTTGAGGGTCTAAGGATAGGCATGTAGAGTGATTCTATTATTAACAAGGTCCAGTTGCAGTTTTAGCACTAGTGTACTATGAGTGGGATCAGTTAAATCACATTAATTGAGTTAAAATCATTTTAACTAGTTCTAAATATTTGATGAGCTAGTGGAAGATCAAGTGAATTAAAATAAATTTAATTCAACAGTAGTGATCTACCAAGTAATTGATGATTCACTATTTATAGCTGCATGCATGCTAATTTTGGTGGATACCCAGTTAAGACAAAGGTTCAAGGCTAGGAAAATAGAAGTTGTATTTTAGGTAAACTTCCCAGGTGCAGTTATAAAACCATGGGAAGCCCGTGATGAATTGTGCAATCAAGGAAGGTTGAATTTCCTATTTAATAAGGGCTTAATTCTCTAGGGATTGTGTAAGCAGGATAGGTCGAGGGTAGGTTGATAATTGGCTACGTGTTTGTCCTATTTTGCCTAGATCAGTGTGAAGAAATTGGTAGATTCTATGAGGTTGTGGTGATCACAAATACATTGTATTGTTTCATGATTCCTTGGTTGATTATAAAATAAATATGAAGGGGTTTTGAGCAGTTTCTTTCCCCGGGAATATCTGGTGTTGTGTAGCTATTTACTTCTTCCTCTTACTTGCATGTGATTGAGCAATCGTATTTTTGTAGAAGGATTCAGTATCTTGCTTTAGCACATTGCATGATGGGATTGAGTCCATTAATATAATTTCTACATGGTATTTGAGTGCCATGAATCAAAATAGTGGAGAAGAAATTGAGTTTGTGTTGAACAAAATTCAAATTTGCAGATACTTTCTTTAGAGCTAGAAGCGGATCAAGATATCTTTCAATGGCTTGAGACTCGAATATGCACTCGAGGGAAGTTTGAATTATATTTCATGGAAGGATAGGATGGAGGCAGTGTTGGAGGACAATGGGTTTAAGGAATTCATAGATAATGATATTCCCAAGCTCGCAACAGCATATGCCCAACTTCTTGATGCATGGTAGAAGAAGGTAGCAAAGGCGAGGAGGATCTTGTTAGAGGGAGTTTGAGATCATATTGTCTCGAGTCTCTATGGAAAGGAAAATCCATATGCTATGTGGAAGGCCTTGACAGATCTGTTTCAAAGCAGCGGTGACCACAAAAAACTATCACTCAAGGAAAAGCTTAGGAAAATCAAAATGGAGAGTCCATAAAAAAATAAAAACAACAAGAAGGCTCCAGGAGCTACAAAGGGTGAAGCTTTGGCCTCACAGTTTGAGTTTCAATTCTCTCTCATCGCATGCATGGCATTAACTGTGATGGGATATATGTGGTACTTCGATAGTGGAGCATATTTCCACATGATAGGAAACAAATAGCTCTTTATTAGCTTGGAGGAGAAGAATCTTCAGATGCACATCGAGATGGATGATGACGGGAGAAATAGTGCTATCGGGATTGGTACAGTTAATTTCCAGAGACAATCAAGTAAACCTTTCTTATTAAAATATTTCATGCATGTATCAGGCTTGAAAATTAATTTATTTTCAATTGCTATGTTGGAGGATCTTGGATATGATGTGGTTTTTAGTGAAGGAAAGTCATCCCTTCGTCACAAAGCCATAGCACATGTAAAGAATATTGGGGTTCGTGTGAAGAACCTATACAAACTTGATTTAGATGGTTGTGCAACATTGAGCAGTAAATAAGGGAAGGTGGTGAGCCATGATACAGGTGAGTTATGGCACAGGAGATTGGGCCATCTACACATTAATTCTTTGAGGATCATGCAACATATTTCTACAGGTCTTCCAAAGGGTACTCTTGTGCAGATAGACAAATGAAAGGGATGTACCATGGGGAAGTATACTAAGGCCACCTTTCATGAGAAGGAGAACCTAGCAGTGAAAATCCTTGAGAGATTTCCCTCAGGCGTGTGTGGACCATTCTCTACACCTTCCACAGCAAAGCACAGGTATTATGTGATTTTTGTTGATGATTTTTCTAGAAAGTGTTGGATCTTCTTTCTGTAGAAGAAAGATTATGTGTTCTCCAAGTTTTGCGAGTTAAAAGTACTGGTAGAGAAATATATAGGGAAGAATGTGTAGGCTCTAAGGAGCAACAATGGTGGTGAGTATATCTCTAATGAATTCAAGAAATTATGTGCCAAAGAAGGAATTCAGAGAGAATTGATTGCACCTCATAACCCACAAAAAATCGGTGTTGCAGAAAGAAATAACAAATACATTGTGGGAGCATCACGAGCTATGTTACATGATCAGGGCCTACCATTTCATCTATGGGCAGAGGCATACAACACAGTGATATTTTTGCAGAACCAGAGCCCTCATCAGATACCTGGCATGAGTACACCAGAGGAGGATTTCTCAGGTAAGAAACAAGATGTTTCATATTTTAAAATTTTTGGCTCATCTGTCTATTTCCATGTGACCAAAGATGCCAGGAAGAAGCTATAACCAACAACAGAGGTTGGGATATTTTTGGGGTACACTGATACTCCCCACAACTATCGGGTGTATTTGCTAGCTAACAGGATGACAGTTGTCAAGAGAGATGTTATATTTAATGAGGAGAAAGCCATGCGATTATCCCTTGAGAGGGAACTTGACTTGCATGTAGATGAGGAACTCTTAGTTCCAAAGGATGAACCTCAGAATGTGGAGCAGCCACAAGATGAAGATCATGGAGTGGAAGAAACCACTCATGCAGAGCCATCCACCAGAAATGGTTGGATGTTATGAAACAAACTCCAAAAATAGAAGAAAAGAGAGATCAACGCCTTAGAAATAAGCCACTTCGAGGGGGAAACCTCCAATACATTACATAAATGAACAATTATTGGATGATACAAATGAAAAAACCTCCTTTATATATATAGGATTCCATGGGGGCACAATGTAATCCTAGCCAACCTAACAATAATAATGTAAAGGCATAATAATAACAATATGGGTGTTACAGGGGTACAACAATAACAATAAGGGGGTTACACTAACAACAATAAGGGACTATACTAGTAATACAAGGACCTAACATGCTCCTCTCCTTCAAAAAAGTGGTGTCCTCAATGCTTGAGTAGCTTTGGGTGCTTCTGTATAAAATTCTCATCCTCCCACGTAGAATCTTCAGTGGGTAAGTTCTTCCATTTGATGAGATACTTTGAAATTGATAGATTTCGTAGCTGTCAATTTATTATTTTTGTGACTGCTTCAGGTTCCAATATGGTTTTTCCTTCCTCATCAAGTTCTGGAAATATTGTTTGAACTGGAAGTTTGTCCCCTATAACCTTCTTTAAGCATGAAACATGGAAAAATGGATGCACTCGCGAAGAAGCAGGAAGCTCCAATTTGTATGCCATAGTACCAATATTTTGCAACACCTTGTAAGGACCATATTACTTTGGCGATAATTTATTATCCTTTTTAGCTTGCTTGAGGAACATTTGTTTGTATGGTTGTAGCCATAAAAACACCTAGTCTCCTACATCAAAACTTCTCTCGCTGAGATGTTGATCTGCCTGTTGCTTCATTCGATTTTGTGCCAAATTCATGTTATCCTTTAAGAGTTGGAGAACTTCTTGTTGATGTTCTATGTGAGCTTCCACTGGTTGAACCTTCGAATTTTATCTTAAAGATGATGTGATGGACGGTGGATGATATCCATAAATTTCCATAAATGGGGTCATTTTTCTTGCATTATGGAAGGAAGTGTTATACCACGATTCAGCGAGAGGTAACCACTTGACCCATTGTGTTTTTTTATCAGATACAAAACAATGAATATATCCTTCCAAAAATTTATTTACTATCTCATTTTTACCATCAGATTGAGGATGATAAGATGAGCTATGAGCTAATTAAGTACCCAAACAAGAAATAACTTCGTCCAAAAATTTCCAGTAAAAATGGGATCTCTGTCGCTCACAATAACCATTGGTTTTCCACGTAGCTTTTGAATTGTGTCCATAAATGTAGTAGCAACTGTACTTGCTTTAAATGGATGAGATAACGCACAAAAGTGTGCTTGCTTGGTAAGTCTATCAACTACCACCATGATGACACTCTTTCCTTCGGACTTAGGTAAAATTGTGATCAAATCCATTGAAATCTCCTCCCAACGTTGACTTGGAATGGATAAAGGTTGTAGAAGACCCGAGGTCTTAATTGTTTCAACTTTATTCTGCTAGAAAACCAAACATTCCGCCACAAAATTTTGAATATCATATTTAAGGCCATCCAAAAAAAATTATTTCTTCACCTTGTGGTAAGTTTTAAAGATCCCGAGTGTCCTCCTAAAGGAGAAGTGTGCAATTCCAAAAGAATATTTTGCTTTAGTTGGGAATTATTGCAAATATATAAGTGATCTTTGTACCATAAGGAATCATTTTTCCAACTAAATGTATCAGATATAATAGGATCTTGCTACAACTTTTGAATTAGTGTCCACCCTTCTTCATCCTTCTTCCATTCATCCCTTGCTTTGGTTATCTAATCTAGTTGGATAATAGAAATGGCACAAAGCAATGCTTCCACCTCATCATCCTTTCTTGAGAGTGCATCTGCAACAACATTTAGCTTCTCTTTTTTGTTAATGATTTCAAAGTCATAACCCAACATCTTTGTGACCTATTTTTATTTCTCTTCTAAAGATAATATTTGTTCCAAAAAGTGTTTAAGACTATCATGATCATTTTTTACCTTGAAGTGTCTTCCCATTAGGTAAGGTCGCCATTTCTTTAGTGCATGTAGTATTGCCAACATTTCCTTCTCATAAATAGCCTTTTGTAAATACTTTCCTTTGATTGGACAACTTTCAAAAGCAATGGGTCTTCATTCTTGCATTAAAACAACACCAATTCCATTTCCTGAGGCATCACATTCCACAATAAAGGTTTTTGTGAAGTTTGGCATAGCTAAGACTAGTGCTAGGCACATTGGCTCTTTAAGATGTTCAAAGGCCGTAGTTGCTTCAGAAGTCCATGAAAATGCATTTTTCTTCAATAATGTTGTTAGAGGTGCTACTATTATCCCATAATTCTTAACAAACTTTCGATAATACCCTGTTAACCCAAGAAATCCACACAACTGCATTATGGTTGTGGGGACTTTACATTCCTTAATGGCTTTAATTTTGTTAGGGTCTACCTTAACACCCTCGTGAGATACAATGTGACCCAGATCTTCCACCTCTTGTTCTCCAAAGAAACATTTGGATGTTTTTGCGTATAATTGTTTCTCCTCCAATAGTTTGAGCACCTTGTCAACATGTTGAACATGATCCTTCCAAAACCTATTGTAGATTAGTATATCATCAAAAAATACTAGCAACAATTTTCTAAGGGTTTGAAAATGGAATTCATAAACCCTTGAAATGTAGAAGGTGCATTGATAAGGCCCAAAGGCATGAAAAAAAATTCATAATGACCCTCATGAGTTTGAAATGTTGTTTTCGGAATATCTTCAGTCTTCATTCTAATTTTATGATATCCAAAACAAATATCCAACTTGATAAAATAAATTTCTCCATGTAATTCAACCAATAATGCATCAATCACAGGAATGGGAAATTTATCTTTAATAGTGAGCTTATTGAGCTCCCTATAATCTAGACACATGCACCATGATCCATCCTTATTGCGCACCAATACTAATGGAGCATTGAAATAACTTTGACTGGGCTGAATTATACCAACCTCTAACATTTATGTAATCATACGTTCAATTTCGCTCTTTTGGACATAAGGATATCTATAAGGTCTGATGTTTGGAGGAACAATTCCTGGAATCAAATGAATAGCATGATCATGATCATGAATAGGTGGTAGTCCTTTGGGAATTTCAAACACCTTGGAATGATTGTCCAAGTATTTTTGGAGATCTACAGAAATACATGATTTTGATGTTGGAACTTCTAGTGAGAATAAGTGTGCAATTAGGCCTCGTTATTATTTCTTCTGAAGCTTTGTCATGACATTAGAGCTTATTATCTTTACTGGCTTCCTTGCGATACCCCGCAATTCGATTTCCTTTCCTTCTGAAAAAAAATCCAAGAAAATTTCTTGAAAATTAAAAGCTACCGTCCCTAAAGATTCTAACCATTGTACTCCTAGTACAAAATCAACACCTCCCATTGGGATGGAAAGCATTGGACTATTCAATACATATTCCCCCATGGCTAGATTGATATTATGGAATTTTCCAGAGAAATTTATAGTTCCTCCAATTGCAACCATCACTTGACATTCTGGTGTTGGGTATAGGAAACAATTCAATTCCTTGGCTACCTTACAATGAAGAAAATTATGGGTACTAACCGAATCAATCAACACTATTACTTTTTTATTCTTGATATTTCCTTCTATCTTAAGAGTTTGAGGAGTGGTAATTCCTTCCAATGCATTATACGATATGGTCGGAATCATTTCTTCTTTTTTTAGGGTTGGTTCCTGGTGTATATCCTCTTCTTTTGAAGTTTCTTGTTCATTTTCTTCCTCCTCTTCACAATCAATGTAAAATAATTTCTTCTCAGCACACTTATGACCTTTAGTGTATTTTCTATCACAACTGTAGCAAATCCCTTTTGCTATTTTTTCTTCCAATTATTGTTGTGTCAACCTTGTAGGTTGTGGAAGTCTAGGAGTAGCAAAACTTCCATTTTTATAGATATGAGTGGTAGGTTTCCTTGTCACCATAATTTTACATTCAATTTTCTTTCCAACCTGAATGCATTCTCCAATGAATTAGGTTCCCAAATGTGAACTTCATGTTGGGTGTTATCCTTTAAAGGCCCTATGAAGACATCAATTCTGTGTTCCTCTGGAATATCAGTTACCCTTTTATTCAATTTTTGGAAGTCCTCAATGTGCTCCACCACTGAACACTTTTGTTTGAAATTTATCAATTGGATAAAGAAGGTGTTGCTCTTTTTATCCTAATAATGTGCTATCATTTCCTCCATAAAAATTGACTAAGTGACAATTTTTTTATGGGATCAAATCCATCGATACGATACAAATGTATTTTGTTCTAAATGTAAAGTTGCAATGCATACCTTTTGTGTGTTTTGCACATTATTGAGATCAAAATATTCCTCCATCTGTGGTATCCATGTTACGAGATCCTTGCCATCAAAATTCCTCATATCCATCTTTGGAATATGGTGGTTCTTCAATCCAACATTAGAGTTTATGAAATCATGATTAACATTTATTTTGTTCTCATCATGAGTTTCCTCTACTGTCTTTTCACCATGAGGAATCATTTCTTGTATCAACTTTGCCAAACCTTCCTTCAAACCTTCCATTTTTTCTTCCATACCATTCTTCAAACCATCCATCTTAGCTTCCATTCTTTTCTTCAAAACATCCATTTCATTTTTTGTTCCTCTTTGCGACGGCGAAATTTGGTGCACTCGCTCTTGTAATTTTGATATGTCATGTTGCATTTCTTACTCTTCATGAGCGAAGTAGAGCCTTCTGAAGGCTTAATGGGTGTTGAATTCGTTTTAGGGGGCATTTTAGAACCCAATGCTGATATATATTCTACAATATTCCCTTGGAATCAATTCAAATTGATTCTTTAAATAGTGACTTATGCAATTCGGAAAAAAAATACACACCTTTTTCTTGCTTTTGAGGAATCAGGATCTCGATATTGAAATTGAATTATCTATGTGATTTTGGATATTCAATATCTGAAATTCATCCCTATAGTAGCACTTTGAATCTTCTTTCGAATGCCACAGGTCTGACCTGATTTGGATTCTTCAAGGCAAATTTATGCCCAATATCCCACACTGACCTAATTATGGACTGGTTCAGTAGATCGAACTTGTATGACGTGCCACATGTCACTGTTTCCCCCTTCGTCTTTGAAATTTATACATAGGAAACTAAATTCCATGTAATTGTGGCCACTTTTTACATAATTCCAATCCAACGTTTAGAGAGAGAGAGTTATGGCGACTTTCTCACGATCACCTCCTTGAGATAAAATTCTGGAGCCTAAAAAAACCCTAAATTTCACATATCATATCTCCAAAAATAATACAAACCAAGATATGAAATTTGTATAGGAAGTTCCATAGGGTTTTGGCTTCGCTCTGTAAAAATTTCACCTTCTGAACCTTTGTAGAAAAAAATTTATAGTGCAAATTCCACGATGATTTGTTTTAGGTGAAATTCAGGAGCCTAAAAAAACCCTAACCTCCATAGATCATATCTCCGAAAATATGGAGAAAAAAGTTCTGAAAGTTTTACAGGACGTTCCTTGGGATTTCGGCTTCGCTTTGTAAAAATTTTAGCTTCTGAGCCTTCGTAGAAAAAAATTTATAGCGAAAGTTCCACGATGACCTCTTTGGAGCAACGAAACCCTAGAATCCAAAGCTCTGATACCAAATGTTATGAAACCAGCTCCAAAAATAGAAGAAAAGAGAGATAAACGCCTTGGAAATAAGCCACTTCGAGGGGGAAACCTACTATACATTACATAAATGAACAATTCTTGGATGGTACAAATGACAAAACCTCCTTTCTATATATAGGAGTCCATGGGGCCACAATGTAATCCTAGCCGACCTAACAATAATAATGTAAAGGCACAATAATAACAATATGGGTGTTACAAGGGTACAAAGTAATATTCCCAATTAGCCATGAGCTAGTTGGAATATTAAGTTTCATTTTTATGATTTTTTTTATGAATAAGAGTACAATGGAGGTCCATAATTCTCCTTAATAATGAATAAATCAATGCCAATGTGAAAGAGATAGATCTTGGCAGCTTAATTGAGCACCCTTTGGTGTGGAAAGGGGCTAGAACACCTTGACTGGGTCAAATTTGACCAAATCGACAACGTTGTCATGGAGGAGTGGTCATCAATGAGAGACAGCATAGTTTTAGATGGAGATGCTTTGCATGGAAGTAGTGTTATTATTGGATGAGGCTTAGGGTTTGCAAGCTCATATCTTATAAAAGGAAGAGGATGGCAACCATATTAATTATATTTATGTATTTGATATTTCTGAATATATGGTATGTTTATATATATATATATTTCTCTTTTTTTTTAGCTGAGATTGAGTGTTTTTTAGCACAGGGTATTCCTGATCGGGAATCTGTAATATTCCAAATTCAGCATGTAGCTAACTGGAATATTGTTTTTTTCTTTTTACACCTAGGAGATGAATAAATGGGTAACGAGGCCCATACATTTCAGAAATAGGAATAAAATCCCTTATGATGTGAAAAGGGATCATTATTATGGCTAGATTTCACACCCTCATGTGTGAAAAGGGACATTTGCATGTGGACAAGGTCAAGTTTGACCAAGTCAACAACATTGGGATAAGAGGTGGAGATCATCTTTGGAGACAGCGCAGTGATAGTGGGAGGAAGATTCCTTGGTGGAGGAAACCCTGATGAGTGGGACCCAAGGTAAGAGGGCTTCCATTTGTATAAAATGAGGGCAAGGTAGCCATATAAAGACATGATATGGATTATTGATTTTGTGGTCTGCATGACTATTGTGCATTCTTCAACTATTTAGTTGAGATTGTTGTGATGCTTAGCACAAGGCATTCATGTTTAGAAATTCCATCTCCTTTCTTGAGAGGCCTCTTGAAGGAGTTTGCACTTCATTTCTCCACATTCAGGCTTGAGGCCAAGCTACCTCCTTCAGCTACAACATTATTTCTGTAGAAGTATAACGTTGTGTTGCAGGTGTTGCCATGGAGGGTTCACAACACCACTTCCAGAGATTTTTTTCAGAGGAGGAAACATTCTTTCCTTTGGGAAATCAATGAGGAAGATTCTGGAGCTTATTTTAGATCTTGGCACTTGGCCAACATATTTCCTTTCTCCTACAGCGCAGTCCCTCTCCTTGACTGTGTTATTTTTGTGACCAATTGCAGTGAGGGGTTGCAGTGATTGATTGGAGGGTGAGATCTTCAATGTTAGGATCAGCCTTTCACACCCTCATGTGTGAAAAGGGACATTTGCATGTGGACAAGGTCAAGTTTGACCAAGTCAACAGCATTGGGATAAGAGGTGGAGATCATCTTTGGAGACAGCATAGTGATAGTGGGAGGAAGATTCCTTGGTGGAGGAAACCCTGATGAGTGGGACCCAAGGTAAGAGGGCTTCCATTTGTATAAAATGAGGGCAAGGTAGCCATAGAAAGACATGATATGGATTATTGATTTTGTGGTCTGCATGACTATTGTGCATTCTTCAACTATTTAGTTGAGATTGTTGTGATGCTTAGCACAAGGCATTCATGTTTAGAAATTCCATCTCCTTTCTTGAGAGGCCTCTTGAAGGAGTTTTCACTTCATTTCTCCACATTCAGGCTTGAGGCCAAGCTACCTCTTTTAGCTACAGCATTATTTCTGTAGAAGTATAACATTGTGTTGCAGGTGTTGCCATGGAGGGTTCACAACACCACTTCCAGAGCTTTTTTTCAGAGGAGGAAACATTCTTTCCTTTGGGAAATCAATGAGGAAGATTCTGGAGCTTATTTTAGATCTTGGCACTTGGCCAACATATTTCCTTTCTCCTACAGCGCAGTCCCTCTCCTTGACTGTGTTATTTTTGTGACCAATTGCAGTGAGGGGTTGCAGTGATTGATTGGAGGGTGAGATCTTTAGTGTTAGGATCAGCCTTTCACTTGGAATATCCATTGGAGGAGGTCTATTCATCTCATGTTTTATCTTCAACCATCTCCATATAGACTTCGAGTTGCAGCTGCTACTCAGCCCTAGGGCTACACTCTGGCATTTTGGTACTTTTGCACATTTCAGGAAATCCTTCCAGGATTGTCTTGAAATTGAGTTTGGGAGTTTATATCTTTGCTCCCAACATTTTATGAGCTATATATTTTCCTATCCATGTATTTACATACTTTAGCAGCAGTTATTTCTAATAAAACTGTGTTTTCATAGCCTTGGGAATTTTCTGTGTAGCAATATACTTCATTTTTCATGTACATGTTCTCTTGAGGCTTGTGATGCCTATCTTGAGTGATTATTTCCTCAAGATATTGTATACATTTTTCTGCTATAATACCAATATGATGCCTATGTGTCCTTCTTACATTTCATGAGTTGATTTATCACTGCTACTTCCAGTTTTGTGTTCATGTATTGCTGCATCCCCATTTGGGAATATTACAATGGTATTAGAGCATAATCTTGGCTCAGCCTATGTAATCTCATCCAATATGCTATCAAGAAGACAAGAAGAAGAAAAAATGAATATAAAAGACAAAAATAAGACTCCATTATTTGGAAGAAGAAAGGAGGAGAGACTTTCAAATTTTCTTTCTCAAACTTTGT
This sequence comes from Pinus albicaulis, assembly GCA_034641835.2. Lineage (NCBI taxonomy): Eukaryota > Viridiplantae > Streptophyta > Pinopsida > Pinales > Pinaceae > Pinus > Pinus albicaulis. Next base: position 1,119,934,514 of record CM076575.1, on the reverse strand, counting down.
AGAGCATTCATGGAGATCTTAAGAAGATGAGGAAGGAGATGTGTAGAGAATCTCCAAGAGAGTTTGAATCTGAAGCAAACTCTAGATTTTCATATGATGAGTGTGAGCATGCAACCACACACTATGATGGACAGTGCAGTCATATGCCCAAATTTGATATGAGAGAGATAGAAGAAGAAGAAATTCCTAGGAGGGAAACTCTTAGTGATTTTTTGCAAGAATATGAATCTCAAACTAAGAATTTTAGAGATCATATCACTTTTCCAGAGTTTTGCAAGATCAAGGTGGAGAGAATCAAGCAGCATAATATGAGTATATTTTTCCTATCTACTTTTGATGGTTCACCTACATGTTCAGCTAGAGCTTGGGAGGAGGAGCTAGACACCTATTTGCAGCAGCACCAAATTTCTGAAGATGAAGCCATCAAAGTTGCAGTGCTACATTTTGGAGCTAAGGCCTATGCATGGTGGATATTTGAGTCTTTTTATTTGAAGAATGAAAATACTTCTTTTTATGCAAAGTTCACTAAGAGGGTAGTAGAAATATTTGATGGAAAACTTTCTAAGATATCCTTGGTGAAACCAAACAAACAGAAATTTTGCATGTGTGGGAGGAAACTATAAACTCAACTCCACTTTAGAAAACTAATGAGGAGGCTGACATCTTGCATCATAACTTGCTAGAGGCAAGACCTCTATCTCATATTCTTGAACAAGAGGGCATGGAGATCCCTTTTTCAAAAGAGGATCCAATTCTTGGGAGGTTTCCCATTCATATAGGAGAGGAAGAAAAAGTTGAGGGCAACAACGTTGTCATGTCTAGAGCATATCTAGCACCTCATGCAGAGGTAGAGGGAGCACATGATCCAACAAGAGGGATTCTTTTATCATTGCAAGAAATTCCATAGGATCTCATATGTGGAGATCAAAGCACAACCCATGATCAACATGTTCCATTATTGACAGATTGTAAAACTGTGCAGCTAAAAGGAGGAGGTAGGGAGGCTGACCAACATCATTTGATGAGGAGCACACACCCCTATCTATTTCAGAGGGATAATGCACAGAAGAGGGAGACTGAATTGTGCAGTGAAGGTAGGGACAAGTCTGTCCATTCATGTATGTAGTCTACTCTTGATCTTGATGTCTCATTGCATGGAGGCATCTCATCGAGGAGACCACCAGATCAATAGATGATGAGGGATGATTTACATTTGGAGGCACCACTCATTGATTCTAGATGGGTGAGGACCTTGGGAGATCTTGATACAACGTTGAGAGTCTTGGGTAGACTCAAGGAGAGGAGAGGCATTCTCTCAACATCATCATTACCCACTCTCATTTCAGATTATGCGTTGTGGCAGAAGCAACATGGAAGGATAACAACCTTCTAACTTGCATTGTTGGCATGAGAGATGTCAAAGAGGAGGAAAACCATATGACATATGTTCTTTTTGATAGATCATCAATGTTGTCACTATGGAGGATATATCCATATTGGAAATCCCAGCTGTTGGTGGATAATTCCAAGGATCTTTTTACTTGTATGATATTGGATGACCAGTTGCATGAGGAGGGATATTCAGTCAGAGATGGGGTCATCTACTATCATGGTAGGATCTTCTTATCTAGAGCTTCCAAGCTCAAGGAGAAGTTACTACAAGTAGCTCATGAAAATTTCCTTTTCAGCCACACTTATTCCATGAGAGCATACCACACCATCATGGAGGGGTACATTTGGGAAGGCTTTGAGGAGGAGATATATCAGCATTTGAGGAGATGCATGGATCATGTGGAGATGGAGGAGATACATAACACTTTGGAAGAGTTAACAAAACCACCTCTTCCCTCTTTGAGGATGAGAGGATATTTATCTATGAGCCACTCCATTTGGATGAGAAAAGCATATGGTAAGGATATTGTTTGGTTTCATAATGATTTGGATGTGCATTCCTTAACCATATATGTGTAGGACATTGCTCAAGGGAGGATCATTCTTCCTTCTAGATTTCATGGTCTACTTGAGGCCAAAATCAGTTTTGGTGATGGCCACTCCCTCGAAGGACTTGGGGAGATTACATCTTTTGCAAAGCATGCTCACTTTGCACCATACACCATACACTTTCTCCAAACTTGTGAGGAGATTGGGGTAGCAAGCAAGTGGTTGGGAAATCACACATCATGCCATTTTCTGATGCAGTTGAGAGTAAAACTACACTGGTTACATTTGAGGGACCATTTTCCTTCTCCCTTATTACATATGGCAGCTAGCATGATGCTAATCATGATTCCATTTTCTAGTGTTGTTCTTATTTTTATTGGTAGCATGATTGGGGGAGAGACACAATGGCTGGATGTGTCCTTGGGGGAAGATATTTCCCACACTTTTTGCATTACATGTTCCAAGGGGAGCATGGGAGATGATATGGCCACTACAGTAAAACACTTGCTTTTTTATGAGGTGGGCCATGGGATTGATTGGATGCCATATGGTGATGATTTCCTATCCATCACATATGGGATGGTTTGGGCCAGCATGATTCATAATGTTGGAGAGAAGATATTTGGAGGTCCAGTCTTCATCTTGCCACTTGAGGGAAACATTATTGCAGCCCAATATCAGCAGATACTCTACACTTATCATAATTGGACAGGAGGACAGCGTGGGGTAGGCTATTTTTTCTACCATGCTCAGTTATTCAGCCCACCTACTTTTTCGGAGCCAAAGGTGGAAGAGGATTTTCAGGAGTTTCCATGTTGGGAGGTAACTAATTTTGTATGGATGATAGCTTGGGGATGGAGGATCCACATGGAAATGATGATTCCAAATACATTTCAGATCCCATGTCTCAAAGGGACCTCTAGAAAACACCTTATTGCCTCCTTGAGTACTCTACTTATTCATGATGATAACTATTTAGCTAGAATGCATGCTTGGGAGGGGCAATATGGAGATTTATTGATAAGATAGCATCTCATTCCTTTGAGGAGTTAATCATATATGGATGCTATAGTAGGAGGAAGGGAGACTTCTCAGTTCTATCCTTGCAGTTGCTTGAGGATAAGCAACATTTGGGAGGGGAGGACTATAATATTCCAAATTTAGCATGTAGCTAATTGGAATATTGATTTTTTATTTTAACACCTAAGAGATGAATAAATGGGTAAGGAGGCCCATAAATTTTATAAATAGGAATAAAATCCCTTATGATGTGAAAATGGATCATTATTATGGATAGATTTCACACCCTCGTGTGTGAAAAGGGACATTTGCATGTGGACAAGGTCAAGTTTTACCAAGTCAACAACGCTGGGATAAGAGGTGGAGATCATCTTTGGAGACAACGCAGTGATAGTGGGAGGAAGATTCCTTGGTGGAGGAAACCCTAATGAGTGGGACCCAAGGTAAGAGGGCCTCCATTTGTATAAAAGGAGGGCAAGGTAGCCATAGCAAGACATGATATGGATTATTGATTTTGTGGTCTGCATGGCTATTGTGCATTCTTCAGCTGTTTAGTTGAGATTGTTGTGTTGCTTAGCACAAGGCATTCCTGCTTAGTAATTCCATCGCCTTTCTTGAGAGGCCTATTAAATGAGCTTTCACTTTATTTCTCCACATTCAAGCTAGATTCCAAGCTACCTCCTTCAGCTACAACATTATTTCTGCAGAAGTATAACGTTGTGTTGCAGGGTGTTGCAGTGGAGGGTTCACAACACCACTTCCAGAGCTTGTTTTTCAGAGGAGGAAGCTTTCTTTCCTTTGGGAAATCAGTGAGGAAGATTTTGGAGCTTATTTCAGATCTTGGCACTTGGCCAACATATTTCCTTTCTCCTACAGCGCAGTCCCTCTCCTTGACTATGTTATTTCTGTGACCAATTGCAGTGAGGGGTTGCAGTGATTGATTAGAGGGTGAGATCTTCAGTGTTAGGATCAGAATTTCACTTGGAAGATCCATTAGAGGAGGCATATTCATCTCACATTTTATCTTCAGCCATCTCCATCTAGACTAAGTTGCAGCTACTACTCAGCCCTAGGGCTGCACTCCGACGTTTTCGTACTTTTGCACATTTCAGGAAATCCTTCCAGGATTGTCTTGAAATTGAGTTTAGGGGTTTAGATCTTTTCTCCCAGCATTGTATGAGTTTTATATTTTCCTATCCATGTATTTACATACTTTAGCAGCAGTTATATCTAATAAAACTGCGTTTTCATAGCCTTGGGAATTTTTTGTGTAGCAATATACTTCATTTTTCATGTACATGTTCTCTTGAGGCTTGTGATGTCTATCTTGAGTGATTATTTCCTCAAGATCTTGCATACATTTTTCTGCTATAATACCAATATGATGGCTATGTGTCCTTCTTACATTTTATGAGTTGATTTATCACTGCTACTTCCAATTTTATGTTCATTTATTGCTGCATCCCCATTTGGGAATATTACAGAATACCACCTCTTCCATTGAGAAGCTCTTGGAGGAGCCTTGTACTACATTGTCCACTATCAGGCTTAATTCCAAGCTTCATCTTTCATTTACAGTGCAGATCCTATTGAGGGTTGAGTTGTTTTGCAGGTTGCAGCAGTGGAGACTACATCTCGGTTATTTCATTGCTTATTTTCAGTGGAGAATGCTTCCTTTCCATTGGGAGGATAGTAGGGAAGGCCCTTGTGCATATTTTTAGATCTTGGCATCAGGCCAACTATTTATTTATCCCTACAGCACAATTTAATTCCATATCTGCGTTATTTTTGTAGGAGGAGTTGCAGGGTGGATTGGCACACCATTTGGAGAGTTGGTTTTCTAATGAAAGGGATCTAACTTTCATTTATAAGATCTATTGTAGGAGGCCATTCTATTTATCATATCATATCAGCCACACTTTCCAGATCTGTATTTTACAGTGGATCTTCAGCCTCAGGGCCTAGATCCCCATCTTGTACATGGTGTTTTGCTGAAAAACCCTTAAGGGGTTCTTCAAAGGAGGTTGTATAATTCTCATATTTGTATTAGATCTATCTTGTGAGGCACATATCAGCCCTAGATCTGATTTATAATCATTTTCTATAGAATTTTTGTTAAAACAGTGCTATAAGAGTCTTCCATCTTTTATATATAGTAGCAACACCTCAATTTGAGGGATTTTGTCCATCGGAGGCTTGATATTTCTTGTTGTGTATCTTATTGCCCATTATTCATGTATATTTTGTTGTTGTTATAACATATTAAAGGTCTCCATATTGGCCTCTTTATTTTATATGATGATTTACACTATTGTTCCAACATTTTGCACTATATTGTTGCTTTTCCCATTTGGGAATATTACAGTGGTATCGGAGCATAATCTTGGCACAGCCTGTGCATCTTGAAAAGCCAATATGTCATCTAAAGAAGGAGATCATATTACTGATAGAAATAAGAGGTATCAAAGAAGAATACACCGGAAGTTTGATTATACAAATGAAAAAAAAGACAAGGGTAAAACCCCTTTATATGGAGGTGAAGATGAAGAGGAGTTTCCCAAGATCCTTCTTAGAGCCATGCAAGATATTGCTAAAGAGATCAAAGAAATGAGGATAGATATATACAAGGAATCCCCTAAAGGATTTCATCATGGTGAAGGCTCTGGGATGTCTCATCACTGGACTGATCAACCAGTGCAGCAACAACAATTTTCCCAATGCTCTACAATGCCTACATTCTTGGTTGTGGGAAATGAAGGGTTTTAAGAGCAAGAATCCCTTGAAGACTATATTATGGAGTATGAGTCTCAAACTCAGAGATTTAAGGACAACTTGAGTTTTCAAGAATTTTTTCAAATCAAGGACAATAGGAGACCCAAGCAACGCAATAGAAGTGTTGGATTCATTCAGAATCATGATCTACACCGCACTATGGGAAAATTACTTTTACCCAACTTTGATGGATCATCTAAATGCACTGCCAAGTCATGTGTAGAGTATATTGACATCTGATTCTAGTTGAACAAAGTTCAAGAAATGGAGGCCATTAAGATAGCAGCGCTGCACCTTGAGGGTGAAGCACATGATTGGTGGTTCCATGGCTTGTCTACATTGGGTCATGCCAATGTGAATGCATATTTAGAGTTCACTAGGAAGCTGGTGGAGAGGTTTGATAGAAGAGATCCTGAAGCACCATTCATGGGATTTACAAAGCTAAAACAATTAGGTAATACAGAAACTTACATTTCTGAATTTTTGAGACTTTATATTATGGTTCCTAATTTATCTACAACAAGAAGGGTGTATATGTTCATTGATGGGTTATATGAACCTCTTCACTGGTTGGTTAAGTCTACCAAGCGCACTACCCTTCAAGATGCCATTGAAAGGGCTAGAGACCTTCAAGATGCATTTCCAAAATCAAAGGAAACATTTCAGCATAAGCCCTCTTTTCAGCATAAGGAAAAGATGAGAAGACTCCTCTTTCAAAGGAAAGCCAAAATAAAAAACCTCTTGATGATGATGTTCGAAGAGATTTGAGGAGGAGGAAGATTTTCTTCACATGCCAATAATCTTGGGAACCTGAACATAGATGTGCAGCAGGAAAGGCACACTGCATAGAGGTCTTTTCAGATGATGAGGAGGAAGAAGAAGATGAACCAAGAAGAGGTCACAACACTGACACAGCAAGAGATGAACCAACGCCATCAGGATATGGGAATGGGGAATTTGCTCCAATTGGAGGGCCTCTTACATTATTGAGAGGAGTACCTAAGTACTTGACCTTGAGGGTCCAAGGTTCCATCTTAAATCATAGGGTTTCTATTTTGGTTGATAGTGGGGCTACCCACAATTCTATGCATGCCCAACTAGTGCAAAGGAGGGCAATACCCACTGATGCTTTTGAGGGATTTTCTGTTTTGGTCCCAGGAGATAGAACTATGCAATGCATGCATTATGTTCCATCCTTATTAGTCACCATGGGAACATATACATTGATTGATCACTTCTTTTTGGTTGACATACTTGACACCAATGTGATATTGGGTGTGCAATGGTTGATTACTTTGGGGAAAGTCACCACTGGTTGGGATACTTTGCAGATGGAATGGGTGGATAGAAAGAGTGGCAAAAATCAAATGATTAAAGGCATGCACACATATCCCTCACATACAACTTCCACACAGAAAACAGAAATGGATTTGCGCAGTGGAATCAAGGACCTAACAGTCCCATATATTATGCTTATGAGATTGCTTCATGGGACATTATTATCTTGTGGCAAACCACCTGGGAGGACACCTAATTCAGATTTGGTAAGAGATGTTTCACAATATGATTCTCCAAGCATAGTTCCAGGAGGGGTGGGATCATTAGAAGACCATGATACATCGCTGGGAGTCTTGGGTAGACTCAAGGAGGAGGGAGACATTCTCCCAATATCATCAGTACCCACTCTCATTTCAGATTTTGCGCTATGGGAGGAGAATCATGGGAGGATTAGCAACCTTCCAACATACACCTTTGGCATGGGAAATGTCAAGGAGGAGAACATACCTATGACAAATTTTCTTTATGATATATCATCAACACTGTCACTATGGAAGATTGATCCATATTATAAATCCCAACTGTTGCTGGATTATTCCAAGGATATTTTCACATGCATGATACTTGATGACCAAATACATGAAGAGGGACATTCAATTCAAGAATAATTCATCTACTATCATGGTAGGACCTTATTATATAGAGCCTCCAAGCTCAAGGAGAATTTTCTACAAAGGGCTTATGAAGAGTTCTTTTTCAGCCATACTTATTCCATGAGGTCCTACAACACTATCATGGAGAGCTACACTTGGGAAGGCTTTGAAGAGGAACTATATTAGCATTCTCAAAGATGCATGAACCATGTGGAGTTGGAAGACAGACATGACTCAATGAAGGATTTATCTCAGCCACCTCTTTCCTCTTTTGGAATGAGAGGGGATATATCTGTGCACCACTCCATTTGTATGAGGAGAAAATTTGGTGAAGAATATGCTTGTGTACATAATTTTTTATTTGATGAACATATGCATTCCTTTACCATGTATATGCAAGCCATAGCTCCAAGGAGTAGCATTATTCCATATAAACTTCATGGCCAACTTTGGGCCACAAATTTTTTTGAACATGGCCACTCTCTTGGAGGACATAGGGAGATATTGTATCATTGTGGGTGCACTCCAAAAGCACCAAACATATCTCACACTTTTAGCCATTGTGAGAAGATTTGGGCAACAAGTAAGTGGTGGGGAAACCACTTACCACATCATTATCTGATGGAGCCAAGAGATAAATTGCGCTGGTTCCACATGTGAGACTATGACCCACCTCCATTTGTGAAAAATTCTATTCGTATGTTCATTATGCTACATGTTTCAGGGAGAACATTGGGCAAACCATTTTTGTTTCATTTGAACGATTGTCTCCTTGTGGGATGAACTATTTGCATCTCATAAGAACTTTGGAGGAGATATTCATGGAGGGATGGATTGGTAGACACTTAGCTTATGAGGGAAGCTTATCACATGTTGGTGTCACCAATGATGGAGGGTTGCAACACTCACCTTTTCAGTTTCTTGAGGACAAACAAAATTTGGGAAGGGAGGACTGTAATATTCCCAATTAACCATGAGCTAGTTGGAATATTAAATTTTGTTTTACTGAATTTTTTTATGAATAAGAGGACAATGGAGGTCCATAATTCTCCTTAATAATGAATAAATCAATTCCAATGTGAAAGAGATATATCTTGTCAACCTAATTGAGCACCCTTTGGTGTGGAAAGGGGTTGGAATACCTTGACTAGGTCAACTTTGACCAAATCAACAGCATTGTGATGGAAGAGTGGTCGTCAATGAGAGACATTGCAGTTTTAGATGGATATGATTTGCATGGAAGTACTTTTATTATTGGATGGGGTTTAGGGTTTGAAAGCTCATATCTTATAAAAGGAAGATGATGGAAGCCATATTCATTATGTTTATGTATTTGATATTTCTGAATATATTGTCTGTTTAGACATATATCTTTCTCTTGCTATTTAGGTGAGATTGAGTGATGTTTAGCACAGGGTGTTCCTAATCGGGAAGCCCACCTCTTCCATTGAGAAGCTCTTGGAGGAGTCTTGTACTACATTTTCCACTATCAGGCTTAAGGCCAAGCTTCATCTTTCATTTACAGCGCAGATCCTATTGAGGGTTGAGTTGTTTTTCAGGTTGTAGCAATGGAGACTAGATCTGGGTTATTTCATTGCTCATTTTCAGTGGAGAAGGATTCCTTTCCATTGGGAGGAAAAAAAGGAAGGCTGTTGTGCATATTTTCAGATCTTGGCATCAGGCCAACTGTTTATTTATCCCTATAGTGTAGTTTACTTCCAGATCTGCGTTATTTTTGTAGGAGTAGTTGCAGGGTGGATTGGCACACCATTTGGAGAGTTGGTTTTCTAGTGAAAGGGATCTGCCTTTCATTTATAAGATCTATTGGAGGAGGCTATTATATTGATCATATTAGATAAGTCACACCTTCTAGATCTGTATCTTACAGTGGATCTTTAGCCCTAGGGCCTAGATCCCCATCTTGTACATGGTGTCTTGTTGAAAACCCTTAAGGGGTTCTTCAAAGGAGGTTTTTTAGTGCTTAGATCTGTATTAGATCTATCTTCTGAGACACATATCAGCCCTAGATCTGATGTATAATCATTTTTTGTAGCAGTTATTTTAAAACAACGTTGTAAGAGTCTTTCAGCTTTTATATATAGTAGCAGCACCTCAATTTGAGGGATTTTTTCCATTGGAGGCTTGATCTTTGTTGTTGTGTATCTTATGGCCCAGTATTCATGTATATTTTGCTGTTGTTATAACATATCAAAGGTCTCCATATTGGCCTCTTGCTTTTATATGATTATTTACGCTATTGTTCCATCATTTTTCACTATATTCATTTTTTTCCCATTTGGGAATATTACGTACAACAATAAAAATAAGGGGGTTACACTAACAACAATAAGGGACTATACTAGTGATATAGGGACCTAACATTGGAAGCACACTAGAGAGGCTAAAATATTGATGCTAGATGTGATAGAACATGTAGGAGCGCCTACATCACAACGCAGGTAGAGAAGGTCCCCATATAGGTACACTGGATACATGGCTCTTATGAGCGAGTGTGTTGTGACAGAACCACCGTCTTTTGAGGAAGCAGTGTAATAGCCAACATGGTTTGATTCCATGGTTGAGGAGTATGATTTTTTTATTCAGAAAAAGTGCATGGGAAGTGGTCCCAAGACTAGTGGGGAAGTCAGTGGTTGGATCTGGGTGGCTCTACAAGGTGAAGCAAACAGAGACCTCTAAGAGGGGGAAATTTTGAGCTAGATAGGCAGAGGGAGTACATGCAACTATACCTCCAAGTGAGAGGTGGGGTGATTTATAGATACGATCCCAAGAATAAATTTTGGCAGGGTCCGTTGAGATGGTGTGTCTCATGGATCAAACCTTGCTACTAGGAGCCCACAGTAAAAAAGTAGCAAGAAGGATCAATTAGATTTATGCAGTCAGATGTGAGGAGGACATAAATTAGAGTGACAGGTGTCGGATGTTGGAGCGCAGATAAGAGTTGGTAGCAGTGCAGAGAGCATAGATGTAGATGTCAACAGCAACGCAGAGAGTCCAGTAGACATGTGAAGAAGCTAGCAATAGCCAAAATACTCTTATGATAGATGCATTATACTGATTCAGTTTTTTGGAGGCTATTCAGTTTTAGGAGAGTTGCATGTGTGAACAACAGTAGAGAAGTGTTGCATGCAAAACATGCCAATGGTATCAGATCAGGACAGATTGATTCCTTTCTTGTTGAGAGGGAATGTTGAAATTTGTAACTAGAAACAGTGAAATTGGCATCCAGGAACAACACACACACTAGTGTGTGATCATAGGTCACATAGTGATGGATCCTAGCGACACATTAGTGTGAAACCATTTTTTAAATAAATTGGAAAATTAATCGTAATCTTATCTCATAACAACTTGTAATAGTTAACGAAGTGTGATAGACTTAGTTATCTCAATAATTTCGAGTTGAGCGTCTAAGGATAGGCATGTAGAGTGATTCTATTATTAACATGGTCTAATTTCAGTTGTAGCACTAGTGTAGTGTGAGTGGGATCAATTAACTCACATTAATAGAGTTAAAATCAGTTTAACTAGTTCTAATTGTTTGATGAGCTAGTGGAAGATCAAGTGAATTAAAATAGATTTAATTCACCAATAGAGTTCTACAAGTAACTGATGATTCACTATTTATATCTGCATGCATTCTAATTCTGGTGGATACCTAGTTGAGACAAAGGTTCAAGGCTAGTAAACTAGCAGTTGTATTTTAGGCAAACTGCCCAGGTGTAGTTATAAAACCATTGGAATCCCATGATGAATTGTGCAATCAAGGAAGGTTAAATTTCCTATGTAATAGGGGTTTAATTCTCTAATGATTGCATAATCAGGGTAGGCTGAGGGTAGGATGATAATTAGCTATGTGTTTTTCCAATTTTTCCTAGATCGGTGTGAAGCAATTAGTAGAGTGTATGAGGTTGTGGTGATTACACATACATTGTATTTTTTCATGATTATTTGGTTGATTATACAATAAATATGGAGGGTTTTTTTTAGCAGTCTCTTTCCCCAGGAATATCTGGTGTTGTGTATTGATTTACTTCTTTCTCTTACTTGCATGTGATTGAGTGATCACATTTTATATTTCGAAAATATTGTAGAAGGATTCAATATCTTTATTTAGTTCATTTCATGATTAGATTGAGTTCACTGATATAATTTCTACATGGTATTATAGTTGTGCTAGATATTTTCTACATCTTCTACCCTGAATTCCTCATGGGAAAGCCAAGAGGCTAGTGCTATCAATTGTGCATCCCCTAACCTTGAATCAAGGACTCAAAAGTTCATGTTTGTTAATGTTATATTGTGCATATAGAACTCGACCACTTTGTCTTTGTATTCAACGTTGACTCTTTGGAAAAAATAAATAAATTTCCTATAGTCCTGAAAGGGAAGTTAACCATATTGTGCCAAGTTCTTGATTTGAAATTGAACCCAATATTCCTTGAGGAACATTACGTAGGTTTTGGATGGGTGTTTGCATTGATTAATTTCAATATCCAAGTTTGCCATGGTGGAAAGTTGTTCATCTCTTTCCTACAGCTGGTCCCTTAACCTCTTGCTTTCTATTCACAACTTCTCTCTCATTTCTGAATCTTTGATTCTTAATTCGGCCATTTATTCATGCATTTTCCTCAACTCCTCCTCCATTATGTCTATATCCTCCACCCATTTAGATTTGGAAATTTTTATCTAGCGGTGGGATCTGCCTTTTTCTTTATCTTGTTGTAGGAGGATCATAATTATAAATTTGTGGGGTATTATCTGTCCTTTCTCATAGAATATTTAACAGTACCCAAGATTAGGTTTGGGATCAGGTTCTTAGAGTTCTTGTGGCCCCCTTCCTTCTTCTTGTGGCTCTTCAACACCTTCTTGTATCTGTTCCCTGTTTTCCTATAAAAATTGTGTTCCTTCTTGTAACAACTCTGTTCCTTCTTGTAGTAGGGAATTTTTTTCTTGCAGTTGCATGGAATTGGATCCCCTAGTGTTTTTTTTCCTCTGGAGGGTCTGGGGATACTTTCCCTTGGCCTAGAGAGAGGTTACTTCTTCAGGTTTCTTCTTATTTTTCCAATTCTCCTTCTCTGTGATTAAATGATTCCTCTATTGTGATTAGGATTGTTGAGGAAGTATACATGGCCTTGCTTTGGTTTTCTTACTTTAGGGTTGACTGGGGTGCCCAAAGTTCCTAAGGTGGCAGCTACCTCTTCCTCAGTGTTCCCCTCTAAAATAATCACTTTCTTCTCTTGCCTCCTTTTTTGAGGCTTGGAGGTTTCTTCAATGGTATTGGAGGATCCATCTTCTTCTCTTTATTCTCATTTTATCTTCTCCTATGATTTATCTTCTAACATTGTTTCCTTTGTTTCAACCCTCCTCTCTTTTGCACCCTCTTCTTCTTCCTTTTCTTCTTCTGTAGAACCATCCTTAACTTCCTCTTTAAGCTCAAATATGATTTTTACTTGTGATTTCAGAAAGGTTTCTCTATCCATGTCAAAAAAATCTACCCATGCCATAGGGTGTTGAATGTTTTCTAAATTATCCACGATAATAAATATGAGAAGCCCATAATGGGATATGCACTGAGGTTTTCCTCCCCTAACCTTCTGGCTCATTTCTATAATAGTATGGAAAAGGAAGTAGGGGATCCTTAGTCTACATGGGATGGGTAATTCCATCTAAAATATTAGTTGATATAATAGTCTAAATTGGTAGGCATAAACAACACTAAGCCTACCTTCACATGAATTGTATTTGAGTATTTAATATTCCACTTCATCCTAAGGGTAGATAATCTCTCCCTCCTAACTCCATTCTTGTATTCAACACATAGGTTACTAATTGATTCCCTTATTTATTCATTCATAAATAGAAAATACAAGGTTTTGAAACAAATGCAAATATACCTAGAAACTGAACCAAATCTAGAGGGGTGGAATCCAATCTTGGGATATAAGAGAAAAATTAACAAGGTGTAAGCTAAGGCCTATTAAATAAATGAATCAAGATGAGGATGTGGATATTAAAGAGGTTCTGGACTCAGAATTAGGTTATTTAATGGTATCAAGTCATAAATACTATCTATCATTAGCAAAAAATTAAGCCAAAAAAGAAGTGAAGTAAGGCAATTGGATGACCATAAAGAAGGCCCTTCAAGTAGGGATGGACTTAGAAAAAGTCTTCCCACGATTATTCATTCTCTAAATGTTATAGGGATATGGGGTTCCCACAAGAATATATATTTAAACATAATTCTTTAAAAATATAATCCAAATATAAGTATGATCCTGGAGATAATGTGTGAGTCGAGTAATATAGTGACAACTATGTATTCATGTTTGAAATATTGGTCCTTTATCTCAATATGCATGTCAATAATATCATGATGCACATTATCATGGTGAAATTATTCAATAAAAATTATATCTTCATATTTTATTATGCAATTATCCAAAGAGAATTCAAGTGGAAAGAGTTGGGACAAGTTACTAATATTTTCAAACTTTATGGCCCATATGGAGAAAGGAAATCCTTCTAGGACAACTTCAAACATTAAAGCTTGGGGAGATGAGAAAATTTTAATATTTGGGGGGGATATAAATATAACAATGAAGGTTTAATATTTTTGAAAGAACAATGTTAGTCATGACTGTTTGGCTCATCACTTTTATCAATTTTTTGAAAATGTTGAATTATGTAATGTGGAACCCATATAATTGGTGTCTAAATGGAGAAATTCCAAAAGTGGCAGAGAAGTGGTTTCAAAAAATTAATTAGATTTTTTATATTAGAAAAAATATTGGAGGAGATACCAAGGTTGGATTCAAGGGTGGGGATAGTGGATCTTCAATTCATCTTCCTATCCTACCCAATCCCTTTTAAATCCAATCATGCACAGTTAAATGAAGAAGGATTTAGAGAGATGGGTTTGTAGAATTGGAGAAGTATGACCCAAACATATTATACTAAACTATAATTCAATTTGCAGTAAACTTGAAAAATGTAAAGAAAATAACAATTGAGTGAGAAAACGGAAAACAAAAGGAAACTCAAAAAGATATTATTGAGACAAATGAAAAAATAAGACATTTGTTCGAGAAAAATGACAGAGGAACTTTTAAAATATAATAATGTATGAGACTATAATCCCTCGGAGTCAAAAACAAAATTTGGAGAAAGTGGAGGAAAAATGGAGACTAAACAATAGATCCATTTTGTTGGTAGAAGGTGATGAAAATACTAGTTTTTTTCCAAATTATAACACAAATAGAAATTATATAAATACCATCCATTCAATGGCTAGAACCTATTTCAAAAAATGTAAAAGGCATAAAATATTTCAGAAACATGTTCCAAGAATATAGGAAAGATCCTAAACTCTTCCATATCATTCTAACCTCCAACCCATAGGCAAAGGTAAGTGTTCTTCAGGTCTCAAGGTCATTCAACAAAAAAACTCAAAGCCATTACAACAATATACTTAATATGAGCTCAACATGCCACTTTCAAGAATTGTACCTGAGTGGGGAGGATACATTCACTCCACCCAACCACCCATGATAAACCCAGTTGAATTCTAAGATTGATATATTAGCAAAAAAATGAGGAATTGTAAGTAGATAACAAAAGAGGAACTCAAAGTTTTCTTACATTCATTTAAAAAGGAAAAAAACCCTATGTCAAATGGTGAGATAGTTGAATTCCATTTCAAATTATATGAATTTTTGGAGGTAGAGTTTTTAATGGTAATTGAGGAGTCTAACGTTATCAAAAGGATGTAGGGTGTCCTAAATGTAAATTTTATAGCTTTGATTCCAAAGAAGAATGATCAATACACCTTTGATGACTACATAACAATCTCACTATGTAATTCTATGTATAAAATTATCCTGAAGATTCTTTCCAATAGACACTTAAAATTATATTCTCAAGGATTATATCAAAAGAAAAATTTGGATTTCAAATTTATATTCAATAGGAAAATTATTGATGCCTTGTGAACAACATAAGAAAGCATGTATTGAACTAAGGTAAAAATAAAAATCTATCATTGGTAATGAGGATGGACCTAGATAAGGTGTATGACAAGGTTATATAGCTACATCTTTGGTTTTTGTTGATTCAAACTATAATTAGCAATCAAATAGTGAACTAGATAATGGGTTGTCTTTCATCAACATCATTTAAGTTATTATGGTAAATGGATCTCCCTCTATATTTTTCTATGCCTTGAGAATACTTGGGTAAGGATGATCAATTTCCCTATTCTTATTCTTATTGGTTTATTTTAATAGGTTGATTATTGTATCAAAAAGGGAGGGGGGTATCAAAGGTATCAAGATGGGAAGTACTCTATCTGTTATCACAAAATCAGACCTGATAGTATACCAATCAAATAAATCTCATGTAACTATTTCAAACCAATCTTTTGATTGAGGCTTAGCATCCTCAACCTGAGAGGGCTCTCTCAAGGGTTAATTATTTTTTATAGAAATATAGATGGCTAACTCTATGTGGGGTAGAAGTAGATAAAAATAGATATTGGTTGTAAATCAATTAGCAAGTGCACATTGGGATTATGTAGTCATAATAGCTTCAGCAAAACCAAACCATCTACTTATCATGGAAGTCAAGGCATATCAGAGTTCAAGTCAAGAAATACACATGTGAAACTGTAAAACACACAGTCAGTTTGTCTATGAAGGAAGTCAGAGAATCAATGATGAATTCTGAGTAACATAAGAAAACATCACTGCAATAGAGTAGTAAAATTATTCCATTAGAACAAACACACACTAGAATTCCTTATGAATCTTGAGTTAGCTAAGTAGAAAACTTTGTATTAAGCTAAAAACCAGTCACTTACAATAAACATAGTCTTTTTGCTATAAATTTCAAACCCTTAGCATTTAGACCTATTCATATTTTATATATCATTTACAACATAGGATAACCTTATCCGCATCTAGATACATCGAATTCCTACTTTTTGACACCTTGCTTAAACATGAGACATGGTATTTATTACAAAATGATAGCTGCAAACCTAGTGAACATTCCTATTAAAAATAGGACTAAAACTCATTAACTCTACTCATAACAACCTTATATAAGCTATATTACATCATTTTCCAACTTTATTCCCATAAGGTCGAATCTAGATGATAAGCTCCAGCCCTTTATGACCTCAATGCTAATCTCCTACAAACTAGGAAACTGTCCCCTATTTTCTAGGCTTAGGATTCTTTGTGTTCTTGGGACACTTTAACCATCATGAATACATCACTTCTAGGTTATTTGATGTTAGCAACTGAAGTAACACCTATCAAACAACTTCACCAAGTCCCAGTTGTTCAAAACCACCATTAAATGTCCAAAATAGCAGAAGTAAACCTGCGCTACGAAAACAACATAGTTTCGTAGCACTGTCTTTTAACACTTTTTCCTTCAAAACTTTGGCTTATTTATTCTAGATTTGTATCCATTATCAATTAAAACAACTCCCCTATCAATTTCAAGTCATAATCCACAATTTTTCCCTTTAAAAATCTATAAGAAAGGGTGAAAAACGCTGCTACAGCAGTTTTGTAGTGCATTTTAATTTATCAATCTCTCCCACCTCCTAATGAATTTGAAGAAACTGAGAGCATTTTTTGTAGTTAGGTCTATTAGGAAGTAAAAATTCTTTCAGTTTTCCCAAATTCATTTTTAGTTGCTTTATGACTTTTAGCAGTTTCGTAGCACTTTCTACCCTTTTTACACTGTTTGCGCTACGAAACTGCTGAGTGAGAAATTTTGTTTGGATTTCTTCAAAATTCAAACTAAAATTGTGCCAAAACTTCAGAATACTACTGGTTTCATCAAAACAAACAGTGATATGAACTAAAAACACAATTTTCATGAGGTTTATTCTTCATTTACCATTTGATTTTGCCTTTTGACTTTTCAATAATTTGTCATTATGCACCTTTGTTTTTTAGTTCATCCTGAGTCAGTTTTAGCTACAGCTCCAAATCCCCTACTTGATCTCTTAGTCTTCTATTACTGGCTCTCAAGTGATTATTGATTACTCTAACAAATTTATCTTCTTTGATAGCTAGTACTGTCTATGTGAAAAACTATTCTGCACTACTTGGAATTTCAGAACTAGAACCAGTTTGGCCTTCCCATATCACCTTCATTATTTTGAACTCCGTTTTCCCAATAATATGCTTTCTGGCCCTCTTTCTCATCATAGCAATCTCTTGATTTGCTAACCTCAATTTCTCTTCAAGCTATTGACATTCTGTCATTTCTTCCTTCTCCTTCATTTTTTTGATGGTTGCATGTTCTACTGTTAGTGATGAGAGGTCAACAACCTCTTCAGGGACTTTGACTGTTTCAATAGTTTCTTGGACCTGCTTGATGCTTTCCTTGAGCTTCTTAGCATTCCTAGTTAATGTTTTTCTTGTTTGAAAGATAAATGTTGCATTTTCACCCTCAAATTCAATTTTTTTAGTTGATTTAACTCTTTTCTGTTTGTGTTCATCCACTTCAATGAAATATGCTTGCACAATGGGTGATTATTCTATATCAATTGCATGAAGTATGTCATCCAAGTTTCCTTTCATCATTGGGCTATCCTATGTACCTGAAACAACTACTTTTCCCTTTGATGCTATTGCTTGGCTTCTTGTCTTTCTCTGGATTTCTTGCTGGCTGGCAACTTGTTTTTGTTTTTCCTCTTTAACACTTTTTAACCTTTGCTGTGTAGGTGATGGAGTTTCTACAACAAGCACCTATGTCTTCTTTTCTCTTTTCTCAACCTGTTTTCTTGGTTTAAACATTACAAACCTCAATGCTCTTGCAACCACAAGATGACTTGAATCTGCTGCTGGTGTTAACAGAGCCTTTTTAGTTTTAGGGTGTCTATTTGGGGTTAGGTTTTCCATTTCAAATCCACTCATAAACAGAAAGGAAGGCCAATCCCTGCTTATTTTCTCAATCTCATTCAAAACCAATAACTTTATCAAACCATGGTGAAACAGAGAGGTTTCACAACCATCAGACTTGGCTTGTACTTTATCAAACATTTTGGCAAGGCTCTTATGTAAGTAGAAGGGCAAGTCTAATGATATCCTACCTGTGAAATGCAACAACGGCTTGAAATGATAAGTATAAGCTTTATGGTACCTGCCTTCACATGTAAAGTATCTTTGAATGTTGAACAGTAGCTTGGCATAGGTATCTTTGATGCAACCCCTAGGTATTGCATTGTTCAGGTCCATATCTGCATATTCAGGTTTCATGAATTCCTTGCAGGGTTCCATGTCAAACTTAAAACCTTTAAACCAAGTCTCCTTCCCCCTTGGTATTTTTGTCACATAAGCAATGATCTCAGGTGTGACTGGCACATTTAACATCACAATTTTGGTATTGGTTCCACTAAAGTGTAAGGCAAACTCTTTAGACACCTAAGTGTGGCAAACTTGCAGCTTTTCACAAAATCTGAGATAGCCAGCTTTGCTAAAAGCCTCCATCACTATTTGATCCTCAAAAATAGCATTTACATTCTCAGGCTCATATCTCAGACAATGTCCCCCTCTGTGGACCTTCTTCTCCTTTTCCATGGTTCCTTTTTAAAAAACCCGTCAGCTTCTCTCGAATGAGTAAAACAACCTCGTTTGATTATGTATGAACAACCTCGCTTGATAACATAGAACAATTGTAATCAGAAATCGGATCATCCACGGTATCATAGAAGACTTGTCTTCTATGATACCATGGATGATCCGATTTCTGATTACAATAACTATAACCACGGAAGTTTAAAAACCAGAACATAGAACAACCTCACTTGAGAAAAAGGAACAACCTCGCTTGATTACAGTGAAGATAGCCTTGGTATAGAAAAAACATAGGCTTAACTCTAATGCTTTAGAGCTTAAACAGTTGAGTGGAGGCAAATGAAAACTGGAATGATTAAATTAGGAAATATTTTCGAATTTGAAATCCCATTTTACAACTGAATGATGCCCCTATCATGATGATGATGGATGTGAAATGGGTAAGTAATTTGAATCTGACCTCTAACTGACTCACCATACCATTGCCCTATCATTTCTTAACAGATTTCTGACAAATTCTGGCTTTCTTGACATGACATTTGAGAAATCGCGCTTTCATAGCACAAACAGTGTATTTTTCGCACTTTGCACTACGAAAGTAGCAGTGCTTTCGTAGCGCAAAACCATTTTTTTGAACTAACGACACTACGAAACAGAGGATTCTTGGCTAATTGCAGAAATTTAGCCTGAAACTTAATGGAATGATCCCTAAATGAAAAATATGAATCTTTGATCATGGAATGGACCTTGAAGGACTTTATTTGAACTCAATGATGACCTTTAAACTTATAAAAAATCTAACCTACCCTTAACCAAATCCTAAAATTACTTTCAAACCCATTTTGAGACCATGATAAAAAATAGAGTTGACATAATGATATTTTGAAAATTTTTGGGTGATAACAGTGACTCCACTTGGGATAGTGTGCCCCTCTGGTACACTAAGAACTAGTAGTTCCAATTCTATCCATCTTCTTGGAAATAAAAATTCTGAAATTTATGAAAACTTTGCCAAGCTCTTATATCCTTCTCCTCGGGCTCAAGCATGATGATTACTGCTAAAAAACCAACTTTTTACCTACTAAAAGGATGCTCAGTCAACTTTGAGCTTATTCACACACTCCTACCTACCCTAACAGCTGCAATCTCCATTTTTAACTGAAAGAACATGAAACTTCCAATTAAGCCAGTCATTGATCTGATCTGACACTTGAATCTCTTGACTGTGCTTGAACCAAAAGTAAACATGATGCTGAAATGACCAAGGCAACATGAGATGTAACTGATCTTCATAATGAAAATATAACTGGAAATCTAGACTGTAGACCCTTTCCATGTAGTCAGCTATAGGATCAAAGAAAACATGATCTGTTTGATGTTTCTCATGACATTCTGCAGCTTTGGACAACTCATCCATACTGTGATCAACCACATAAGATTTTAGTTGTGTACTCTCAAACTATTGTTCAAACTAATTTTCAAAAACAATGTATTCTTCCTCAATCTCAAAAGAGAAAGGCAGCAACACCTTCTCTTTGTGTTCTAGCATGGAAATATTTTGAAAAGACTGTTCTTGATCTTGAAGCCTATAAGATAGAATTTTATCCTCTAAAACTTCAATGTCCTTTTCAATGTTCTTAGTAACTTCATCCACAAACTGAATCTTATCTTCTGACTTGTACTCAAATGATTTCAGATTAGAAGACAAAGATAAAGAAAAAATTTCACCCACTTCTTCATTAATGTAATCATAATTTGATATATATTGATATTAATGACATGAAGAATCAACTTTTTCCTGTACTTGAGGATTGTAGCAAGCATTTTCCAATATTTCCTCTTGTTGTTTGAAATGATTCTCATATTCCCGGTGATCAAAAGGTTGACCAGTCTGGTGCAAATTTTCATCAGACTCAGAGGAAGTATCATAATTTTCATAAATAAACTCCTGTTGGGTTTCATTTTCATCCAAGGAAGAGGCTATCCTTTCTTCTTGGTGATGAAAGGGATTGTCATGAAGAGCTTCTAAAATTTCCTCATCCATGAACTCATCATATTCATAAAAATTCTCCAAATATTCAATACAACTCACACAGTGTTTACAGCAGTCTTTGACCAGCAATAAGAAGGGATGACACTCTTCATACATCTCATAAAATGCAACATGGAAATTAGCAATAGGATATAATTAACCATTTGGCAAGCTTTCATACCAAGACCGTGATTTTCCTTCCAAAGTGGCCATAAACATCTTCATGAGGCAATCCTCAGTGAACTGAACCATAAGACTATGTACATGCATATGGAATCTAACCAAATGAAGAGCAGCATTGTCTTTCTTTTCATATTTGAGCATAGGAAGATCAGTTAACCATTCAACCTTTGGCATAGGATTTGGAAAACCAGGGATATGAGACCAATTCATAGGGCCATACCTGGAATTTATTCTTGCAATGGAACTCATTCTAAAACTTCATCAAGATATTGATCTTAAAGCAGTGGATTCACCATCCAATTGATTATTTTATGTGTGGATTCGCCAAGGTAAATGTAGCCTCGAAAATATTCCTGAGCTCCTGCTACCTTCAGAAGTTCAGCTTCAAAATCTCGGGAAAGTATAGTCTTCAGATTCCCAGCACACGCACCAAAGTTTTATCACAAAATCGAACCTGATAGGCTGCCAATCAAATCAATCTCATGTAACTGTTTCAAACCAATCTTTTGATTGAGGCTTAGCCTCCTCAACCTGAGAGGGCTCTCTCAAGTGTTAATGATTTTTGATAGAAATATAGATGGCTAACTCTATGTGGGGTAGAAGTAGATAAAAATAGATGTTGGTTGTAAATCACATTAGAAAGTGCACATTGGGCTTATGGAGTCATAATAGCTTCAGCAAAGCCAAACCATCTACTTAGCATGGAAGTCAAGGCATATCAGAGTTTAAGTCAAGAAACACACATGTGAAACTGTAAAACACACAGTCAGTTTGTCTATGAAGGAAGTCAGAGCATCAATGATGAATTTTGAGTAACAGAAGCAAACACCACTGCAATAGAATAGTAAAAATATGCCATTAGAAAAAAAGGACACTAGAACTCCTTATGAATCTTGAGTTGGCTAAGTAGAAAACTCTGTATTAAGCTGAAAGCCAGTCATTTACAATAAACACAGACTTTTTGCTAAAAATGTCCAACCCTTATAATTTCGACCTCTTCATATTTTATAGATCATTTACAACATAGGATAACCTTATCCTCATCTAGATACATCGAATTCCTACTTTTTGACACCTTCCTTAACCATGAGACATGGTATTTATTACAAAATGACAGTTGCAAACCTAGTGAATAGTCCTATTACAAATAGGACTCAAACTCATTAAATCTACTCATAAAAACCTTATCTAAGCTAGATTACATCATTTTCAAACTATATTCCTATAATTTCAAATCCAGATGATAAGCTCCATCCCTTTATGACCTCAATGCTAATCTCCCGCAAACTAGGAAATTGTCCCCTGTTTTCGAGGCTTAGGATTCTTTGTGTTATTGGGAGACTTTAACCATCATGAATCCATCACTTCGAGGTTATTTGATGTTACGAACTGAATTAACACCTGTCAAACAACTTCACCAAGTCCCAGTTGTTCAAAACCACCATTAAACTGTCCAAAATAGCAAAAGTAAACATGCGCTACGAAAACAACACAGTTTCGTAGCACTTTTCGTAGCGCAGTATTTTAACCCTTTTTCCTTCAAAAATTTGGCTTATTTATTCCAGATTTGTCTCCATTATAAATTAACACAGCTCCCATATCAATTTCAGTTCATAATCCACAATTTTTCCCTTCAAAAATCTATAAGAAAGGGTGAAAAAAGCTGCTACTGCAGTTTCGTAACGCATTTTAATTTATCAAATTTTCCCACCTCCTATTGAATTTGAAGAAACTGAGATAATTTTTTGTAGTTAGGTCTATTAGGAAGAAAAACCTCTTTCATTTTTCCCAAATTCGTTTTCAGTTTCTCAGAAACCTCCTTGGATGTTGACTGCTCAAAACAAGAAAACAGATTTTTTGCTTCATGACTTTTAGTAGTTTCGTAGCACTTTCTACCCTTTTTACACTGTTTGCGCTACAAAACTGCTGAGTGAGAAGTTTTGTTCATATTTCTTCAAAATTCAAACTAAAATTGTGCCAAAACTTCATAATACCATTGGTTTCATAAAAAAAAACAGCCATATGAACTAAAAACACAATTTTCATGAGGTTTATTCTTCATTTACCATTTGATTTTGCCTTTTGAATTTTCAATAATTTGTCATTCTGCACCTTTTTTTCTTAGTTCATCTTGAGTTAGTTTAAGCTACAGCTCCAAATCCCCCACTTGATCTCTTAGTCTTCTATTACTGGCTCTCAAGTGATTATTGATTACTCTAAAAAATTTAGCTTCTTTGATAGTTGGTACTGTCCATGTGAAAAATTGCTCTACATTGCTTGGAATTTCAGACCTAGAACCAGTTTGGCCTTCCCATACTGCCTTCATTCTTTTGAACTCCATTTTCTCAATAATATTCTTTCTGGCCCTCTTTCTCATCATATAAATTTCTCGATTTGCTAACCACAATTTCTCTTCAAGATATTGACATTCTGTCATTTCTTCCTTCTCCTTCATTTTTCTGATGGTTGCATGTTCTACTGCTAGTGATGAGAGGTCAACAACCTCTTCAGGGACTCTGACTGTTTCAATAGTTCCTTGGACCTCCTTGTAGATTTCCTTGAGCTTCTTAGCATGCCTATTTAATGGTTTTCTTGCTTGAAATATAAATGCTGCATTTTCACCCTCAAATTCAAGCTTTTTAGCTTATTTAACTCTTTTCTATTTGCATTCATCCACTTCAATGAAATCTTCTTGCACAATGGGTGATTTTTATATATCAATTGCATGAATTATGTCATCCAAGTTTCCTTTCATTGTTGGGTTGTCCTCTGCACCTGAAACAACTGCTTTTCCCTTTGATGCTATTGCTTGGCTTCTTGTCTTTCTCTAGATTTCGTGTTGGCTAGCAACTTGTTTTTTTTTTCCTCTTTGACACCTTTTAACCTCTATTTTGCAGGTGATGGAGTTTCTGCAACAAGCACCTGTGTCTTATCTGCTTTTTTCTCAACCTTTTTTCTTGGTTTCAACTTTACAAACCTCTTTTCTCTTGCAACCATAGGCTGACTTGACTCTGCTGGTGGTGGTGAAGGAGTATTTTTAGTTTTAGGGTGTCTAGCTGGGGTTAGGGTTTCCATTTCAAATCCACTCATAAACAACAAGGAAGACCAATCCCTGCTTATTTTCTCAAGCTCATTTAAAACCAATAACTTTATCAAACCATGGTGAAACAGATAGGTTTCACAACCATCAGACTTGGCTTGTACTTTATCAGACATTTTGGAAAGGCTCTTATGTAAGTAGAAGGGAAAGTCTAATGATATCCTACCTATGAAATGCAGCAGTAGCTTGAAATGATAAGTATAAACTTTATGGTACCTACCTTCATATGTAAATTATCTTTGAATGTTGAACAACAACTTGGCATAGGTATCTTTGATGCGACCCCTATTGCATTGTTCAGGTCCATATCTGCATATTCAGGTTTCACGAAATCCTTGCACGGTTCCTTGTCAAACTTAAAACCTTTAAACCAAGTCTCCTACCCCCTTGGTATTTCTGTCATAGAAGAAATGATCTCAGGTGTGACTAGCACATTTAACATCCCAATTTTGGTATTGGTTCCACTGAAGTGTAAGGAAAAATCTTTAGACACCTGAATGTGGCAACCTTGCAGGTTTTCACAAAATCTGAGACAGCCAGCTTTGCTAAAAGCCTCCATCACTATTTGATCCTTAAAAATAACATTTACATTCTCAGACTCATATATCAGACAATGTCCCCCTCTGTGGACCTTCTTCTCCTCTGCCATGCTTCCTTTTTAAAAAACCTGTCAGCTTCTCTGGAATCAGTAAAACAACCTCGTTTGATTATGTATGAACAACCTCGCTTGAGAAAAAGGAACAGCCTTGCTTGATTACAGTGAAGATAGCCTTGGTATAGAACAGCCACAGGCTTAAATCTGATGTTTTAGAGCTTAAACAGTTGAGTGGAGGCAAATGAAAACTGGAATGACTGAATTAAGCAAGATTTTCGAATTTGAAATCCCATTTTACAACTGAATGATGCCCTATCATGATGATGATGGATGTGAAATGGGTAAGTACTTTGAATCTAACCTCTAACTGACTCACCATATTGTTGCCCTATCATTTCTTAATAGATTTCTGACAAATTCTGGCTTTCCTGACATGACATTTAAGAAACTGCATTTTCGTAGCGCACACAGTGTATTTTTCGCACTTTGTGCTACGAAAGTAGCAACGCTTTCGTATGAAAAACCCTTTTTTTGAACTAACGACGCTACGAAATAAAGGATTCTTGGCTAATTGTATAAATTTAGCCTGAAACTTAATGGAATGATCCCTAAATGAAAAATATGAATCTTTGATCATGGAATGGACCTTGAAGGACTTTATTTGAACTCAATGATGACCTTTAAACTTATAAAAAATCTAACCTACCCTTAACCAAATCCTAAAATGACTTTCAAACCCATTTTGAGACCATGATAAAAAACAAAGTTGACACAATGATATTTTGAAAAGTTTTGGGTGATAACACTATCCTTGACCGATATACTATTTGTGGATGATGTTATGTTGTTTGTTCTAGGAATAGTAAGTGAAACAAATAATTATAAATAAATAATAAAATTATATTGCAAGGCAATGAGGATGGAAGTAAATGATAACATATCCTCAATTCTTGTTAATGGGTTTGCGGGGGTTGGGGTGGGGGGGGGGGGGGGAGATTTAGAAATATAGTTATCACAAGTTCTCCCTTAAATTCAATTTCTCTTGATAATGGAATAAAATACATTGGGTTTCATATCAAACCAAATGATTACAACGGTAAGGAGTGGAATTGGCGATATGAGAAAATATAAGGGATGGTGACAGACTGGTGTTCTAAATGGTTAACTAGCTCATGTGAGTTGGCTATAGTTGAAATTGTACTGAAGAGGATCCCTATTTATTACTCTTGTTTAACACACATTCCTAAAGGAATACTTGAAAATATTCAAATAAAATGTTTAAACTTCTCGTGAATCAAGAAAAGAGAGTAGGGGTGGATACCCTTAATAAAAAAATAGAAAACCCAAAAGAGGTTGGAGGGTGGGGCCTAAAAAAAATTCATTTTTTTGGCAGAAAATTTTAGGGGCTAATATTCGCAGGTGGGCTTATTTTCCATGATTTTTCCAAAAAAAATATTCGCTAATTTCCATTTTTTATAAAAATGATTCACCTAAATTTTACAATATAAAACTATTTTACCTTAAAAATCACCAACATTATATAGAGAGTATATATAAATTCATCAGAAATTAGAATAATTTTACAAATACATCAATAAACATTTTATAGTTTTCATGTTAGGGACTAGTGAGATTCGCTAATGTTTGTAAACTTCAAGATAATTTTTTATCCTTAAAATTTTCCCTACCGTTGATTCTCCCAATATCACTCAGAGAAAATGTCTTCTTTTAACAGTCACACGAACCCTGCTAAGGCCATTGGTTCTCCCAATAACACTCAAAGAAAATTTTATAATTCATGTAAAGGATAATGATGTGTTTCAATGAAATTTTTGGTGGAAGGAAAGGTGAATAAAGGTTAAATGGAATGGTTTTTGATGAACAAAGAGGGAAATGGTAGTAGAAAAAAGGATAACTGAGATGGTGAGTAGTTTATAATTCCACGGTGGACCTTCTCCCTCGATCCTGAGAAAAAAAAAACACATACTACCTCCTTTTCTTACATAAATCAATATCCTGTAGAAATTCAGGACAATCTTGTAGCACTTAAGGGTTTGGGCATGAATGAGTGAGAGAGGTCACATAATGATGAAAAATCCCTTGTAGGATGAATCGAGTGATGGAGTACATGCAAAGGGCTAACTTGGAGGATGTGGAAGTGGGTTTTGGGAAGTTGATTATTTGGTTGTTGTCCTCCCTAAACTTTGTCTAGAGCCCTACAAAAACATGTTAGAAAAACGATGTAAGGGATCCCTTGCTTCTCTTTTCTTTCTTTCTCTCTTTTTTTGTATTTTTTTCTTATCTTTTTTTTTGAGAGACCTATAGTTTTCCTCAAAGGATTTTTTCAACCTACAAGACTACCCTGAGTGCCTCAAAAGAGGTTTACACCCGAGGATCCTTTATTTTTATTTTTCATTTTTTTGACTTGCACCACCTCATGGAGATTTTTAGTCATAGAGTTTGCTTCAATAGCCTCATGAAGTTTTTACCTTAGGATATTTTCCCCTTTTTCTCTCATTTTTCCTCTTTTTTACTTTAATTTTCTTTCTATTGATTAGAAGATGGATGAATTAATAGCTTTGAGGCCCTCAACAACATTCAACTCCTTACTTATTGAACTAGTAAACTCCTCCTTTGACATAGGTATCTTGTAGATATTTAACCAATAGCCATTGACTAAAAGTGGAATTCCTTCATCATAAATTGTTCTAACTTGGAAAAATCCATTCTCATGACACTTTTCCAGCAGATAAGGACCTAACCATCTTGTCATCAACTTTCCCTTGAAATCCTTGAATCTAGAATCATACAAAAGGGACAAATCACCCTCATGGAAGGTCCTTTCTATGGTTTTTTTATCATGCCAAATATTCCTATGTAATTGGACCACCTCAATGTGCATGAGCCTGCAATTTGAACTCATCCAGAGCATTGAGCTATTGTAACCTTTCTTGACGAGCTTTAGTAATTTCTAGGTTGTGTTGCCATTCTTAGAGTGTTATACTCAAACTTAATGAAAAATAGTGCCTTCTTGCCATGAACCATCTCAAAGGGAGTGAACCCAGTAGTGGTTTTACACGTGGTATTATAGGACCAAGTGGCCTCCACAAGTATGGCTTCCCAATCCTTTTTTCTGATGCTGACAACTTTAGTCAAGATGCTCTCCAAAGCTCTGTTCATTACCTCCACCTGCCCATTTTCTTGGGGATTATAGGGAGTGGATTTCCTGTGCCTTATATGATGTTTCTCCATGATTCCCTCAATTATATTTGAAGTGAATTGAGCCCCTTGATCAGTTACCAGCTCCCTTGGGAATCCAAACTTATAAAATATTTTTTCCCTTAGGAACTCTGCCACCTTCTATTATGTTATTTCTTTTATTGCCTTTACTTCAACCTGACACTTTGTCAAATAATCAATGCACACAAAGATGTATCTCTTTTTTCTGGATGGGGGATCAATTGGTCCGACGAAATCCATGCCCCACTTCTCAAATGGCTCAATCTAGTCACTTGAGGTTGTAGGCGAATTTCATTCTTTCATGTATTTTTTCCCATCCTTTGGCACCCATCACATATAGTAGTGTATCTACTAACATCTTGGTGTAGAGTAGGCCAATAGTAGCCAACTTGGATAATTTTGAAGGCTATCCACTTGGTATAAAAATCCCCCCCCCCACAATAGGGAACATCATGGCATGAAGAGAGGATGTCAAATACCTCATCCTCCCTTACACATATGACCAAAATATAATCTGCTCTAAATTTGAAGATATTTCCCCCAACCCAGGTTAAAGGGGCACTTTTTCTAACAATTCTTCTCTTCTCATTGGAGGATAGATTAGGAGGGAATACCCTAGAAACCAATAAATTTTCTATGTCAAAAAAACAACGAGACAATAGTGAAATAACAAATAGGTTCTCATCCGAAAGCTATTCATCTATTATCTCCTCATTTTCTTCATGCAATGTTAGTCTACACAAGAAATCTACAACTGCATTTTCCTTTCTTGGCTTGTCAACAATGGTTAGACCAAACTGTTGAAACAATAGTAACAATTTAATTATCCTAACATTGACATCAAGTTTATCTAAATATTTAATGGCTACATGATCAATATGTACAAAGACTTGGTATCTTGTGATATAATGCCTAAAATTTTTCAAGGATTTCATAAAAAATAAGAGCTCTTTTTCAGCAACTGTGTAATTAATTTCAACTTTGGATGTGTTCATATTGATAAAATATATCGCATAGGGAAATTTTTCTTCCACTTGTCCCACTGTTTCTCTTACAACTTTGTCAGATGCATTTGTGTGGATGTGGAAAGGAAATTCCAAATTGGGACCCGTAAGAATTGGTGCAATGGTTAATTTCTCCTTCAGCTCTTCGAATGCCTCTTGAAATTTATCTATCCAACAAAAATATGAATCCTTAGTTAAAAATCCAAACAAAGGTGATGCCATCTTACTAAAATCCTTAATGAATCTCCTATAATATACATCTATTCCAAGGAAACTTCTAACATCTCTTTGTTTCTGAGGGACATGGACCCTTTTGATAATGACAATATTGTTAGGATCAACTTGGATCCCTTCCTTAGAAAGGAAGTGACCTAGGAAAATCACTTCATTCATAAAAAACATCACACTTTTCGAGACTTAGTTACATATTTATTTCAGTACATTTATTTAAAAATTTACGGAGATCGGAGAGACGTTCTGGGAAATCATTCCCATAAGGAGTGAATTCATCCATATAAATTTCAACTGTGTCATCAACATTATCAACAAAAATACTCAAAACTACCCTTTGAAAGGTAGTAGGGGCATTGAACAAGCCAAATGGAAAGAATCTATAGGAAAATGTCCCCCATGGACATGTGAAGGTGGTATTATCCTAATCCTCAGGGCTGATTTAGATTTTATTATACCCACTAAAACCATCCAAGAATTCAAAAAACTTCTTCCCTGCAATACTATCCAAAACGCGATCAATGAAAGGCAAGGGAAAATGATATTTCTTTGTAGCCTTGTTGAGTTCTGTATAATCAACAAAAATCCTCCACTTTCCATTCTAGTTGGGCACTATAACAAGAGGAGACACCCACTCACTATCTAAAATGGGGTAAATGAATCCTGCATCCAAAAAATTCTATAGTTCTTCTTTCACATTGTCTTAAGGGAAATGTTCATTCTCCTCTAGGGTTGGTGCATGTAACAACCGTGGTTAAAAATCCATGTGAAAAAATATAAGACCATGGTCATGGGACACATATTCGAAGATGAATGTTGGGAAAAAACATCCTAGAGGGTGTTCATTTGGTTTATTATGGCTAAGGAAATGGAAAAGGCTTCAGAAATGCAAGAGACATTATTTGGCATTTTATTTATGAAAATAATGGAAATTAAGAGAAAAGGAAGGTGAGAGGTCACAGGTTGCATGTGAGGAGGAAAATTTAGGAAAATAATGGAAAATGAAGAAAATAGAGGCCTCATAGATAAAAAGGCTTATGAGGATCAGTTCATAGACCTTTATCAACTTTATCTTGGAGCTCTCTCTATTCTCTCTCTCTCTCATACTCTTGGACACTTAAGAGTTTTCTTAGAGAACTCTTGGAGGAGTGTGGCATACTTGGGATTTGGAACAAGAAGGAAAAGGAAAATCATGAAAGCAAAAGAGGAAATTTGATTTTTCTTGCAAGTATGAAGTTGCATGTATGATTCCCTTTCTACTTTTGGCATGCATGTCACTTGCATGTGGTTTCTTGATTATGATCTGTCATTGGCATGGAGGATTTCCCAGATTGACAATGGTTTTTCTTAGTCTTTCCATTTCCTAGATAATCATGGTGTTGTAGGTTTTAATTTTGTTTTCTAGTTGGTTTTCTTGTGCCTTTGGTTGTGGGTTGAGTTATTAGTTCCTAGAAGCCTTGGTTAGAAAAACGCTATGGAAGCCCTGTAACAACTTGGGTTGAGTTACTATTCCTGGAACCTTGGTTGGAAAAATGTTCTGGAAGCCCTTGGCGGGTTGAGTTACTAGTCCTAGAACCCCTAGTTGGACAAACACTATGGAAGCCCAACGAAAACTGTGGGTTGAATTACAAGTTCTGGAAGCCCTGGTTGGAATAAACACTCTGGAGTCCTGGACAACTTGGATAGAGACTAACCTGGTGATGGTTAGTGATGTATGACCATGACATGGAATCACTAGTTTAGGGTTGAGGTGGTTTGGCCTCTATAAGCTCTAGTTTGGTTTTGATTTTTTTTTTTTTATGAGATCCTACATTCATCCTTGGAATATAGCATGGGGGTGATTGGCTAAAGAGATATTTGGATCAACTAATCTATGGTCGTGCGGAACGTGGAAGTCCCAGACCTGGTTGTATTTTGTATAAATCAATAAGAGCTCTTATCCTTGGTATTTTATGGGTAAATATACTTATTTATAAGTGGTTTATATGGATGTTATATCCTTGATATTTCTGTTGGTTATATGATGGTTATGAGTGAGTTTTATGACAATGATAATGTATGGCTCTCATCATGTTTTAATTAATCCCTAAATTTAGAATGAATATATGGATTAATAGATGATAATTCAAATTATGTGATAAGAAATCAATGATTCTTAGTGATTCTCAGAAAAGTATGAGAACCCTATGCTCAGATTTATTGTTTAAGCCTATAGAATCCATATTTGTGACATGTTTGATGAAATGCCTTTCATGGCTAGTAGAGGTCCAGTCAATTCTTTGTTCAATTAGTTGCATCAATATCATTGTTTCGATGTTATTTTTCATTTCTACAAGATTCATGGAGTTCTAGCAGTGACTTGAGTCCCAACCCTAAAGTGGCATAAAATTCTGAGTCACTAGCATAGAACTAATTGAAAAAATCCCGAGTCGTAGGCATGCCTTATTGTAGGAGTGATTGGAGGGTCCCAGTCGTTGACATGCCTTACTATGGGAGTGACTCGAGGGTCCTAGTCACATGCATGCCCAAGTCAAGGGAGCGACTAAGGCTTTCATGAAACAAATGTGAGTTTTTCTCAGGGGCTAGTCACCTAGATGGGTTGGAA
Organism: Pinus albicaulis; assembly: GCA_034641835.2. Lineage (NCBI taxonomy): Eukaryota > Viridiplantae > Streptophyta > Pinopsida > Pinales > Pinaceae > Pinus > Pinus albicaulis. The sequence goes on along the minus strand of CM076575.1, from coordinate 1,119,902,245 downwards.
GGTTTTTGGGGGTTCTGTTGCATGTGTAGAAGGTTAGGTTGGTTTTTTTCCATCAGATCCACTTCCTTAACTGATATATAGGGAGTTGAATCATATCATAGTAAATATTTTTCAAATGTTTACCCCAGTTGGTATGTTACTTTGGTAGATATGGGAGGAGGGTGTTATAGAGTGGTATTAGAGCATGGTTCAACACTTGGACTAGATGGGTGGAATGTGTTTGTCATGCATACATGTAAACTGCATATGTGTTATTTATGTTTGTGTACTATGTGTTTATTGTGTATGCATGGTGGTGGTCATTGTTTTTGTTGCGTCCCCATGTGGAAGTTGATGATGTTGTTGTTGGGATGCATTTGTCATGAATTCATGTCAGATGTATATGCATTTTTTATGCATGTCAGTGTCTATATGTTATTATGCATACATTTTCATGGTTAAGACTATTGTCCATGAGGTAATTGTATGCATTTTATGCCATCATGCTGTTGTAGGTATGTTATGAAGTTGATGTGTTGGTTGAGATAGAGCACGGGATACAAATCATCAAAGTGTAGAAATTATATAACTAATGTGTTATACATCCGAGATTCTCCTGATAACACACTATTTGACTTCATGCACAATATAGAATCTCTTCTACCATTGATCGTTACTTGTGGAAATAAAATCAATTGCATGCACACATTAAAACCATAAAAATTCACACATATGAACAAAGTAATTTATGGGAAAGCTTAAAGCTAAAAACCCCCAACTATCTGTATATTATATGTCATATAGATCATGTAACAATCATAATACAATGCTCATCACAAGCTCTCAGTAAAATCTCCAATTGATACACACTAATCAGGTCCGATCTAGCAAATCCCATGCACCGATCTCTGCCACCTGCTAGCCTGCCTCTACTGCGCAATCACTGCTGAAGAATGGCTCTGAATGAACTTGAATTGGTCCAGCCTTGCCCACGCAATCCTCATTGGCATCTCCAACCATTGTGTGTTGCAATTCATGCAACACTATAGTCACAACTGATAGTCAACCTGCTCTTTCACCTACCTCTCCACTGGTCTCCACTGAAACTGTCCATGCACTGTAGTTAACTGATGTATTCTTCAGTTGATTAATGAGTTAATAATTAGTGAATCAATTATTAATTAATTCACACCACTCTCACTAGTGTATCAATCATTTAGACTAGATACAACTAGCTCAACTATTTTTAACTAAGTTAAACTGAACACAACTCCACCAACTACCTCAATAACTCCACCAAACTCTCTCACATGAGTTCTAACTAAAGTCTCCATGCAATAGCTCCACTTAACCCTCAGGAATAGCATAATTCCTTCTGTCAGCTCCTGTGCCACATCTGTGCACTTAACTAAAGTGCTCCAAGAGAATAAGATAATGTTTATAGTCCAAATATTATTAAGAGCTAATAATATTCGACATATCTATTTTTAGACCGGCAATCTAAAAATAGATTCCGCCCAATATGTCTAAAAATAGAAGTCCATCTATTTTTCCAACTTGACCAACCATCCACAAATAGCATCCTGCAACTCATAGAATATGATCGACATGTCTAAAAATAGACATAGTCTAAAAATAGACTTTGCGCCAAAAATAGCCTGCGGGCCCACTTAGTGAAGGCGACTCTTTTCACTAAGCTCATCATCTTGTTGCAATCTCAACACAAAGTGAAGTTGTAGAACTAGACTTCAAGGTGAGAGAAGATCACCATATATGTTTTTATGTTTGACATGCAGGTATGTGGTTAATGGTTTTTATAATAATTATGTTTACTTATATTATTTTCATTCTATTTTTATTATGGTTACATGTATGATAAATGCTAGTTGATCAGTGTAGTCATATGTACACGTGTCAGTTAGTCATGCATGATAATTAGCTTTTTTTATATGAATTGTGCTCATATGCATGATGGTTATGGTCATTGCAACTAAGATCTTGATGTTATCATGTTTTGTGCTAATTTGGATTGGCATATGCAAATGATTATGGTTATGGAATTTAGGTATGAGTTAATATATTGTGATATTATGCCATACTAATCTAGACTAACTGTGCATATGTGATTTTTATGCATGAATGGAAAATTTTTATGAGCTTATGATGTGAACATGTTAGCTAGTTACTGTTATGGATATCATGACCTTATTTATGTCTGAGTTGATATGTCTTGGAGTTATATCGTGCTAATCTAGATTGATTGTGCAAACAAGATATCCTCCCCTGAGATACATTAAGGTATGAGTTTTCTTATGTCATCTATGTGGTGTTTGAATGTTTTATTATGTCATCTATATATTGTTTGAATTCTTTATTAATTGCATGATATGTGTATGTGTCTATAATATTTCATGAAGAAATGATCTTGTTTTAAGATGATTGTACTAATACATATGTGCTGAGAAAAATTGATCTGTACTTGAGTGTAAGTAGATGATAGTTGTATCACTATGTATTATGACCAATGAATGTGATTTGAATGTTGTTTATGACATGGTTGTTAGTTTTAGTAATTATGGATTTCAAATTCATAGTTATTTTGTCTTGATCTTTGAAACATGTGATGACATGTGTCAACAATTGTGAGAAACATGCTTGGTATTAGCATGACAAGGTAATAATTGATTTCTTTATATGACTAATAGTTGTTTTCTATTTATAGTTGGATCTGTCAAGGTAATTGTGGTCCCTTGAGAGACAACACATATATGTTCAGTTACAAGGCAACGTGCTTGGAACAACAAGGTAATATAGATGGTATATTGCTATATTTATTTATGCATTGAAAGTTATGTGTTTATGGAAGTATGATGCATGGGATTGCATGGTAAGAGACCACCATGTAATATCAAAGAAGGCTCAGGTTGAGCTTTCATTTGGAAGCACTGGTAACCATGGGGATTGAGTCAAGATGCTTGTTTCTAGTCTAAGGCTTTTGATCTTTTGTGTATTGTTGTGCTTGATTTGCGGCTTTGTTTATGTCTGGTGCAAGGCCTTTCCACTTTGTTTTTGGTTTCGTATTATTATCGGTTTTCATGGTTTTCTTCCTGTTTCTTCTTACTCCTTTCTTTTATGTTTTGGGGCCTTGGGAATTGGTTAGGAAAGAGGAAAGTTTATGGAGCTTGGGGAGAGTTGTGTGGTACCCAATAGGTAATGTAAGGCCTGAATGAAGCTCGGTGCATGAGTAAGGGAAATTGAAGGCAAGAGTATGAAAATAATTTGGATTGGTGGGGTTCATTGGGATAAATGGACGATGGAAAAGTAGTCATGAGAAAGGTGATCATTTATGTTAAATAGATTTGAGTCATTAGATGCCTCAGCTAAGCTGGGAATTGTTGTTCTCAACGTTGTACATGGATAAATGAATTTCTCTTAACCTTGACCTTATGATATCTGGTAATTATGTTGTGATCATGATTATGTTGATGTTTATATATGCATATATGTATGTATGTATGTATGTATGTATGTCATTTACCGATAGGGTCATTAGGATTGTTTTATGCTAATTTTTATATGTATATATGTATGAATGTATGACGTTATCTGACAAGGTCATCAATGATCATTCTTGGGGAAGAATTATTGCTTATGCGGGTGAATGGAAAGAATAAGTTCTTTGATTATGAGAAATACAATGGGAAGAATAACCCTGATAGATATACAAGGTCAATATTGTGTGGGTATGAATTGATATTATCTTATTATACTATGTATATGTTTATGTTATGGTAGGTAATGCTGAGGGGTACATCAATGAAATGAAAGTCGTGTGATTTACTGCATGTTGAAGCATGCATGAATAGTGGAGAGACACTAGAAGCAAGGTTGCTTGGTAGAGTTAGTGTGTGGTCTCTGGATGTGTAGTACCATTGTTGTATATATGTTGTACATGTTGCACCTATGATGTTGTGTGCATACGATGTTATTTGTATATTTCTTATGTTGTGCTGGGTATATATGGTGCTATGTACATGTTAGATATGCGGTGTTGTGTACATATCATATCGTGCGCATGTTGGATATGCAGTGTTGTGTGCATATGGTGTTGTGCACATGTTTAATATGTGGTGCTATGTACATATGGTGTTGTGTGCATGATTGTACATGTGGTATTGTGTACATTCTGTACATGTGGTGCTATGTGTAGGTGGTGTTATGTACATGTCGTGCATGTGATGATGTGTACATGTGGTGTCGTGTACATGTCGTGCATGTGGTGCCATGTGAATGTGGTGTTGCATACACGTTGTACAAGTGTTGTAGTGTACATGTGGCATTGTGTACATGTTGTGCAAGTGGTGCCATGTACATGTGATGTGACGATGTCATACATATGTTGTGCAAGTGGTACTATGTACATGTGGTAATGTGTACATGTTGTACATATAGTACTGGTGTACATGTGGTATTGTGTGCATGTCGTACATGTTGTGTTGCGGGCATGTGGTACTATGTATGTTCATTGTGTAGTCATGGTATCGTGACATGTGTATTCTTTATGGTGTACTATGTGTACGTATATGTATTTTGTTGTACAAAAAATGTAGGTGTATGCGTTGTGCTGTGTGCTAGGCATAGGTGTAAGTATAGTGTATGTGGTGTACACCGGGTGTAGGTGTATGTGTCGTGATGTATATCAGGTGTAGGTTCATTTATTGTATGGTGTTGTATGTCATATGTGGGTGTATGTGTGTGATGTACACAATGTGTATGTGTACGTGGTTGAAGAGAAGGCACTAGGTGTTTGTCAGGTATGGAAACTGATCCAATGTGTGTACAGAAAGGACAAAGCATAATGGTAGAAGCTAAGGATCAATTAAAGGATAAGTATCGATATTTTATTTCAATTTTATTATGCATGTGATCTATGATTCTAACTCATGATGATTACATGTGATCTATGACTCCAGTTTATGATGGTTACATGAAATATATGATTTTGATTTATGATATTTGTGTTTTGATCTAACCAGATGTGATATGTTTATACATGATGATTGATCAAGCAACTAGTTTTACTTGTTGTGACAGCAAGTGAAAATGATTGCAAGTGAACCTTGTTGACGAGCTACTAATGAGGTATGATTTGAGTTTATTTCAATTTGTTTTGAGTCTAATGGGAATTATGTGCTTGATATAGGGAGCATGGAAATTCCCGGTTGGGTGATTGGAACTGACTGCAAGAATTAACAACAACAACAAAAGGAATTAAAACAAGAAGTAGTATGCTAGCAAAGCACTCCAAGAGTAGGGCCATTGTGGGACATTAGTACCCAATAATGTCCATTGATTTCCATGATCATGCTATGACTGATATGACAATTTTGAGGCAGGGATATGCCTTGGTTTTTTGACCTTCTGATGTGAGGAAGCCTTGCCATGGGAGGGGTTGCCCGAGGGACTGTAGCAGATAAGGGGATGCCTTTATAACTTGGAAGGTGTATGACTTCATGGAAGTGAGTGAATATATTTCCTAATGGATTGTGTAGCATAGAAGGGAAGGTTGTTGATGGATTTGTTTTTTTCATTAACATTTCCAGATGGAATTAGATGCACATTGGGAATGTACCCTAGAAAAATGAGTCGCTAATGATTCACTGAAGAGGACTAGTGGCGCAAAATTATAGCACTAGAAATTGGATGAAGACTTTGGCCATGGCAGTGGATTCTAGAATTCATTGGAAGGAGGTGAATCCTGGTACTACTTTGAGGGTGGAGGTGTGAGCCTCTGATTCCCTTGTTGACTGATGCGAGCATCGTATCCTCTTATTTGCTGGTTGAGAAAATGTGCATATGTGTATATTATTGTAATTATTATATCAAGTTGGATTTATAAAGCTCCATATATAGTATGGTTATTTGTTGGTTGAAACAAATGTGCATGATTTTATGTGGTTGTTATTGTAAATACTGTAATGAGCTATCTTATAAAGCTCTAGTAAACGATATTTTTGTCATGATTGGTCGTGGTTTTAGTAGGTTGTTCATTGTAAATGCTTCAACGAGTTGTGTTATAAAGCTCCATGGTTAGTATGTATTGCTTTTAAATAGTCTTGTTAGTTTTAGGTGTCATTGAACACCGACGATGGTGTTCCTATAAGGGGGAGGGTTTTGTAACAACCCTGGTTAAAAATCCATGTAAAAAAATATAAGACCATGGTCATGGGACACATATTCCAAGCTAAATGTTGGGAAAAAACATTCTACCGAGTGTTCATTGGGTTTATTATATCTAAGGAAATTGGAAAAGGAAATGGCAAAGGATTTGGAAAGGAAAGAGACATTATTTGGCATTTTATTTATGAAAATAATGGAAATTAGGAGAAAAGGAAGGTGAAAGGTCACATGTTGCATGTGAGGAGGAAAATGAAGGAAATAAAGGCCTCATTGATAAACATGCTTCCGAGGATTAGTTCATAGACTTTTGTTAGCTTTAGCTTGGAGCTCTCCCTATTCTCTCTCTCATCCTCTTGGAAACTTAGATTTTTCTTGCAGCACTCTTGGAGGTGTGTGGCATACTTGGGATTTGGAGCAAGAAGGAAAAGGAAAAGCATGAAAGTGCAAGAGGATCCAGGATCAACAACTAAAATGGGTTTTTATTGCAAGTATTGAGTTGCATGTATGATTTCCTTGATAGTTTTGGCATGCATGGCATATGCATATGGTTTCTTGGTTATGATTTGTCATTAGATTGGATGATTTCCTAGATTGACAGTGGTTTTGCCTAGTATTTCGATTTCCTGGATATCCATGATGTTTTGGGTTTTACTTTTACTTTCTGGATGGTTTTCTTCTACCATTGGATGTGAGTTGAGTTATTAATTCCTGGAAGCCTTGGTTGGACAAAAGTTGTGGAAGCCCTGTAATAACTTGGGTTGAGTTACTAGTCCTGAAAGCCTTGGTTTCACAAACACTCTGGAAGCCCTTTGTGGGTTGAGTTACTAGTCCTAAAAGCCCTGGCTGGAAAAATGATCTAGAAGCCAGACAACAACTGTGGGTTGAGTTACTAATCCTGTAATCCCTAGTTGGAACAAACACTCTAGAGCCCTAGACAGCTTGGGTAGAGACCAATATGGTGATGGTTAGTGATGTACAACATGATGTGGAATCACTGGTTGAGGTTTGAGGTGGTTTGGACTCTGGAAGCCTAGGTTTGGTTTTTATTGATTTGTTTTATGAGATCCCACATTCTTGCTTGGAATATGGCATGGGGGTGATTGGATGAAGAGAGATTTGCCTTAGCCAATCTATGGTCAAGTGGAACGTGAAAGTCCCGGACCTCCTTGCATTTTGCATAAATCAATAAGAGCTATTATCCTTGGTATTTTATGGGTAAATATACTTATTTATAAGTGGTTTATATGGGTGTTATATCCATGATATTTCTGCTGGTTATATGTTGGTTATGAATGAGTTTTATGACAATGATAATGTATGGCTCTCATCATGTTTTGATTAATCCCTGAATGTACAATGAATATATGGCTTAATAGATGATAATGTAACTAATGCGTTAAGGCATCTCTTGGGAGGTATAAATGCTAGATTTACACCCAAATTTAAATTTTCAATCTGGGTTCGTAAGACTTGGATACATAGCATAATATATGCTAGATTATGGCCTCGGGGACTTGCAAAATAGAAACCCTAGAGAAAGGAAATCATGCGGGGAAAGAAACAAAACATTTCAAGAGAACACATTGCAAATTAATAAACTATGCAGGAAATAAAGGATGCAAAACTTCTTTATCAACCACAACTACACTTGCAAATATGAAAGCATGAAATAAATATCTATTTAAACTATGTACTTAAAATGTTGCTTCCAAATGATGCAAGTACCATTGCTGGAAATAAATCACAAGTGGATAGAAATGTTCAATTCAGTTTCTAAATTATTGAGCGAGAATATCTTCAAGAGTATTTTTAGACACTTACTTATATTTATTTACTTATATTAATCTTGGTATTAAGTTATGCTTAATGAATATTGTTCTCTTAATTCCAAGATCAACTTCATGCAATGATATAAATTGTGTATAAGTTCCAAACAATATAAATGTCAAATAAATGAAACCCTTGTTGATTTTATTCTTGTCTTGAATCCCTGTAGCTCATAATATATATTTCATTTATAAAATATCTTGAACAGGTTAAGAGTGAAATTTAGAAAAAAAATCACTTTGTTATCCCTACTGTCTTTAATCTAATTGTTGGAATAGAAATAATCAACACTATCATTAAGCTCACTAATCAAGCTTGTGCAATCAAATATAAAGCATAAAGGAAATGGCAGAACTATTAAACATGAAGGAAACGGAAAAACGAAATTGAAGCACACCACACTTAGGAAATGAAACACACAACTCAAAAAATGTGGTCAAACACAAGCAGACCTACAGTTGCAACAAAATAAATCATTCTAGCAATCGACCAAATAAATCCTAAAGAATCTAGACAGTGATCTGATTGATGGGCCCGATCTCCCTACTCAATATACTTGAAAATAAACTACATTAACACGTTATCTCATAAATTAAAAATAGCCCGAATATGCAAATTAAATTCGGATTGAATCACATTACAGAAATCAAATTACAAAAGCGTTCAATCAAACCAAATGATACAAGTATTATAACGTTGGATTCATTCCATGATCTAACGTTCTGCTACAATCCCAACATCTCTTATTCTCTACGATCTAGCCTCAACCTACTTCTATGCGGTCTCGTCCTCTCTACTCCTACGCAGTGCTCTATCTCCACTATACTACTATGTAGTTCCTCTTTTATACTACATTCCTCCTTATGCATGCACAACAATATCCATTATATAGTAGTAGTGTTGCTCCTAATTTAATGGATTGATGGTTAAACAAAATATAAATTTAGGATTTCGATTGATTAAAATCAAAAAAATAGGAATTTTGGCTTCAAGGAATGGTTCGATTTTCTCTTACTATTGGCAGAGGAAATCGAACACCTGGCAATGCAGTTATTACCTCCGCATTTGATTTTGTTTATAGGCTTGTTGTTGCAAGTCTTACCGAATATAACTTCTAAATATAAATCCAAAGCAAAAATATCCATTTTTGATGTTGGAGAGCCTTATTTACATCGTGCACCATATATTCACTACCTATGACTCCATCATATTGCTAGAAGAGGAAACGAACAGCTGGAAAGCTCCAGTGATTTGCGTGAGAAATATTGTTGTTGTTGAACCGACAAGCAGACAATGAATGGAGATGATGTGGAGAACTACCATTGACCTTGGCACATGTAGGTTGTGTTGATCCTTCGCATTTTATGCTGTTAATTTAGCTCAACAAGGCATGCACAAACAAATCCGAATTGACCAAGTTGTTCACGTTCAACATGATTAAATTTAAATTGGAATATTCCCCTGATTGTAACTCCTTCATGGTAATGATTTTTTCCAAACGATTTATGGGTTGCTTGGATGAGGGTTCTTTGAACAAAACCCACGTGTTGGAATTTCAATATTTCCCCCATTTTATCATAAAATTCATATTTTCACCAACGGAAATTTCGCACTCAACTTTGCAGTAACTAGTTAAAATTGACTTATGGATACTTCCAACAATAGAATTCTTTGGCTAATGAACTCAGTGAAAATATCATTAGTAAATCGAGAGTAAATCATCTCTAATCATAGGCAAAATTTCCAGCACATAACTCTCAATCTTTTTCATTAAGCCCAAGCTGTTGCTTCTTGCATGAGGTGAATCTGTACTCAAATGCATTCATGCACCATACTTATTCACCTACCACCAAGAAGGCATTTCATTAATGAAATTTACACACAAAACACTCATCAAATTAAGAAGAATTTATAATTTAATAATTATTTCCCATGAATGCCTCTAATTAGCAACATAATAGGTTAATAATGATAAAAGCACTAGTCACAAGAATATAATTATTCGATAAAAACCATAAAAAAATTGGACAAAAGGCAGCCCAACATCCTCCCACGTTGAGCTTCTTGCACGTCCTCGTGCAAGCCAAACCTTTAAACTATAAAACTATGAAATAAGACAGAGAAAATGTCAGCAAAGATTTTTGCAAGTATGGATGAAGATCCCTGATATTGTAATGCATTCATTAGCCCACAACATCACTATTACAATACCAGCTAAAACCATGTGAAATTATCGATTGTAGGAATGATAAAACAAGATCATGTACCAAAAGTAGACATTATGGAGAAAAGAGTGTTGCAAATACCTGTTACCTTGTCCCAAATGAAATTCCCTGCTTTGTTTCTACCCAAAGTCTTATTATAAAAATCAAATTCTTGCTGAGAAGGTGCAATTTAAAAAAGAATACCACAATTTTCATGCACCTATTATAACAATATTGTACCTAGGTCATGTAGCATGTATTTAAGGGCAACTACAATCAATACACATTATTTTCAACCAACACCTTGTGAGCAGTCATCATTGAGTAATTCATCACTCTAAATACCATGAAGATTAAAGTGAGTTATGATACCAATCAACAACCTCTTTTTTGAACACTCTAAATTTCGTTGTCATATAGATGTGAAACTAAATTTCTTCTTAGTCTGGTACAAAGAATAACCTTCCCTAAGGGTACCACATCATTAAATATTCTTGATTTTTGAAATATAGAACTCGAAGCATCATGTTCAAATCATCTTAAAACCATTTTTCAAGAGTTAAAATGATGAGTTTCAAGGAAAGAGAAGGATAACCAAGAAAATCACAGTATGCAATTAACTTTAATACCATAGACATGGCCCTACTGCCCGCAGGTGTCCATAACCTCGACAGGGATGTCTTTTGACCCAAAAAAATGTCTGTGTCCCACTTACTAAATATAGATTCAGAGTTAGCTTATTTGACTTTTTAGATGAAGGCCACTCTCCTAGCTTGGTATCAAATGATGGTAGTGCCACTTACAAGAAGTAATATGGATGAATAGGTCAACTCGTGATGAGACCTCCTGTCTTCCAACTTTTTGGCTAGAAGCCATCACTCTGGCTTGGTGACCAGCAGCAGTAATGTCATGCATGTTAGGTCTCATGATCGTGGTAGGTCGGCTCATCACAAGACCTCCTATCCTCCCCTAAATGTTTTGTAAGCTCTGATTATGATTAGACTTAAAGGTTACTTAATAAGTGGGGATACAGATCTACTCCTTAAGAGTACAGGATGGTGTGAAAACTTTTTAATGAATAATCATTGCTAGCTAATTCCTCTATCCTAAAGACTTATCAAAGATATCCCAGATAATGGCTGTAAGATTGCTTGAGTTGATAATGCTAGTGTTCTCATGAACAACTGATTATGATCTTTACAAGAGTGGTCCACCATAGGGGGTTTTGCAATAGTACATTCTAAGGGAAACTAAAAACATATATCCTAGACGACAACTCATTAGAGTGATTAATCATGGTTACTTTTGTAAAATCATGAGGTATTAGAGTGAATTGTACTCAACAAGTTTTGTCACAAATGTGTGTGTTAAAAACTAATGTGGATCAAAAGTAGTTTTAACAACCATACTTTAAAAATAAAAATCCTAATAGAATTACAACAACTTTATTCATTTCTTCTCCTACCCTACTCTACCCTAAAAAGCAGAAGACTCCTATGTTTAAGTATATGAGTACTTCCAATGCATCCATGTGTGAAACAAAAGGATAATTATGCTCATGTTCAAATTTGAAAAGTATATGCGAGAAAATACCAAAACATGAGGTACCAAATCCACTAACTGATGTGATGCTACAAATTTCTGAATGATAAACGAGGAGTGGATACTAACAGTCATTTGGAAGCAAGATTCTATGGGATCCATATACTCTTGGTCACTTGATTCATGAGTAACATTCAACGCATCATGCAAATCCTCCACATTTCTTTGTTTACCCTCTAAAGTGCAGGCCGGATCAGATAGTTGTTCTGCTTCTGATGGTTTCTCCTCATCATGCATTATCCACAACTTCTCAGTCTCCTTAGGAAGATATTCCTGATCTTCATGAGTCTTCTCTTCCAGAGGAAATGAAATTTCCTTGATTAATGCCAAAATATGGTCTTTCTGTGAAGTAGACACTCCAACTTCTACTAGAATTTGAGATAATTCTTGGAATAACATCACACTTCCTGAAATTTTCTTTCTAGCTGGAAAGCATCAAACTTGAAATCTTCACTTATGGGAAACCAAACTTTGGAGTGACCCCAAGCAAAATCGGATGCATGGCTCTTCACTCACGTCTTACTATCATCTCCACCCTCTAGTTTCCCTGTGAAGGTAAAAGTGAAAAATAAATCAACTTCAATTTTAGTAAAGAAAGAAATCCACACTTTGCAAAAAATAAAATCACACTTTTCATAAATTGAATAATCTAGATTGCGGAAAAGAAAGTTACCTAATGAAAAAAATTACTCCTAAAAAATCAATTGTAGTAAAAGAAACAAAACCCACTTGCTGTAAATAAAATCACTCATTTGCAGAAAGGAAAACCTGGCTTGTGAGCTTTCTAGAAATATCGTCCAGTATGCTTCAAAAAGCAAGGGTAATCTCATTAATCTAAAAATTTGATTTCGAAATAAAGGGAAAAAAATAAAAAATCACGAGGCCTTATCCTACAATGCCTCCCCGACAACGGTGCGAAAATGTTGGGAGGTATAGATGCCAGATTTACACCCACATTTAAATTGTCAATTTGGGGTCACAAGACTTAGAGACATAGCACAATATATGACCTCGGGGACTTGAAAAATCAAAACCCTAATTCAGAAAGGAAATCATGCAGGAAAAGAAACAAGACATTTAAGAGAACACACTACAAATTGATAATCTTTGCAGGAAATAAAGGATGCAAAACTTCTTAATCAACTACAGCTACACTTGAATATGAAAGCATGAAATAAGTAACCATTTAAAATATGTACTAAAAATGCTTCTTTAAAATTTGTCTTAAAATGTCGCTTCCAAATGATGCAAGTACCGTTGCTGGAAAGAAATCATAAGTGTAAGGAAATTTTCAATTCAGTTTCTAAATTATTGAGCGAGAATATATTCAAGAGTATTTGCTAGACACTTACTTATATTGATTTTACTTATATTAATATTGGTATTAAGTTATGCTTAACGAATATTGTTCTCTTAATTCCAAGATAAACTTCATGCAATGATCTAAATTGTGTATAAGTGCCAAACAATATAAATGTCAAATTAAATGAAACCCTTGTTGATTTTATCCTTGTCTTCAATCCCTATAGCTCAGAATATATATTTTCTTTATAAAATCTCTTGAACAGGGTAAGAGTGAAATTTATTTTTAAAAAGCACTTTGTTAACTCTACTTAATTTAATCTAATTGTCGGAACAAAAATAATTAACACTATCATTAAGATCACTAATCAAGCCTGTGAAATCAAATATAAAGCATAAAGGAAATGACAGAAATATTAAACATGAAGGAAATGTTGGAACGAAATTGAAGCAAACCAAACTCAGGAAATGAAACACAAAACTCAGAAAATGTGGTCAAACACAAGCAGACCTATAGTTGCAACGAAATAAATCATTCTAGCAATTGATTGAACAAATCCTAAAGAATATAGACAGTGAGTTGATTGATGGGCCCAATATCCTAGCTCAATATACCTGAAAAGAAACTAAATTAAAATGTTATCTCATAAATTAAAAATAGTATGAAAATGAAAATTAAATGCGGATTGAATCACATTACAGAAATCAAATTACAAAAGCGTTCAATCAAACTAAATGATATAAGTATTATAACGTTAGCTTCATTCCATGATCTAACGTTTTGTTGCAATCCCAGCATCTCCTGTTCTCTACGATCTAGCCTCAACCTACTTCTACGTGATCCCATCCTCTCTTCTCCTACGCAGTGCACTATCTCCACTATACTACTACGCAGTTCCTCTTTTATACTACATTCCTCCTTATGCATGCACAACAATCTCCATTATATAGCAGCAATGTTGCTCCTAATTTAATGGATTGATGGTTATAAAAAATACAAATTTAGGATTCTAGTTAACTAAAATCAAAAGAAGAGGAAGTTTGGCTTCTAGGAATGGTTTGATCTTCTCTTACTGTTGGTAGAGGAAATCGAACAGCTGGTAATGCAGTTATTACCTCCACATTTTATGTTGTTTATAGGCATGTTGTTGCAATTCTTGCCAAAGGTAACTTCTAGAAATAAATACGTAGCACACATCTCCATTTTTGATGTTGGAGAGCCTTATTTACATCGTGCACCAGATATTCACTATCTATGACTCCATCATATTGCTAGCAGAGGAAACACACAACTGGAAAGCTCTAGTGGTTTGCGTGAGAAATATTTTTGTTGTTGAACCAACAAACAGGAAATGAATGGAGATGATGTGGAGAACTACCATTGAACTTGGCACACGTATGTTGCGTTGCTCATCCACATTTTATGATGTTCATTTATATCAACAAGGTGTGCACAACCAAATCTAAATTGACCAAGTCATTCACGTTCAACATGATTAAATTTACTTTGGAATATTCCCTCGATCGTAACACCTTCATGGTAACGGATTTTTCCAAACGGTTTCTGGGTTACTTGGATGAGGGTAGTGTGAACAAAAATCGTGTGTCAGAATTTCAATATTCGGCCCCATTTGATCACAAAATTCATATTTTCACATACAAAAATTTTGTACTCAACTTTGTAGTAACTATTTAAAATTGACTTATGGAGGCTTTCGACAATATAATTCTTCGGCTAATGAACTCAGAGAAACTATAATTAGTAAATCACGACTAAAACATCTCTAATCATAAGCAAAAGGTTAGAACATAACTCTCAATCTTTTTCATTGAGCCCAAGCTGCTACTTCTTGCATGAGGTGACTTCATACTCAAATGCATTCCTGCACCAGACTTATTAACCTACCCCTAAGAAGGCATTTCATTATTGAAATTTGCACACAAAACACTCATCAAATTAACTAACAAGAAGAATTTATAATTTAATAATTATTGCCAATGAATGCATCTAATTAGCAACATAATAGGTTAATAATGATAAAATCACTAGTCACAAGAATATAACTATTTGATAAAAACCGTAAAAATTTGGACAAAAAGGTGGCCCAACAATGTCGATGCTTCTTAGGTATTCTCAATTAAGTGTGAGACCCTATCCTCATATATGTTGTTTAAACATGTACAATGAATATTTGTGACATGTTTGACTAAATATTTGTCATAGCTAGTAGGGATCTAGTCAATTCCTTGTTCAATTAATTTCATTCGTACCATTGTTTCAATGTTATTTTTAATTTATGGAAAATTCATGGAGTTTTGGGCAGTGACCTGAGTCTTGGCCCTGAAAAGGTGGCATAGAATCCGAAGTTGCTGGTGAAAAACTACCTGGAAAATTTCCTATTCATAGGCATGCCTTGTTGTGGGAATGACTAGAGGGTCCTAGTCGCATGTTTGCCCATGTGAAGGGAGCGAATAAGGATTTAATGAAGAAAAATGTCAGTTTGTCTTAGGGGCTGGTCACCTGGATGGGTTGGATGGATATTTGGAGTTCTATTGCATGTGTATAAGGTCATTTTGGTTGTGTTCCATCGATTCCACTTACTTAACTGATATATAGGAGATTGAATCATATCGTAGTAACTCTTCATCACATGTTTACCACGGTTGGATGATTACTTGGGTAGATGTGGGAGGAGTGTGTTATATCACACATGTTTACATCCCTCTTTAATGTATATGTGATTTGTACAAACTGAGGGATGCACCCATTTCATCTCTTTATAGTCCCAACCAAAAGCATTAAGATGGTTTCTTAGCACAATGAGAAGTTTCTCTTGTTACTCCATTGATAGGGAAGGATATATTTTTAGAGTTTTGGATGGAATGATTTCCACAATATTAGCATTATCTTAATCAAAACCAATATTGAACAGTTTGGCCCATGGGTTGTTCTCATATGTCCCTAAGGATTCCTCTACTAGCTCATCAATTGGCATGGAAACAGGAGGTTGCTTTTGCAGAAGGTTATCAATAAGGTCATCCTCATCTAGCTTCCTACTTCCTACAATGGTTTCTAATATACAAATTGGGTGGGGGGTGAATGATAAAAATATTCCTCTTCTTCTTCCTCTACCCGCATAGGTAAATAATTCTCAATAAGGGGTTGAGCAAGGGGGCATAATACAATATTCTTTGTAAGGTGCCCATTTTCAATTTTAATGTTTCCAGCCCTGTAACTAATGTAAGCATCAATATTAGCCAACCAAGGTCTCCCCAAAATGAGAGGATATCCATTAATCTTGGTTTTGGGTTGGAGTACAAGGAAATCCATGGGGCACTCCAAGGGATCAATGGAGACCATCACATCCTCAATAACGCCCTCGGGGGATACTATGGATCTATCTGCAAGATGTAACACTATGGTGTTTTTTCTCAAGGCTCCTTGGAGCTTGAGCTTCAACATAGTTTCCCTGGTCATGACATTGATTGTAGCCCCAAGGTCAATCAACCTGTTGGGGACTAGAATACTATAAATGTGTACATCCACTACTGGGCTACCAGCATCCAAATACGTTAGGAATATGACCTTCCCAAGCATTAGATCAGACAATTGCCCAACAACATTGATAGTGGGGGCATCTATTTTTCTTCTTTCAGGCCTTTTGAAACACTCTTCCCTGATAAACTTGTTATAGATGGGGACATCTTTGATGGCCTGAAGAAGTGGTAGTTTAACACCCATATTCTTTAATTATCCCAGAAGCTCAGCCACTTCTGGGGTGTGATGTTTAGGTTGGACCAAAATTTTATGATAGTGAGGTAAATTGGCTTGAGGGGAATTTTCTTCCTTCTCTTCTTCAAGAAATTCAGATGGAGAAGGTGCGTGAGAATCTGGAAGTACCTTCCCAGACCTTAGGTTTATTTCTTGAATTTCCACAACATAGGCAGGATATGATGCTTCCCCATTATAAACCTTCTTGGTCTGATTATTTTTTGGATTCAGACTGGGTTTAGTAGCCATTTGAGGTTGTTGTGGTGGGTTATTTTGAAGCAGATGTGGTTGAAATGGAGAAGGAGGCATTAAGGTAGGTGGTTGGGCTGTCTAGGGCCTTCATCATTGTGAAGGATTTCCCCATTGATGAGGTTGAGGCAAGTATGGCTGGAAGGGTGGATTGACGGGTTGAGGAGGATAATGAGGAGGACAAGACCAAGGAAAAGGCATGGACCAAGGTGATTTGGCTGAAGGATACTAAGGTTGAAAAGGTGCATCCTGGTTTGGATTAAAAGAAGGATAATGCACACCTTACATACTTTGTCGATATGGCTAAGGGACTTGTGGCCTCCTTTGATTTATGAAACAAAGTTTTTTTGCACCTCCCTCAGCCACTTGATACAAAAAATTAAGTCCTTGAAGGGATGGACATTTATCAGTTGCATGGTTCTCTTCACATACTAGGTAAACCTCTATCACATTCAGTGGACATTCATTCCTAGGGTGCATTTTGGAATATTTGGGGAAAAGGACATCTAGTGTCGTTTTTTCCTCTTCTTATTTCTTCCTAACCTACATGGTATCCATCTGTAAAGAAAATGTGTGTAACATTTCACTCTTGAAATATTCCAGCATACTTCATATTTCATGTTTGATGGTTGAGGTAGAGGATGAAGAATTTGCTGGATAGGTGATGTAGGTTCTTCCTCCCCTATGGGTTCTTCAAATATTTCTGGTTTTTCACCTAAGATATTCTCCAAATTCTTTTTGGTTAGAGTAGGAGGTTCACAGTAACCAAAGAAAATTGATGGTTGAATTCTTGAAGGAGTGGGGATTTTTGGTAGGAATTTCCCTAATTTATCACAAACCCTATGAGGCATGAAATGTATGTGTGTGTGTGTTTTTTTATGTTTTCTTCCTTTTTTTAAAATTTTTCAAGACAGGAAAACTAATGAAAATAAAAATTAAAATGGAAAAGCAATGTTAGGTAAAAACAATACCTACTTGGAAACCTCCTCGAAAGAGATGCCAAAAAGTGGTGGGCTATGATATTGCAACAAGAATGTTACAACTCCCATGCCTAAAAAAATTAATTTATCAATCTAGGAGTCATAAAAAATTAAAAGGTGGTAGTGTTGTATGCACAATAAGCTTAGCTTCTTAGCCCTGCAAACCCATACCCTGACTTGTACACAGGGTAAATTTTTCTGTCGATGCTTGAGAAGACTGCTAAACAAATGATTTAATTGCAGAAAATAGAGATGAAAAAGGAAAATAATTCAAGATAGAACTATTGCAATAGGAAATTAACTATTTTTTTTTCTTGCCAATACAATATCTACAACCACACTTCCCATAAGAGAGGTGATTGACATAACTTCACAAGAAACTATTTCATAAACAATTCTACTAGAAAATAAAGGAAATACTACTGGATATATACATGAAAGAATATGCATGAGTAAAATACACAAAGGAGAGAGACTAGAGCCTCTGGGTTTGGCCCTAACCCAAGGGGACTCAACCCTTTAAAGAAAATTCAAATTTAAGATGACAAAATGATTTTTATTAACATAAAACAATGCTCAAGTACATGATGGAAGGGATACAAATGAAAAGTACAAGATCCTAGCTATTAGTAGTCTCTATCCTCCTCCAAAAAGTTCACATTTTTTTTATCCCTTGGGATTCCTTATTTATACAAAATTGGTTGAGGGGGAAGCCTCCTTGGAAGGAGGGTTTCTTCCCTCCAAAATCCCTAGAATGGTGGATCTATTTTCCTAAGATCCTTGCAAGAATTAAGTACAACCATTTTCCGCCAAATTCTCGAGCTATAGATGGGTAAACATGGGGATCAGGCCAAGTTGAAGGTGAATAAATGTAGGGGACAAGTTTCCTAAATTTCCTCTAGCTGGTTCCCAACGCATCCCTACATATTAAATGCCCATTTTTCCACATATTCAAGCTATGCTAGGCTATAGGATATGACAATATTCTTTTCTAACCCAATGACCACATTATAACTTAAAACATGCCATCAAATTCAGATAGAGGGAGGTAAAATCATGCTATAAGATTGCCATATGGGCCTTGTTATGCACCTATTAGGAAGCCCATGAATAAAAGTTACTTGATGAACTATTTTTTTCACTTTTATGATGCATTTTACTTTTTGATAGATTTCTATTTGATGAAATTCTTTTGAATTGTTAAATTGGCCATTACAATGGTTTACACCCCCCCTCCCCACAGTGTAATCCTTAGTCTAACACCATACATTCAATCTAAATATTTTATGCACATGGATACTTTTAAGGCCTAATGTTAGTTGGTACATATCTAGGTTGAAAATGAATAGCATGGCCATGATCTCGAGTAGGGTGAAGACTCTTAGGCATCTCTCCAAATATATTAGAATGATTTTTGATAAATTTTTGAAGGTACACTAGAGAAAATGATATAGATGTTTGAACATCTAATGAATGAAAATATGGAATTGCACGTTTTTGTCCTTTTTATAGCAAATTTTTCATGCTATTAGAGCTTATCAATTATTTGGTTTCCATTATATACCTCTAAGCTCAAGTTCCTTTCATTATGAGGAAAATATCATGAAAAAATATTGAAAATTAAGGGCCATTGTTCCTAATGATTGTGACTATCGGACCCCAAACACAAAATTAGCACCACCTATTTGGATTGCAACCATGGGACTATCCAAAAAATACTTCCCCATATTTAGCTTAATACTATGAGACTTCCTTGAACAATTTATGGCACCTTTATCTGTAATCATTACTTAAAATTCTAATGCTAGATATACAAAGAAATTAAGAAGCTTTTCCAATTTGTAATTGATGTAGTTAGGCTACTACATGAATCAAAAAATAATGTTACCTTTTTATTTTTGATATATCCTTCTATCTTTGAAGGTTTGTGGAGTACTGATGTTGGCTAATGCATGAAAATACATTTTTGGAGTAGTCTCTTCTATCTTTGGATCTTGTGATGGTTCCACTTCTTGATATTCTCCATCTTCACAATCTATGTAGAATATTTTTTTCTCATTGCATTTATGCCCCTTACTATACTTGTTGTCACAGTTGAAACATTTTCCCTTTACTCTTCTTCATCCATTTTCCAAGGCATCAACCTTTTTGGTTTTGGAGAGGGAGCACGATTTTCTATGTACTTATTAATGACCAATTTTCTAGTGACCATACTTTTACTTTCAAAATTTCTTTACAAATTGAAAGCATGCTCTAAATATTTATGTTTGAGTAGACACACCTGATGTTCAAAGACTTCCTTTATAGTTCCCATAAATAGGTCTAAAAAATTATCCTCTGAAATATTCTTTACCCCAAGACTCAACTTTTGGAATTGTTGAACGTGCTCTATAACTGGAACTTTTTGTCGAATATTGTCTAATTGACTAAATAATGTGCTTATCTTAATATCCCCATAATATTCTATCAATTTCTTTGTAAAAATGGACTAAGATATAACCGAATCCTTTTTCCTTTCACATATCCATTGATACCATACACGTTGTTCTTCTTCTGAAAACATGGATGCATTATTTACCTTTCTTAAAGATGCCACTTGGTGTAGATAAAAGTATTACTATATCTGAAATATCCATATTATAGGATCATTAATATCAAAATTACTTATATTGATATTTAGAATGTAGTATTTCCATGGTGCTGACTTGAAGCACTGATGATGCGAATGTTGGATTGAAAATTCATGATTATGGTTTTGTGATTTCATAATTGTGATCTCCAATTGTGATAAAAATGTTCCTGTAGGTTATTGTGTTTTAGCACAATGATTCTCCTTATTTTCATGATTTCCTTGCATCTCAAGATCCATTTTAAGAAGCCTCTCTAAGAGAAGATTTTCCATGGTACTCATGGATTTTTGTATTTCTTCCTTATTTTCATTCATCTTATTTTATATTTCTTTATTATTTTCATTCAAATTATTTTCCATTTCATCCATAATTTTTTATTATATATTTTTTCTTGAGAACATGATAAGTCCACCTTTTTCATCATATTACCAACTATTTCATTAACTTTCTCCTCTAATTGGGAGAACCTAAATTATAAGTCTTCACTTTCTTCATGAGTCTAGGATGAGCCTTTAGAAGGTTTAATTGTTGTAGTAGATTTATTTAGAGGCATGCTAGAAAATAATAATAACTCTTCTCTTTATCACAACCTTCAATCATAAAAAAATTGGATCTTCTAATCAAAAGTTAGGGGACTTGTAAGTTGCATAACTTTAAAACCTTAATTTAAAAAATATCTGATGGTTGAAATTTTCCTTGATATATGTTAGAGATTTAATCCATTATGAATATGAAACTCTAGTCTATGATACTTTGATGTTGATATGTCTTTTATGCAATTCCACATGTGTGACCAAAATTTGATATGCTGAGTGAAAGTTATGTTATCTTGACCAATACTTGATTATTTTCAGACTCTTCCCAAGAAAAAACTTGTATAGCATTCCATATGCCCAATTATTCAAATAAAAGTATGAAATTTGTACATGAGGTACTTCTTGATGTCTCCTGAGATCCCTAAATATTTCACAGTATGAAAATTCCCTGAAAATAAGTTAGAGAAAAAATACCAGGCTGACCTATTTGAAAAATATTTTAGGATCCTTCACAAACCCTAACTTCCATTGAGTATGAATTTGAACATATAAAAAATAAAACTCTAAAATTTGAACCAGATGTTCCATGAGGTTTCTCTTCTAAATGATCCATATTTTACCTTCTGAAATCTCCTAGAAAAATTCCAAATTGATCTTATTTGAAACGGATTTCAAGCATATTTCAGGACCCTAACTTCCCTAGAGCATATATCCGAAAGTATAGTGAAACAAGAAATTAAATTTGAACAAGATATTCACTAATATTTCCCCTTAATATGATCCAAGTTTGACCATCTGAAACCTCCCAAAAAAAAAAAAAATATATATATATATATATATATATATATATATATATATATATATATATATATATATATATATATATATATAGAGAGAGAGAGAGAGAGAGAGAGAGAGAGAGAGAGAGAGAATTCCAAACTAATTTGTTTGAAATTGATTTGTTGAAATTCAACACGAAAATTTCAGCACCCATGCCTAGTGCATTAAGCACCTACACTAGGGTGGGGCCCATAGGGATATTTTTGGTGCATGTCTATTTTAGTTATCCCTTAATTAATATGGACAATAAAATGTAATCTAGTCTCAAAATAATTTGTAATAGTTAAATGAGAGTGATAAACTCAGTTAGCTCATGAATTTCAAGTTAGAGGTAGTTGGTGAGGCATGCAGAGTAATTCTAGTTGTAACAGAGTTTGAAGTGCAGTGGTTCATTAGTTAATGTAGGTTGTAATCAGTTTAACTCAACTAAGTGAGTTAAACTCAGTTGTGCTAGTTGTAACTATTAGTACACTAGTGAGAGATCAAGTCAATTAAATATTAATTAATTCACAATCAATGATCTCACATGCAACCGAAGATTTACTATTATTAGCTGAATGCATGTCAGATCTAGTGGAGACCCAGTTGAGATCTAGGTGAAAGGAAAGTTGACTATCAGTTGTAGGATTATTGGGTTGTGCCCCTACAACCAAACACCCATTGGATTTCCCATGATACTTACGTAGTTAAGGAAGGCCAAAATTCCTAATATTTAGGGATTGCATTCGTCAAGGATTGCGCAAGAAGGGCAGGTTGTCTAGAGGTAGTAAATTGGCCAAGTATTGGCCAGTTTTATGTATGACAGCGTGAGACAATTAGCTGAGTATATGAGGGATCTTGTGAGAAGAGTTGTATGTAATTTTTTCATGATCCATGTTGAATATACAATAGAATATAGTGGGGTTTTGAGCAGCAAGCGTTTCTCATGAAAATTATTTTTGTTGTGGTTTGATTTGATTCTTCTTTAATTCATGTGATTGGCGATTGTGTTTTCAATTCCACAAAATATTGTAGAAGCGATTTAGTATTTAACTTTAGCACATTGTTAGAATGGATTGAATCCATGATATACATGCTTTTTTTATAATTTCTACATGGTATCAGAGCATAGGAAATCACAATTGTGAAGGAGAAGTTGAGTTTGTGACTAGATAGAATTCGAATTTTCAAAAAGACTTTATTGGTGCTACAGCCGATTCAGGATCAGGATGGCTTTCAATGGCTTGAGGTTGGAGTATGCACTCGAGGGAAGCTCAAACTATATTTCTTGGAAGGACATGATGGAGGTAGTACCTAAAGACAATGGCTTGAAGGAATTCATTGACAATGATGTTCCTAAACCCGTTGTGACAGACACTACAAATCTTGATGCATGGCAAAAGAAAGTGGAAAAGGCGAGGAGGATCCTATTAGAGGGAGTACGAGACCACATTGTCTCAAGCCTCCATGGGAAAGCCACACCATATTCAATGTGGAAGGCTTTTCCGGATCTATTCCAGAGCAACAACGACCATAGGAAATTTTCACTCAAAGATAAATATGGAGAAGGGCGACTCCATACCAAAATATCTAACAAAGTTTGTCCAATTTCAGGATTAACTGGGGAGCATTGGTATAAATATCGCTGATGATTATTTGGTGAGTTTGGATCTCCTAGGACTTCCCAAGAGTTAGCATATTTATCAATATTCTGTCAATGGAAGGGAAAAATTTCCGGAATGGGAACTACTGTGGTCGAATTTGGTGCAGGAGGAGTTCAGACGAAACACCAAAGATGGATCTTCATCTAAGAATGAAGATGAATAATATTGTGCTTTGGATTCCAAGGCAAAGAAGGGGAAGGGGAATAAATTCCATTCTAAATCCGAGTCCAAAAATGGCAAGAAGCAGGACATGTCCAAGGTGAAGTGTTTTCACTCTCACAAGCATATGAATTATGCTACTGACTGTCCACAAAGGAAGAAGAACAAGAAGGTTGGAGGATCTGCAACTGGTGAGGCTTTGGCCTCATGATTTTAGCTTGAATTCTCATTGATCGCATTCATGGTGTCAAGTGCATTGGGATCTATGTGGTATTTGGATAATGGGGCTTCCTTTCACATGACAGGAGACAAGTAACTTTTCAATGACTTGGAGGAGAAGGAACTCCAGATGCATATTGAAATGGGTGATGAAGGGTGATACAGTGCTACCAATATTGGTACCAT
Organism: Pinus albicaulis; assembly: GCA_034641835.2. Lineage (NCBI taxonomy): Eukaryota > Viridiplantae > Streptophyta > Pinopsida > Pinales > Pinaceae > Pinus > Pinus albicaulis. Next base: position 1,119,877,937 of record CM076575.1, on the reverse strand, counting down.
TACCTTCCAGAGGTATTTAGGTAAACCCTTTCAATTAAAAGATGTAATTCATGTATAATGTTTGAATAAAAATTTAGTCTCAGTCGCAATGTTGGAGGATAGAGGCTATGTTGTTGTTTTTAGTGAAGGAAAAGATTTCCTGTAACAAAAAACAATAGGACAATCTAAGAGGATAGGTATTCAAGTTAAGAATATCTACAAGCTAGAGGTAGATGGATGTGCAACAATGATGGGCAAGTCGGACAAAGTGGTGAGCCGAGATGAGGGTGAATTATGGCATAGGAGATTGGGCCATCTTCACCATGGAGCCTTGAAAGTCATGCAACAGATTTCTACCGGTCTTCCTAGGGGTACACTTGCGTAGTCAAACACATGCAAGGGATTTACTATGGGAAAATATGTAAAGGCCACATTTCATGAGAAGGAAGACCAAGCTTCGGGGATCCTTAAGAGAGTTCACATAGACGTGTGTGGATCACTATTTGTTGCTTCGACGGAAAAACATAAGTACTATGTGATATTTTTTTTATTAATTTTATCGTAAGTGCTAGATCTTCTTCATGTAGAATAAATATCATACATTCTCTAAGTTTCTTGAGTTTAAGGCACTGGTGGAGAAAGATTCGGGGAAGCAAGTGAAGGCTCTTAGGAGCGATAATGGTGAAGAATACATATCTAACAAATTCAAGAACTTCTGCAGCATAGAAGGAATTCGAAGAGAACTGATAGCACCTCATAACCCACAATAGAATGGGGTCACGGAAAGGAAGGAATGAATGATCATGGGTGCAGCAAGAGAGATGTTGCATGATCAAGGCCTATTGATGCATCTATGGAAGGAAGCATGAAACAATACGATATTTGTACATAACCATTTTCCTCAGAGGATACTTGGCATGAGTACACTTGAAGAGGCTTTCACTGGTAAGAAAATTGATGTTTCACACTTTAAGATTTTTGGCTCATCTGTTTATGTGCATGTGCCTAAGGACACCAGGAAGAAGCTGGAACCAACAGCTGAGATCGGGATTTTTGTGGGGTACACTGAAACAACCCATAATTATCCAGTGTATTTTCCAAATAGTAGAATGACTTTTGTGCGACAAGATACAAAATTTGATGAGGATAAATCCATGTGGTTGTCCCTTGAGAGGGAGCTGGACTTGCATGTAGAGGAGTAACTGTTGGTTCCCAAGGATGAGCCTCAAGATGTGGAGTAGCCACATGTGGAGGATCATGGAGTGGAGGAAAACACTCATGCAGAGCCATTTATCAGAAATGGAAAAAAGTGCACCACAGAAGCTAATAGATTGAGACTTGATGTTGCAGAGAATGTAGGAATCCCTACTTCACAGTGCAGATAGAGACAGTCTCCTGACAGGTTTACTAGATACATGGATCTTATGAGTAAATGTATTGTGCCTAAACCATATTCCTTTCAGGAAGTCGTGCAGCAACCAACTTGGGTTAATGCAATGGTGGAGGAGTATGACTCCATTTTCAAGAACAGTGCATGGGAGATTGTCCCAAGACTGGTCGACAAATCAGTGGTTGGATCGAGATGGATCTACAAGGTAATGCAAGCTGCTAATGGGAATGTGGAGAAATACAAGGCCAAATATGTGACCCCAGGATTCCCACAGATTGAGGGGATCAATTATGATGAGACTTTTGCACCTGTTGCAAGGTACTCTTCTGTTAGATCCATCCTTGCACTCTTAGCATAGATGGGTTGGCGCATTCATCATATGGATGTGAAAATTGTGTTTTTCAATGGGATCATTGAGGAAGAAGTGTACATAGAGCAGCCTAAAGGTTTTGACATCTTCAACTATGAGTCACATGTGTGCCAACTCAAGAGAGAAGTGTATGGGCTGAAGCAAGTACCTCGTGCTTGTTACACTCGAATAGATAGCTATTTCACCGGATTGGGATTCACCAAAAGTGAAGCAGATGAAAACCTGTACCAGATTGTGGTTGAGGGTAAGATATTTATTATTGTTCTTTATGTTGACGATCTAATTTTTACTGGTGATGAGCAGCTGATACACTCATGCAAGGAGGATCTTGCAAGGGAGTTAGAAATTAATGACATGGGACTCCTTCATTATTTCCTTGGATTGGAAATATGGCAATGGGATGGTGAATTTTTTATGTCTCAAGGAAAGTACACAAAGGAGATACTAGGTAAGTTTCACATGGAGAGCTACAAACCCATGGATACTCCTCTTCCAGGAAATTGGAAGAAAGAGGATGCTACTTCTGGAGATGTGGTGGATGCTACTATCTACAAGCAGTTAGTTGGTTCACTGATGTATCTAGTGAACACTAGACCAAACATTTTATACCCAGTTAACTAGCTGAGTCAAGCTTTGGTTAAGCCTACCAAGCTCTTTTGGAAGGTGGGGAAGCATGTCTTGAGATACCTGAGGGGCACATCATAGTATGGTCTATGGTATAAACAGATAGAGGGAGTGAAGTTTCAAGGCTTCACAGATGCAGATTGGGTGGGCAATCCATCAGACAGAAAGAGAACATCAGGAGGGATCTTCAGCATAGGATCGACATCATTTTCCTGGTACAATAGGAAACAACTATCTGTGGCACTCAGTTCAGTGAAATCGGAATACATGGCAGTAAGTCAAGCTACATGTGAGGCTATCTGGATGAGAAAGATATTGGTTGGATTTTTAGTTCTCGGATGGATCTGAAAGTGATACATTGTGATAATCAGAGTTGCATTAAAATCTCGATTAATAATGTGTTTCAAGATATGTCCATGAACATTTATATTCAATACCATAATATCAGTTATTGTGTGCAGAGAAAAATAATGTTTCTTAAGTACATTCCCACGAAAGATCAGGATGTAGATATTTTGACGAAGGTATTCACCATGAGAAAATTCGAATACCATAGAGACAGGATCAGGGTGAAGGATAATCCCTTTCTTGTTGAGGGGGAGTGTTGAAATTCAACAAGAAAATTTCACCACCCACGCCTAGTGCATTAAGCACCTAGACTAGGGTGGGGCCCAGAGGGCTATTTTTGGTGCATGTCTATTTTAGTTATCCCTTAATTAATATGGACAATAAAATGTAATCTAGTCTCAAAATAAGTTGTAATAGTTAACTGAGAGTGATAAACTCAGTTAGCTCATAAATTTCGAGTTAGAGGTAGTTGGTGAGGCATGTAAAGTAATTATAGTTGTAACAAATTTCGAAGTGTAGTGGTGCATTAGTTAATGCAGGTTGTAATCCGTTTAACTTAGTTAAGTGAGTTAAACTAAGTTGTGATAGTTGTAACTGTTAGATGCACTAATGAGATATCAAGTGAATTAAATACTAATTTGTTCACAATCAGTGATCTCACATGCAACTAGGGATTACTATTATTAGTTGCATGCATGTCAGATCCAGTGGAGACCCAGTTGAGATCTAGGTGAAATGGAAGTTGAATATCAGTTGTAGGATTATTGGGTTTCACCCATGCAACCAAACACCCATTGGAGTGCCCATGATACTTGTGCATTCAAGGAAGGCCAAAATTCCTATTCTTTAGGGATTTCATTCATCAAGGATTGCGCAAGAAAGGAAAATTGTCTAGAGGCAGTAAATTGGCTAAGTATTGGTCAATTTTATTTATGACAGTGTGAGACAATTAGTTGAGTACATGACGGCTCCTGTGAGAAGAGTTGTATGTAATTGTTTCATGATCCATGCTAAATATACAATAGAATATAGTCAGGTTTTGAGCAGCAAGCTTTCCCCGGGAAATTATCTGTGTTGTGGTTTCTTTTTATTCTTATTTACTTCATGTGATGGCTGATTGTGTTTTTAATTCTGCAAAATATTTGTAGAAGCGATTCGGTATTTAACTTTAGTACATTGTTAGATCAAATTGAATCCATGATATACATGCTCGTTATATAATTTCTACATATTTCAGGAGAATTTAGGAACCTAACTTCCTTAGAGCATATCTACAAAAATATAGTGAAACAAGATATGAAATTTGAACCAAATATTCCTCAATATGATCCAAGTTTTACCATATGTAATCCTCATAGAAAATAAGGTATAGTTAAAATGCTAAGATAACACATATAAAGCAGCAAAACCCTAGGATCATGAGGTCTAATAAAAAATTTATGAATATTGCATCTTAAAAATGAAAATAAACCAATAATTATAGTCTTATTTTAGGAAGAAACCTCTTTTTACAATGAATACAATATACAAGACAATATTTGATGATCCTATGACTAGGCCTCTTTAGTATATATATAGGAGAAAAAAGGTAAAATTATAGTAAAATGAAACCATGAGAGGTTCTATCCTACATAATGATATAACAATAGAAATGTAATCATTTAATATCTAGCGAATAATAAGGTATTTTAGGGTTACAAGGTGCTTATATAGGGCTTAATAGATATATTCACCTCACTATATGTTATTTATATGGATTGGAAAGAAGGACAACCTCCTTTAATTGTTCCTTAAGGGATTAAATTAGATGAGTTCATATTATCCCTAGCAATTAAATTTTCTTGAGGGAAGAGATTTTTGAAACATAACATGTGTGTCTTGTGGAACTTGTTTCTCCTCATTTTGAAGATTTCTAGTTAGAACACTATGAGTATAATGACTTGTTTTCCCACATATGACACATCAATATTTTATCTTATCTCTATTGTTTCTTATTTCATTAGGTTATTACATTTGGTTCTCCTAATTTTTGTTGGAATTTTTGTTTCCTCTAACAATCCTCACATTGTTTTAACCATTCCCTCCCAATGCTTGGTTTCCTTGATTAATAATTTTTATTTTGCTCTTATTTTACTTCTTATTACCTTGATTTTATGATTAATTAGTATTTTGTTTCTAATTATGTTGTTGGACCTAATTTTTACCATAAGAATCTTGAGAATGTTGAACTAAACTAATATGTGAAGGGGGGGTTTGGTTGGGTGATTGTTGAGCACTTTGGGCATAAGGCACAATTGGAGTGTATGAAATGGGAGCTCCCTGTGGAGGATATGGTATTCTAAAATGAGTAGGACTGCTAGAAATATTTTTTCAACCAAAGTGATGTATTATGTAGGAAATATTAGAGTAAGTGGATGCATATATCATGCTTTCAATCTCATGATATTGGTTTAGAATTGGTGGAGGATCATCCACGCTGATTGAAGATGCATTTGGGATGACTTTAAATAAGAGACCATGCCAAGAATTGACTACATCTAGCTCTTAAGACCCAATAATAGATTCTTATTCGATTGTAAAATGTTGAACGTCTCTTTAGATATTTGAGGGATAAGAGATCTTTCAAACTAGTCTATAATGAAATCAGGTTCCATGGGGACATTGTTAGTCTACATTAATGCCTCTACTCTTGGATGTGATCAATAACATGGAAAAAGGTATATTGTTTAAAATTATCCAAGATGCTTTGATTATTCTCAAAAACTAGTAACTCAAAATGTGTTATGAATTTGATAGCTATGGTCATAAAGGTCACATATATTTCCTATATTTAAGGTTGACATATTAAGTGGCTAACATACCAGTTAAATTTTGTTGAAAAATATTGAGCCTAACACTACCTTATGTGATGCTATTGGAAAAGCATAATAGGTAAGAGGTTCTAATGTGATTACTAGGTTCTTCCCTCACTCTACTCTTAAAATAATAATGTAAATGGAGTTTGATAGGCATGGCTTACTAGGTGGAAACATGACCAATATGACCATTTATTAACTTTAACAATGGTAGGTCCAAAGTGGTCATGGGTGGAGTCTATAGGTTGGGTTTTTTTAATTTATCCCTTGTTCAATGTTGTTTTATTTGCATTTGGGTTGGAATTTGCATTGGCCCCAACCCCTAGCATGGTTGGTGAACTATTATGCCTATGAGGATGAGAAATACCTCCAAAAGGTGGAGGTTGTCCTCAGAGTCTAAGTGAACACCTTGTAGGACTCAACTTATTTACTAAAGTTTGAATTCAATAGTGAATGAAGAATGATTCCCTTCAAGGATTGATGAAATGCTAATAAAACATGTTAGCACACCCCTCATACATTTTATCAAGGCACAAGAAATTAAGATAAAACATAGGCCTTCCATATATGTTTCCACCAACAATGATAAATTATAATGGGGTTTACACAAGTGAAGGTTAAAAATGAACAAGTTATAATTACCTCATAGGGTAGCCACCCAATGTGATAAAATCCAAATGGGGATCTAGGGTGGTTGAGTTATCTATTTATGGTATTACTACACACCTCAAAATCCTCATAAGCAAGTCATTTAGATGAAAGTGCTATTATTATGCACTAAGCTACCTCTTCAAAATAAATGGTCTATGGGTATAGAGTAAATGGCCAAATTAGTATGTTTAAAATGTTTGCACCCTCTAATTTGGCGTGGGAGGGAATCCCACACTCCGGAACTCAACTTAGTATTTAATGTATTGGTTAGAAGTGCATCCTTGGAACAACTCTAGGTACTAAAAATTACTCCTCTCCACTATCCAACTTATATTTTAAAATTTTTGGTTGAACCTAATTGTTTATTACGAGGATGGTATCTAGGGTAAACTATATGCTACATACGCCCAATGCTTTGTTAGGATAGGCTAAATGCCATTACAATAATATACTCATCAACATATCAACATGTCACTTGTGGGAACTAAAGCTAAGAAGGGAGGATAATACTCCTCCACACAACCACTTAATCTAGACCCAATTGACTCCAAGGTCATAATCTATATGTCTAAGCAAATACATTTTTGATGTAAATGAGGTTTATTTTGTTAGCTCTTAGGTTAATTTTAGGATGTTTGTTTAGTGGCATGAAACAAACAAGTAGTGTTTTAAGGCGTGTTATGTGTGAAATATGGTGTTTAAATTACCAAACTATAATTCCAAAATATAATTGGAATTTAAATTTACTAATTTAAATTATGGTAGTGGTCATATTGGTTTAAAATTCACTAGGATAACATGAAGCACAAGGAAAAGAGTGTGCCTCAACTAGGGAAAGGATTCCCTAAAATCACATATATAAAAGATCAATTTCTTAATGTTGTCAAATCACTAAGAACAACACAATTATTGTAATAAGTGAAATCTTCTGTGTTATAATCAAAGTTAATGAAACTTGTAAGACTAAACTTTTAATGAAAACCACCTAAAATATTGCATAACTTAAAAAATACTTACAAGCAAGCTTGAGTAAAAAACAATGAGTTATTGACATAAAATATGCCACCTAAAATGGAAATCAACAAAAACCTTATATGTTGTTAAAAAGGATTTTAGTTTTACACTAAAATTTGTGTAATACCAAGTTGGTTTCAAAGTAATATTCACATGAAGGGAGACCAAAAAAAAACAAAAAACAAAAAACAAACTTAAAAAAAAAATGGTCACCAACCACTTGTGGACTTTGTAGCATCTTAAAAGAGGAAGGTTTATTATCACCCAACGAACCAAGAACAATTTATATACTTAGTATGAATCTTAAATAAATGACTCCAAATCAATCCAAAAAGTTAAATTAATCTAAAAATCCAAATAATGAAATATAAAATTATTTATTTGTGTAACAAGTTGGTGAAACTTTTCAATTTACAAAGTGGAAGGTCCTTATTGTAAAAACATAATAACACACTTAGAAATATTCTCTATATCAATAAACAAATATAATAATAAACATAAAAATCATTTTAGTGAGAAAAAACAAGAGGAAATATACCTACAAAATTGGTGTTAAGTTTTTATCCAACAATGTGAACTAAGAAGCAAGAGGGATAATAGATATCAACATTTAATATAATCTAAATCATATGTATATATAACAATAAATAAAATGTGGAGTATAACAAATATTTTTTTCCAGTTTAGTTTTGCTCAAAATCTAGTATAAATTTTCAACAATCATAAGTTTAAGTTGTTTAATTTGTAAAGGTCAAGTTTCCATGAGATTTTTTAGGGTGCTAAATTAATTTATCTATTCAAAAAATCATTTCAAACAACAAGAAATCACAATTGTTTGAAATTTTATTTCTATATTGTGACAAAAAAACCATTTCATCTATTGATTAAATTGTGCCTAAATAAAATGTCTTACCTTTACACTATAGAAGGATAGAAACTAGCTAAAATAAACTTGCACAATAACTTATATTTATGTTTTTTCACAAATATTTCTGGAGCACATGGGATCAACATTGTATGAATATTCCTCCAAATCCCCTTCATTTGTGTTGAGAGGTGCTGTCCAACCCAATATGATAGAGATATTGTAATGTAATATAATGTTCTTTAAACATTTTAACTTAGAGTTGTCTTAATGGGACTTTTTGGAGTTTGCAGTGGAAAACATTGAGGTGAAATCTTGATTTATATTATTTAAACTGATTTTTTTACTATATATATATGGATTCAACACCCTAAAAAACCCTTAGGGCACTTCTATTGTGCAAGAGTTACTAGATTTTAGAGAAATTATCACGGAAAAAACTTCTAAAAAGTTGCATTAAAGACAAGTAGTTTTAACTTGGTTAAAAAATATATAATAATAATAATAGTACATTATTGTTTTTATTAATTTATATAAATTATTACTGGTGGCTTTTGAGCTCCAAGTTGATGAGAACCCATGGTATTCATATGGAATATAACCTATTTAAAGGGAGAAATTAAACTAGCCTAGATCCATCCAAACTCCTATCTACCAAGCTCAAATCTCTTGATATAAACCTCTTTTAAAGTGAAAAGAGATTTGATCACTATTGGCACTTGGTAGATCCAAAGTTAAGGTAGATATAGGATGGTAATAGAACTAATGAAGGTATAGTTGAATCTAGAGTTGTTACACAAAAATCTAAAATAAATCTAGCCACGCAAGGTATATATTTTATTTTATTTATATTTATTAAAAAGATTAAAATTTGAAAATATATAGGAAAAATATTTTCTAATTTATTTTTTGTTAAGGATCAAATTCACTTGAACATAAAAGAATTTAAGAAATAAAAAATTGTTTTATAAAAATTATTCCATAAAAGACTTGAAGTTTGGGTTATTGATTTTTTGGGTAGGTGCCGAAGGTAAAAGAAAAAATTTAATTTTAAATTAGAAGAAAGAAAATTAAATGAAATTTTAAAATTTATTTTGCAAACAAGTGCTTCTTTGGGCACCCTAATATCACTATAAAAATATACTTAAACTTCTCATTTACTCATGCACACTCATCACACACATATTTCCCTCTCTCTCTCACAAGTGGGAAGTGTTATCACTCAGGTTTTCCTTGAAGTTGTGGAAAATGAAAGTATACCCGAGGTAACCACAAACCAACCTTTAGATACAGAATCTAGCCAATCTGCATCCAGAGAGGGCTCTCTCTTTATAATTTATCTTTGTTCTTAGAAGGTTTTAGGCTAGTTATAGATCCAAGAGTTTGTTTGAAAATGGTGGAATCCGCAAACAAGGGGCAAGGTTGAATATTTTCAGTCCATTGGGCTATGGAGTCAAAGGATGGCTTTACTGGATTTCTATTCTATACACAAGATGGCTTTGCAGGGCAAGATAGCCAGACAGAGAACAATCATTAAAATTTAAAGTGGATGGGATGATTTTGAAGGGATGAAAGGCAGCTAAGAATATTTCACCATGTTCAAAGGAAAGAAATGAAATGAATACAAACAAAGAGCAATGAAGAATTCTTTATTATAGTAATCAAGAATGTTTAAATTAGCAAAGCAAGAGCATTTAAGAATTCGTGCTTATAACCAATTTAGAGGAAAACATTAAGAATAATCACATCTGAAATCAGAGTACAATTAAGTAAATTCCGATTCAATCCTTTATGTAAATTATTCAGAAATGGACATAATGATATTATAAACGGATATAAAACCTAAAACATAGGATAGAAAGACTTATTGAACTGCAGTCCGACACATGAATCCTGCAAAAAGTCCTGAGCTTCAAATTGTCATCCAGTAAGCCACAAATAAATTTCTCCAAAACACTTTTTATTCCAAAAACATCAATGTCACAGCCAAGTATTAGAATCCACCCTCAATACTCTTTTTGAGGGTTTATTTATACAAAAAATGATTGAAAATATCTCACACTAACCTAGCCCTTAATTTAGGGTGACTAATAAATAAATTACAATAAAAAAGGAGACAGATGGTCTCGTAGATAGAATAAAATGTAACTGCTGGTGTGTTGTTTCCTTATTTTGCGGATGTGCTGGAAGTAAGTGCTGAAATAGGGCTTGATGCTGTCCCTTGGAGTAATTTCTTTGCTTTTTTGATACTCTTTGTCTTTACAGATTCTCTTTAACCTGTTCCACTGATACTCTTTAACCTGTTTTCACTATTTATCCTTTACATGATAGTAAAAAGATAAATTTCTCAACCTGAAGATAAATTTCATAAAATTTCCAATAAGTCATTCCACCATTGATCTTCTGCTATTACGGTTCTTTTAAGTTTTCTCAATGTTTCATCGGCCTCTGTGAGTTTGTAAAAAGTGGGCTGATTTGGGAACAAATACTTTATCTCATGTTCAAGATGAAATAAATTCTTCAACCTGTCATAGAGATTTCTTCCTGTTGGCAACGTTGCTTCTGGCAAATAGACTTCAATTTCTCTGGGGACAATTGATTGGACTTTTCAATCAGTTCTTCCATAGACAATGGAGTTAGCTCTTGATCAGGTTCAAAATGGAGCATTTCATTGATAGATTGGGGAGTAATGGGGAAAAGAACACTTTGGTCAGGGGACATTACTGCTCTTTGAGTTGGATCATAGTTAAAATGGCAGTAGTGGATAATTTCTGGGAAAATAAGGACTGAGGGGATGAGATATCTCGGGAAATTGGATTCCCACAACCCAATGACATCCAATCCTTTCGAATAATCGTCTCTGCAGCGACAATAGCTTCGAAGGGGGCTTTCATCAAACACTAAGTCTTTAATTTGGAAATCCTTATCCACTAAGGGCAAATATTCTAATTCTCTGTGGGGGGCATTCAATGGGGTTACATTCAGGGCTGCCGGGGCTTCCATTTTGGTTCTTGTGGGTTCAAAATGGAAGTTTCTGGGTTTTCTTCACAGAAATGTCGTGATTTCAGTTTTAATGAGGGAAATTGGCACAATTGCAGGTTCGGGGGAACAATTCACAGTTTTAAACCTCAGGGAATGATCTTAGTGATAAGATTTAATCACTAATCCAGTGGAAAACAAGGAAAACAGAGTTTCTTTTGAAGTTCGGAGCGCAATAGAATAAATACCTGTTCTTGGAGGCAAACTGGGTTTTAACAGGTATCAGGCGGTGGCAAGAGGATGCTCGAACACTAGTCCGGCGAAATTCTGGAGCGAAATCGGATAGAACAGTAGATTTCAGTGAAAATTTGAATTTCATAGCGGAAGGCACAGTCGCTTTCAAATAATGAAAATGACATAAAAAACACGAAAATTTGTTTTATTTCCAAAGTCAAAAAGGGGTTTTTATTTTTTCGAGGAATGACGTCATATCAGTACGGGCTGACGTGTGGCAGTGACCGGGCGGTAAGCGGTAATCCCCGCACCGCTTATGAGCAATGGCGGTTTTAAACGCGAGGGCAGCGATTCCACTAATCAATGGACACGTGGCCGGAGGACTAGTCCAATACCACCGTGCCCCCGTGCGTTAAAGATCTGACAAGGGACAACTAGCGGAATTGCTGTGGAGCGTTGATCTTTGGAGGGGCGATCCAACGATTGGAGGGACGGGGAGATGGTAGAGCGTTATCGTGTGGGCCCGGCGGGGTTTTAAACGCGATTAACTTTATTAAATATCTCGGGGGGCGTCTAATAGGCGGAAAAGTTTGGTTATTAATCAATTATGATAATTAATTAATCCCAATGGTTATAAAGGTGGTTGCGGCGGGGTTCAGTTTCTAACTCGAGTTAAGGTTGGAGAATGGGATATATAACGGGATTTCTAACTCGAGTTAGGGCGTCGGGTATGGGATTATTTCCAAAGTTTTGGTTTAAAATAAAATGTCGGGTTTATTATTTTTTGTATTAAACATATATATCATATGTTTAAAGCTTTTCTCATATATGTTTTTTTATTATATGATAAATTAACCAATGCAATTAACTTATCATAAGGGCGGGAATATTACATAATGATATATTTAACCAAAGGGCACATAATGTGGGTTTTTAGTGATTAATTGGGAAATAAATACTTTGGTTAAACTTTATAATAAGATGGGTTTTTTGGATATTTCTGTAAAAGGAGTTATATACTTAGGATAAGGCATTTTCACTAGGGATTTAGTAAATAGAGTTAAATGTTAATATGACAAAGGGACAAGGACAACTCAAAATACTTTGCACATCTAAGAAAGTGAAGATTTCTAAAGTAAATCACATTATCTTAATTTCAACACTTCAACATAGAGTAGTAAGTGATTTTGAGGGATTATTGTGGAATTTTGCATGATTTTCCTAAGTAAAATAGGATTTTACTTAGGAAAAGGTTAAAAGTGAATGATTATAATGACAAATAATCTCAAGTATTTAGGTCTTTTTAGATCATTAGGCCGAGGGTCCGGTCCCTCCAAAAGTCAAGGAAATGCCTTGAGCCCCTTTGATCTCCAAATACCTTAGCGCTTTGGGGAAATTAGTAAAGATATTAGGGAAAAAGTGATGTGGGAAGTTAATGATTTTGACTTTGCTTTCTTTGAATTTTCCAGTGCATTCTTGTTTCAGTACTTGTGATGAAGGTAAAAGATTAAACATATTTAGCACCATCATTCATCATATGAAACTTTGCAACACCATCTACCTACCCTATCTACTTGACACTACCATTTTCTTTTCTTTATTAGGGTGCATTTGGACTTGCAAACCCTTATCAATCTTCTTTTCTTTTACAAGGCAAATCTATCTAATTCTACCCTTATTACATCCAAGGGCTTAGATTAAACTGTTGAGCACCTTTTATTAACTCTACCTATCTACTTATCTGCCAAGATTAAACTGTTTGGTCAGATTCTTATTCTCTATTCTACACTATGAAATTGAAACATGAATAAGTCAAGTTTATACAGTTTGACTCTTCATAAATTGTGGCAAAGTTTGACAAGCTGCACACAATTGCTTTGTTACAAAAATGAAATAGTAGTGGCATTTGGATTTGCACACTTTCTTTGGTCTATTTTTTTGCTTGGGGTTCATTTCTTTCATTCTCTTGACCATTTTTATTTTTCTTACCCTTTGATTTTTCTTTTAGGGTATACCCTCTTTACATTTTTTAAATTTTTTGATTTTTTGGTTTTTCAAGAATATGGAACACCTTTGCTCAAGAAAAAGGTTTGAACATATTCCATAGTTTAATCAAGACAATCATGAAAAATGACACCTATTGGTATAGGAGTCTAACAGGAAGTAATCTAAGAAAGAGGACGAAGTTTAGAATTGAATTTTCTAAGTGTATTTACTTAATGATTTTTTGGGGGTGTGCTAAATTAATATCATATATCATTAGAAGTAATTATCATAAAATTATGCTTGTCTAATTAGCACTAGAAAAACAACATGGTATGTTAAATTTTTGGGGTTGTTACAATCTTTATGTACAACATATTTACTTTTACTAGTACCTAGATTTATGAAAATAACTGCATAAATTATGGTGGGAAATAATTTGTGGTAAAAATGTTTAATTATCAAAATATAAAGAATGTACTGCATATTTACTTTTTACTTCTACCTAAATTTATGCAAATAACCACATTAATTATGGGGGAATAATTTAACAAAGTCAAACACCACGTGGGTGGATTATAGCCTAATTCCAATGGAGTAAAATACAAATTTTAATATGAGGAGAGATTTAACCTCATAGCACCAACGAGTAAATAGTTAGAGAATATGGGGTGAATAACAACATAGATACACTAGTGTTCATAAGAAATTAAACTAGAATATTTAAAGGGAATATTAGAGGATTCTCCTAGGATCAAGCATAAACTCAACAAGAGTGATTAGTTTTCGAGAAGGATAAATTGTACATACATCTAGAATTGTGCAAGATGGCCAGAAGAGATTCTAATTCAGAGGGAGTAGACAATCAGGTAGAGTGGAAGGATGCTACCTTCAGAAGATCCAAAGGGTCTCTCATGATGATGAGTAGGAGGCTCCCAAGGATATGGGTTTAGGTCCATCTGTACCTTTGGAATATCCTTTAGATCATTAAGGTCCAATTGAGCTAGTGGACTCACTTAGGGTCATTGTTCTAGAATCCAAGAAGTGGCTAACATGGCTTCAAAGTACATTGCAGGAAGATGAGGGGAATGTAACTACCCAAGCAACTTTTAGGAAGAGAAAACTTCCTAAGTACTCACGATACGCAACATTGATGAGTCACATCATTTATTTTGAGCCATCCAACTATGAGGAAACATGCCAACAAGTATAGAAGGATGTCATGATAGAGGAATATTAGTCCATAATGAAGAATAATGCGTGGGAAATTGTGCCAAGAACTAAGGGGAAGTCAATGGTGACTTGCAAGTAGATCTACAACATCAAGAATATGGTAGATGGTAGCATGGATAAGTACAAAGTGAGATTCATGGAAAAAGGGTTCTCTTAGAAAGAGGAAGAGGACTATGAAGAGATATTTTCTCCAGTTGCCAAACTGAAAGAGGCTTTATATGGACTCAAGTAGTAACCTTGGGCTTGGTATTATCAGATTAATGGATACTTGATGATTCTTGGTTTCACCAAGAGTGAGTCTGATCCAAATCTTTACTACAAGGTTATTAAAAAAGGAGATGACCTATTTGTTAGAGATGAAGGATTTATGTTTGATGTATAACTTATTGTGATTAGAAGTATGGAAGAAGTCAGGTGAGATCTTCCTTGGTCAAGGAAAGAATATTATTTTGATCCTTAAGAAATTTTGGATGATGGACTGCAAGCCCATGGCCACCCCCATGGTGACCAATCTGAAGAAGCTGAGAGGCTTTGACTCAAATTTGGTGAATCAATCTATGTATTGATAGTTGATCGTATCCTTGATGTATTTGGTTAATACTAGACCTGATATTTACTTTGCAATGAACACTCTAAGCCATTTCATGGTGGAACCTAGGCATGTACATTGTATTGTAACGAAACATGTGTTTAGATATATGTGTGGTACAATCAGTTATGGATTGAGATATGTCTCAAATGGTGAAGTAAAACTACAAGGATACATAGTTTCTAATTGGGAAGGAATTTTCAAAGAGAGGAAGAGCACATCAAGATGTTTCTTCAATTTGGGTTATGCTATGATATCCTGGATGAGTAGGAAGCATAAATCTGTCACAATTAACACTATAAATTCTGAGTATATTGTAGCTAGTCTAGCATGTTATGAAGCAGTATGGCTTCAGAAGCTTATCACAAGATTGTTTGATCAGGTGCTAGAGATGATCATAATACATTGTGATAATCAATGTTGTTTGAAGCTTTCAGAAAATATAGTTTTCCATGATAGGTTAAATCACATTGATATCAAGTACCACTAAATCTGAGAAATGGTACATAAGGAAGTAGTGAGGATCCAATACATTTCTATGGATGAGTAGGTTTTTTAAATTCTCATAAAGCCTCTATCTTGGATGATGTTTGCATAGTCCAAGGACAAGCTTAGAGTGATTAAGAATGCATCCCTCATAGAGAGGGAGTGTTGATGTTATAACATCAATATAGACATTCTCTCTATGTCAAAGGGTATTGACTGGGTACCATGTAATGTCGTTAGGGAGAATGACCCAAATAACATTAGGGCTCAGAGTGCTTCCTTGATCAAAAGGTTTGATTACCAAGGGTTACTTGGCTAGTGGGTAGAGTGAGTGCCTCAAAGCATTGGGAAAGTATTTTTACCATTCAAGTACCATGCGATGATATGGCAGAATGGTAAATGGGCATACGGTTTCATCATTGGCAAGGGAGAATTGACCTGGTACCAAGTTATGACTTGGTTAGTTGGTGACCCATGACTATTTTTGTTTTTACCTTAGTGAGGGGGTATTTGACCATATCGCCAAAAGGTATTTTGCTAGAGGGTGAATAGATCCTTTGCAAAATTTTAATGCAGGATGCTTTCCACATGGTTCTGGAATGGTTGCATAAAGTGGATGGATACATTAACATAACAATCTCATTCAATATTTTCTTGTAATGGAGAAAATTTCCAGCTAAGTGGACATCTTGAGGAAATCAAGGTGAATACCTCCGTAGCTAAGAGGGAGTGTTGATTTTTTTGGCAGTTGTGGGAAGTATTCCCCAACTACACAAGTTAAAAGAAAAAAAAAAATTAATTAGAAGAAATAAAATGAAAAGAAATATATATATATATAGTGATATTTGGGTGCCCAAAGAGGCACGTCTCTTTGAAAATTATATATATATATATGTGTGTGTGTGTGTGTGTGTGTGTGTGTGTGTGTATAAATATATGTATGTACACACACACACACACACATATATATATAGATATATATATATATATATAGATGTACATATATAGATATACATATATACATATATATACATACATATATATATATATATATATATATATATATATATATATATATATATATATATATACATACATATATACATAGATATATATATATATATATATATATATATATATATATATATATATATATATATATATAATTTGCAAAGAGACGTGCCTCTTTGGGCACCCAAATATCACTATAAAAATACACTTGAACATCTCATTCACTCATCACACATATTTCTCTCTCTTTCTCTCACGAGGCCAAAGTTTCTTAGAAGTTTAATTTTCTGAGTGTAATTATTTAATGATGTTTTGGGTGTGCTTAAGTAATATCATATATCATTAGTAGTAATTATTAGTTGCAAAAAATTGTGCTTTTCTAATTAGCACTAGAAAATCAACATGGGTAACAAATATTTAATATTTATAGACATTATCTAACAAAAATCATTATATATATATATATATATATATATATATATATATATATATATAAGAAATTGGATTTAAAAGGAGCAGGAGAGTTAGAGTTATTAGAGATATTAGAAGTAAATTTATGGTTATAAGTTATAATTGTAACAAACATATAAATTAAATGTATGGTAAATATTGATAGCCATCAATCCATGATAAATATCAAAAGATTTGTTTCATAATACATCTCCCATTACTTAAATTTATTTGTTTATTTGTTTTTATAAAAATTAGCTAAGTTATAACTTTATTTTAAATTATTATTATTTTAATGTGTTTCATGAACATTGAGTGGCTGCTACATCCATGGGAAAATCCAAGTATATTAACCTCAAGGGATCTACTCGTCGTCCAAACTAGCGGGGCCTAACCCCAAGTGTGTCGAGGAGATTTAACCTCGTGACCTCCCGATTGTTGAGGTACTTAGCAACGAGAACTCGATCAACTTAGCCATCCCTTGGTGATTTTTAATTATTATTATTATTATAAAACAAAATAATATATGAGGTAAACATGTATCCATTTAAAAAATATGTAACAATATTTCTTTTTTCTGGACATAAATGAGTATATTTTATATTAAATTTGCGCTTGGTTGCAATAAAATACTTAGGAAATTTTACATTGAAATCCAAGATACAAGTTCTTTAGGGGAGGACAGAATAGAAGAACCAAAATCTTCATCAAGAAAACAATTGTTGACATACATTTTCCAACTAGACGACAACTATAAACATGACAAAACTCACCAGACAAAAATACAACTTTGCAGAATGAGATAATGAGACAAGGGGGGATCAATCGAAATTTTATTAGACTAGCATCCAAAGGAGATACTCTCAGTCTTGTGTTGACATCCTCCATTCCTTTGAATGTAAAGCTCATATAGTTGTTGACGGAGGGCATCAATCTCATCTCCCTGAAGATTCACTTAGTTAGAATTTTTTGCATTTCCTCAACCAGGAACAAGAAAAGTGTTGGACTACAAGAGAATCTATCTTTGGAGGTCTTTGATTTTAGCATGATAATTGATAGGGGGTCCAGGAAAAGGTTGCATGCACTATTACAACAATTGGGCCATAAATTATATTTTGAGGGACCAGAAGAAGGGATGACCAAAGTAGAGGGAGGGACAAGCTTATAAAAGTGTAAATGACTCCTTGGATAGGAAGAGAAGTAGAGGAGCATATCCAATAGTGTAATGAAAGTAGGTAAATACATAGAAAACTATTGAAATTAACTGCTAAAATGATAATTGGGTACCTTTGTAACACCAACGTGCCCAAATTGGCATGAAAATTCAAACAAGACAACTTTCATCCAACATGATCACTTGTATCCAGAGAAAGGGGGTTTGGGATTTCATAAAGAGGTAGAGGGGCTTCGAATGCAATAGAGAAGACAACAAAGTAGTCGAGAAGGTGATTATAATTTGCTTCTAGAACTACCCAAGGAACCTTCGTTAAGCTAAAGAATAGAAATAACTAACTCCATGATAGAAAACAAAAAAAATCATGGACAAAATCTTGCAGGAGAGGCTCTATAACTATAAACCTAAGAATGCTGAGCCAAACACCTTTCATGACATTGAGTAGGAGTCCCTATTTATTATCGAATTTCATAGAACCTCTAGAGATTATGCAAATATGAAGGGTACCTTGGCATCCAAAAAGGTAAACCAAGCTCCCATACAAACACTAGAAGTATGAATCCTACGTATTCATCTCATTACCTCCCTCCATGAATATAATTTTAGAAATGAAGAACTCACATTCCACAAAGATATTATCAACCATGAATTACATTAACATTCACTCCCTTGTAAACTTGAATGAGTCAGGTACGAGGGTATAAAAACACATGTAAAATTTTCTCGCTGCTAAGCTCACCATATGCAAGGAATGAAGGGGCACATGACATGCATGACTGCAACCCGCCACCTTAGCTATGGCAATGAGCCTGTACCACATAAATACTAATTTGTTATTTAAATTGCTGAAGGGGGTAAATAAATTATGAGAGAGAACCTTAAGGACCCTCACAAAATAATTTTCAATGCTCCAAAACTCATGGTTATTAAATATGAAGAAATGTATAGGTAACTACATGGTGTTCATCATAGGATAGTTTTCCATCCAGACCTACCATTGATGATGATTTGTCTTGCCTTTAGTATACAAGCACTATTTACCTACTCATCAGCTTCCTTGTTTTGATGTCGTAAGATGCGATAAAAGACCTTGCTAGGAAATTAATACAAGATGCTAAGAATTATTTGAAGAAGAAGACTAAGATGGTTATTCTTAGGAAGAGATCCATTGTGTAAATTCTAAATGGTGATAAGAGAATCTCCCAAAATTTCTATCTTGGAGAATTCCCTATCCTTAGTTAGCTAAAGGCCAAACAAGAGCTCGTACATTTTAGACAAATTATTTGTCCTCTTTCCAAGACCCCAGGAATACTTTACTTCTTAGTTTTCCTTGAGATTCCAGAGATTCCCTCCCCCTCCTGCCACCCCAACCTGTAACAACAGTTTTAATTATGAAGATTCAATTCCATTTGACCATGGAGATTCTTAAATTGTAAATAGGTTTTGTTACAATATCATGGCTTATCATTACCATATAACCAAAAATCATAACTCATTTCACATGACAATTTTTCATATGACTGTTTTTTTTAATTAATTAATTTAACTAAAAGAGAAAAAATAACATGACCTCTTTTGAGATAAATCTCAAATTTTAATCTATGACTACTACTAAGAATATTTTAGTATATTTTGTGAAGGTTAAATACCTACCATTCACCTAATAATTATTGATTATTAAATTAAAATTTTGGAAGCCCTATTCGAAAATAAAAACTCTTATATATTTAAATTAAAGAATCAAATTATTAAAATTTGTTAATGTAATTGGATTCTAAAACATTTATTTTGTAAAGTGGTAAAGGTTCAAAATTCTAATCGTTGAGAGGAGATTGTTATTATTATTATTATTTTATTTTATTTATTTTTTATTTTTTTCCAGTTATGTTAAGAGTTAGTGTGATTCACACCAAGCGTTATCCCTAAGTAATTTTGACAACCTACATATTATTGAATACCAAGATATCATTGAGTTACAAATTTTTAAACCATAATTTAACCTCACATATTACCAACACATTATAAAAATATCCAAGCTTCTCCATCAAGCTTGGATTAAATGAAAAAAAACTATAATTTTTTTGACTAATAAAAATAATTATCCATGTTAAAAAGGTAATTCCATAGGTAATAAAAGCCATCAAAATGTAGAGAAATTTATCCATAGATAATTTTGAAGACCTACATATTATTTAATACCTAAATATCATTGAATTGCAATTTTTTAAACTATAATTTAACCTCACACATTACCAACATTAAAAAAAATCCACATTTCTTCATAAGCTTGGATTAAATGGAAATAACTATAAATTTTTTGAATAATAAAAATAATTATCCATGTTAAAAGGTAATAAAATGGGTAATAAAATCCATAACAATGTAGAGAAAGTCAATTTTTTTCATGATTTGAGAGAATAACAAACAAGGAGAGTTGTGCAGCAACTAGTCCCTGCCCAAGAGCATGATGGCAGAGCAAAGTCTCATTTTTAAGTTTTTAGTTTTGGTGGCAAGTTGTGTTCACCCCCAATTCTATGGTCAATCCTGTCTACGAAGGCATTTCCAGTTTTTAAGAGTGCTAGACGTTGCGCAGGGACGAGGGAGGGCAAGGTAGCTTCAATCTGATCGAAAGCAGCTTCCTTCTATCGTAAGTCCTCCTTGACATGCTGAAGCATCGGGTTGAACTGGACCATTGTCCAGAGCTTCATGGTTGCTTTGAGCAACTGAGTGCCCATAGTAAGCTGTCCCTTAATAATATCCATCACTTCTATGATCAATGCAACCCATTGTGCCCGTACTTCCAGGGGTACGGTAGGCTGTGCTTGGGCCTGACACTCAGTGAATTTCCGAGCCATTCGGGCCTTGAGGGTTTGGACTTTGGTTTGGGATGCCTTGAGTGCTGCAACCAAGCCTTCAACGGTAGCCTGGGATGGAGCTGATGCCGAGATTTCCTCAGGGAGCACTGTGTCGAGCTCGTGACCCACGGTGTCGAGCTGCTGTTGTGCAGTCTGGTTAGGATGATGGATCTCATGTAGCACAGCGGTGTGTAAATCCTGTAACACTTCACGAGGCAGTTGCACCAAGTATATTTGTAGATCCATAACTGTCAAGGCGTGGTCACCAACCACGATAGTGCGAGGTAGCGAACAAATATGTCTTTCGCCTATAGGTAGTCTGGAACTGCGGAGAAGTTGTAGCGTATCCCTATATTGCTTCGTCCCCCGGGGGGATGGAGTATCCCTATTAGGCGTCCCTTCTGTGCACAGGACTAGCTGCAACTCGACTGCGTCAGTTGTGATAGCAAATTATGGCAAGTGTGTACCATCCTTCGTGGCATCTTCCGAGGCCCTCTAGCTGGGGCTTGTACTCATCCCAGGGTTGTAAAGGTAGGAAACTCTTGTTGTGTAGCTTTGGTGCCCTTCTGTGAGGTTCAAAGTCAATTATCCCTGCAGGGAGCTAGATGGAAATCATCCTATCAATCTCGGCATCCCTAGACCTTCTCAACACAAGTTCTGCATGCACTGAACTGGTAGGTGCTAAAGCATTCGGTAGGTTAGGGGCTGCCATAGTAATAAAAGGATCGGCTTCCCGAATTGGAAATTCACAGAAAACGCTAAATATCCAGACAAGAAAGCAGGAGAATAACATAGGAAGAGTATAGAGGCCATATGGATCTCGGAGCAGAGTTATCTTGTTGTCCTTATACTATCCGGGGCTATCCACTGGTAGAGTAAATCTAACTTGAAACATACCATCAATCAACCGGTACCAACTCACCATAAATTGCCGCATTGATTGCCCGCCGCCTATTTTTTGTAATGGTAAGGTTCCCGTTTCACCAAAGTGCAGTCGTCTGTCGGTCATTATTTGTACCTGAGGGATTTTCTATGGATTTACAGATTTTGGATGACACCTACGTGCTTCTCTCGTACCCCGAATTAAAGCCGATGCCAGATGCTTTGTAATGCGGTCCGGGTACCACTCCAGCAACTAGGCCACCGGACACATCTTGCCTGGTGCCGTGGTTAGGTTAGTGCGAGGATCATTATTCCAATCTGTCAGGTTACGGCTCCAGTATTCACCCGTGTGTGGTATCGGTGTACCCCTTGATCCAGGGGCGATGACTAGGTGTGATCTTCCCTTAGTTGAAGCAGTCATGTGTTGCAGAGCTGCGTCGTGCGCCCCTATGCCATCTTCCACCCTAAATTTCTATAGGAACTCCTCCCGTAAATTCTCCCAATGGCGCATGCGCTGATGTTGTTCCACATCTAGATACCATGTAATAGGGCGCAGGTCTAGGTCATGAATAAACAGGTGAACCCATTCGTTTGGGGTCTTGTTACCCCATTGCATTTCCCAGGCAAGCAAATACCTCCGTGGGTCTTTTGACCCAAGGAGCTTCTGGATCCGACTTTCAGTTGGGGCTCCAAATCACAGGGTCATCTTATCTCGACATTCCTCCCAATTGGGAAACACCGTCCCATGTGTATCCCACCAACGTGCAGGTGCTCTGCGCAGGGCTAGCGGAAGGACCCCTAGCCTACGGTCCTTGGGAACTTCTGTCTCGAATGCGCGTAAAAATTCCTTAATGTCACCCAAGTCCCCAAGGTAGGGCAGGTCTCTTACCTCAGTGGAGATGTAGCAGAAACTCCTTATGACCCAAAGACATCGTAGTGCCGAAACCTCATGCAACCAACCTTGCCAATTCTCAAGTTCCCCATCAGAGTCAGAAAATAATTCATTATCTTTTTCCCAGCAAAGCACTCCTTCCACCGTGGGGTTAATCCAGTCCTCGTCCTGCATAGTCAACTTTTAAATGTGATCTACTTCCTCCTCATCACATGCTACCTCTGTATACCGTGCACCTTCCACAGGATCCAGTGGGACTATTATGTGCGTACCGTTATTTTTAAACACCATGCTGTGATTTTTGAGATTGATAACACCCCCCATATCTATAGCCCAGTCCAGTCCTAGGAGTGCATGGTAGGGATCCACATCTTCCACAATTTCGATTATCTCGAAGTCAGCTTGGACCGTTACTCCTACGATATCCACCATGACTTTTGGCAGCCTTCCCAGAGGGATGATCTTTTGGTGATTTTCCATGCGTAGCTGGATGGTGGACCACTCCAATTTAGGTTCTCCCATTCGCTGCCATGTTTGCTTAGGTAACATGTTCGCATTTGATCCAAGGTCCAAAATAACTTAATCCATCTCGTAGTCACCAATCTGTATAGTTAGCCGCATTTCCCTACCAGTGCGTTTTCTATAGCTGTATAGTTTATGTACATCTTTGGTCCCAGAGGTCAGATCGAGCCACGCTGCGCAGATATTCATTAATTCCTGAAGGTTTTCTACAACCTTTATGTTACACAGCAGCTTTAGACATGCCTACAGAAAGAGTTCAACCCCCTCATCTGTCTTGGGGTGTGTTGGTACCTGCGCAGTAGCTGCTATTCTCTGAGCGAGGTCCTGGTAAGCTAGGGCCATGGTCTCTTGTACCCTCTTTATGTTAATACCTTCTTCCGTCGATCCATGGGTGTCCATCCCACTATGTGTTATGACTTTCACACTTGGGTCTATGTTCCTTAGCTTGGTTTTAACTCTCTGTACATTCTGCGTAGGGGTGGGTTGCTTTTCTTGCAATTTTGCTATTAATACTGGGCAATCTTCGACCACATGGTCCAGGTGTCTGCAATATTTGTAGGATTTCCTAGTGGGATTTGGACAGTCCCTTGCAAAATTCCCTATTTCTCTACAGTTATAACAGATTAGCTATCCCTACCCTCGACCTGCACTTCCTCGTCGACCTCCCCTGCCCCTTGCTGGTGAGCCACCAAAGTTCGTAGAAGAACTTGGTGACGCAGGGTCTGATTGTACCCTATACAAGTTTCCCCGATCCATCATTAAGTCATAAGTGAGACAATTCTACTCATCATGTCCTACCGATCGGTAGAACCTGCACCATTGCTGCTTTAGTTCTGGTACATATGCACCCAACCGAGGGAAATGGTCCATATCATGCATCCCTGCTACACGGCAGTCATTGCACCATAGCGCAGGTCCGCTCGATCCTGGGCATGATAGGATGGGTCCCCCACTTGGTCCCGGGCGGATCAGACTAGGTCCTCTTACCTGCATGTAATCTGCTAATAGTGGGCACTGATCCTTCGTATGGCCAGATACCCGGAATCGCATGCGCCACATATCTGTGCTAGCTCTTTTTCCTCATTCCTTTTGCAGATTCTAAATTTCCATATGCATATCTCTGTGTTTCTCCTAAATTTTTTGTACTCCTAACAATGTATCCTCCCTGGGCGCAGCTTCTAATTTCATAGCGACTTCCACAGATTTTTCCTATGATTCAAAGGTTTGGTGACTCATTGGTGTTCGCAGGTGGGGAAACAACATAGTGATGAACCACTCCGTATGTTGTCTATCATCATACTCAAATCCCCCTTCCCTGCTCACTTTCTTCAATCGTTGATCAACCTCCCATACAGATTCAGACACACCTTGCTTGAAGTCCTTCACTTCTGCTACCAACTGAGAATAAGATTTTGGATTTCAGAATTGTTGCTTCAGAGCATCCTTAATGTCTTGAACTGATGCACTCCCATTCTAAGAGACGTATCACATATACCAGTCAAGTGCTCTATCTTCGAATGCCAGGGACAGTTGCACCCTCTTCACCATGTCACTTGTCACATTTTGCGCAGTCCATACAGAATCTACAACAAACCAAAATCGGTCCATATCCTTGTCTCCTACCCCCTTGAAGGTAGGTAGCTTCAGATGTGCAGCTATATCACTTTCTGAAGGAGGTAGAGGTATGGGCGAGTTCTTACCTTAATGTGACCCTGACGGCAGTGTAGCCGGGGGTCTTCGCGCAGAAGGTTATAGGCAGATTTTTCCCCCTCAAGGTTGGTCTGGTAGTATATACCACTGTGTGTCGCGCTGCTGTCTAGATCCAAGGTCATTCAGTCGATATGACTACACAGAATTCTCTTTTCACATAGTAATATCTTAATCAGCAACAGTAATGTTTTCAAAAATTTGCCCGGAACCCTTTAAAGAATCGTCGCTCAGCCTTAGAGTAGGAGAAAAACTAATCGATGGAAAATTTGGTCACAAATCCGCTTAGCACACTATCCACCCAGTGATCTACTATGCACGTGATAGTATTATCAGTCCTTTCCAGCTGCTGGATCAGCTCTGGGGTCCACTGAGTGACTCGTTCATCCTTCCAACACTTCTGGAGTTCTATGAGCCTAGCCAGCCACTCCTGAAGCTCAATTGCAAATGTTACAAAGGATATTTCGTAGCTTTCTATAAGAATGTCCCTATTTTTCCACCTTTCCACTATTAACATCTCGCTGTGATTTTATTTTACCGCAAATTCCTGGATCTGCTTTTCGAACCACTCCTCAATTTCCTTTCTTTCAGGCTTCCAATACTCTCTTGTCATTACCCGATCCCTTTCTCAAAATTCTCTAGGTCCTAGCAATGGAACCATTTGTTGGCTCGAGGGGTCCTCACCCAGGTTCAGAGTTCAAGGTTTTCCAACAAGCCCCTATACTACTGGCATTTTTAGAAGTGACCTACTTGTGGAGGTCAAAGTCTCACCCGAAGTAGTATGGGTGGGTGCTGGAACCAGGTTTCTACACCCTAAGAAAGGATAGGTAAGGCAAGCAGAGTTGCATTCTATTTTAAGATGTCCATATCTCCCCGAGCAGGACTTATGGGCCTCTTTCCGCATCCACGTGCGCAACGTTAATTGTACTATGGGGCTCAATAATCATATACTTCAAGACAGTAGCTCAACATTGCATAAATAGAACAGAACAGATTTAGATGCAGTAAAATACTTACACAAAACTTTCGCAACAAAATACAAGATACGCATAAGACAGTAATTACCAATGATTCGCATAAACAATACACATAGATTCAGTTCCCAAACAGTCTTTCACATTCATTAATTCATCAACTTCCTCTTACAATACCCATCCCAACCTACGCACACAACAGTAGGGTCTGCACAAAGTAGGACTCTGGATCTTCGTGCAACACAGCCAACAGGAGTCCTTCCCCAAAAACCCAAATAGACTTACTAAACCACAATTCGCATCACTAGCTCTTCATTTCCTACTTACAATTCAAAACGTTCCTCTATTTATAACCATCTAGCCTAATCTTTCTTACAATCCTCAAACCATGGTTTTCGGACCCTAGGTTTACCCTTTGACCCATTAAAATGCTTTTGGGGATTTGAACCACCCCAAAACCCCTACATTAGATGCTATAGGGTAAAATGCTTGGGTTGTTGGTTATCGAATATCCCTCTCAAGGCTTTCCGGTGCCCGAGGCAGACAGTAAGATTAGTTGTATAGTTCACAAAGATGGCACATACATGTTCATATTAACTTCGAACAACTTGATAGGATAAGATAGAAGATTACCTCTTTAACGATCTTGGAGTCCCTTGGAGAGCACTAGGCAGCGAAGCAGGAGTTCTCTTTCACCAGCTCCAAATATTGGCCCTGCAATCAATTAAATCACCCATGTAATCTCTACCATAACATATATTTCCTATCAATTAAGCCAATATATAATAAAAATTTAAACTATGCACATATAAGACATTCATCTCATGCTATATAAGTGATTAAATAATAATGACAATATCAATGCATAGAATGGACAAAACAGATATAGTTCTATTGATTTATAAAAGGGAGGATTACAACCGTCGGTTGTACCAAGCCCTCCTCAGCCTTCCAATCTCTCTATATCTCAAAGTGGTGATGTCATGATCAATAAGTTCTCAATGAACCTCTTTGACCTTTGACCTTCACACTACAACAATGATCTCTACTTCACAAGTATTCAAAAACTTTGACAATCCTTCGACCTTGAACCAAGAGCCTTCAACTCCATTTTATAGGAGATGGAGAGAGAAATCATTGCCCTTCTCTTTCCACCAGTTTTGAATAGAAAAAACCAATATGTTTCCTCAACCTCCATGCTTTTTCCTTCTTTGAGATTTCAGTTGTTTATGGCAAGGCCCAATAAGAGATTAGTGCTTTGCAGTTTCATTTTTGTACTGACTCTCTTGTGAGAAAAAGTTGGAGATTCAAATCATTCTCCACGAGTTTTTCCTGTTTCAAACCTAAAACACAGGTAACATTTCCCTCTAGTGTAAACAGAGCATTTCCCTAGCCACTAACGCGGCCCATTCACTGATCAGCTACGTTATAACGCTCTTGTGTTGTCATAGTGAGGCGTTACCCTGGCAGAAATAGGTTTAGTTTAGGTCTTTGTATTCCTTCCATATTTATCTTCTCCTCTGAGCTGATGAGGAGGCATTTTGACCTGTAATAGATGCCCCCTAAAGTGTGAGTTCAGAGACGAAGACGATGGCCGAAATACTTTATAATGTGTGTAGTAGAGATAAAGAGATTGAAAGACTGAGGAAAACCTGAAACAAGAACATATGTCAGAAAATATAGTATCAGCCTTGAGTCGGGCATTCCCGTGCTCAGTAGCTTAAACAACATGATTTCTCTAGAATAGAGATATGAAGAATCTGTCCACTGATAAGCACAATGTGGAAGTGTCTGTCATAACAGGATTAGGCTGAAGAAGCTGTCTCCATAAACAATATCGCAACTTAGGGAAGGGAACACAACTTTAATGATGTAACCTTTGCCCTAAGGTCCTGACCACCGATTCACTTAAACTGCATATTTCTCAACATGTGAATGAAGGAGTTGTAATCGAACATGTGAGAAATCATCTGATTAACAGTTAATGATGAAAATTGTTAATACACGTGAAGGTGGCCACCGATAATGATGATGGTCCCTAAGATGCACAATACAATCTAGTGAGTGTGAATAAAATTAGTTGAAGTCGAACACTCGTAGAATCATTTGACCAAGATCCAATGATGAAGAATCCTAATCAAACACAAGATTACCTGCCACTGATGTCTGCAAGTATCCGGGTACTGATGGGTTTATAGATCAAATTCCTAGATAAGATGTTGAAGTCGATAGGAAGAGATCTATTGAAAGGTAGGCTCTGAGGCATCCTACATCAGTCAACACGAAACGAAAACCAACTGAATTTTTTTATGATTGAGATAATGAAGAGTAAATGGGGATGTTGGACGACAAATAATTTATGGCATAATGAGCAGTTTGGTTGATAAGAGGAGCAGTAGATAGTGAGATCTGCTTGAACAATAGAAGGAACTGTAACAGGGTACTAGGCAGCTAAGACTTAATGAACACCAAAGAGTGTGTTAGGATTTTACCAGTGTAGGGACACTGGGAGATGAAGGCTAATACTCATAGATGGTAGAGTTCGGCTAACTACGAAAGAGTTTTCTGGGAAGTGCCATGTTCAATATTTTTGCTGCCAAATCGACCTATCTGAAATGTAACAGAGGTAGTATCCATTTTGTCCAAATTTTTCCCCGTCTGATTAAGTTTAACGAGTCCAGACGAGTAAAATCGGTGAATTTTTCATATTTAGAGGGTCTGAAAAATATCATAAAAGACAACTCTGTGCGCCATCTGATTAGGTTTAACGAGTAAACTCGGTGAATTTTTCATGTTTAGAGAGTCTGAAGAATATCATAAAAGACAACTCTGTGCCCCGTCTGATTAGGTTTAACGAGTCCAGACGAGTAAACTCTGTGAATTTTTCATGTTTAGAGAGTCTGAAAAATATCATAAAAGACAACTCCGTTGGGGTACCTTTGTCATGTCTTGATAACCGGGCACGGAAAAGGGAGAATAGTAAGCCAGAAACAGTTCATTTTCCGTGAGTTAGTCCATCGAAGTCGGAAAAGTGAGAAATCTATGTTCGATGGACGTCTACCTCATTTTGTTATGAGTATGAAGAGACAGAGTAAACTCAGTACTCTTTGAGAAATTTTAACGAGTCCAACAAAGAAAAACTCAGTTACCTCCGTGAAATTTTAACGAGTCACGTGGAGAAAAGTCGGTTAATTTTTCGGTTTAAAGAGCTTTGAAAAAGAGGAAAAGAATAGCTCCTTACTCTTTGTCATGGTAGTTTAGCGAGCCTGACAAAGTCAACTCAGGGTTTTTTCAATTTTATGAGCGAGAAAAAGGTCCCTAAAAAGAAAGCTCAGTGCTTGTTCATATCAGTTTTAACGAGTCTGAAGAAGAGAACTCTAGGTTTTTCGGATTAACGAGCAAGAAAAAGACCATAAAAAGAACGCTCAATATCAACTTCGTATAAGTTTAACGAGTCCAAAGAAGGGAACTCGAGGTTTTTCGGATTAATGAGCAAGAAAAATATCGTAAAAAGAATTCTTGAGTAAACATGAGTATGTCTGCATATGAATCCTGATCACTCATCAGAACATCAGTAACAAATCTCAATAGTTGCGACACATGTGCAGCAAGAATTCACGACTTTTTCCGACTAGCTTAAGAGAGTCATGCCCCAAAATTGGCTATAAGAAGGTCGGAAGACCTTCATTTTGAGTGCTGTGAAGGAGCTCTGGGGTGAAAAGGGGTGAAATCTTCAGCTAAAGATTACGATCAATCCGGGCAACGGTTTTCCTTCCCATGAAATCCAGGTAAGAGCTAGAACCTCCTGCTATCATTTAATTGTCTTTTTGTTAAGTTTTGCTGGTTCAAAATGGAAAATTTGTGAGGCCCTAAAAAATGTTTGCGCCTAACGTGGGCCAATAGTGTTAGAGTCACATTAAGCGCACTTCCCGTGAAGGGATGCTGCGTCAGCGCGCTCTGTTTCACACTAAGGCCAGTGTTAGGCGCACCGCGTTTTTTAGCAACTCATTTCCCATTGTTTTGAAGTGGTCCAGGAAATTTTTAATCGGTTGAAAATGTTGCATTTGCAGGTATTCATCTTTTAATCATGAGTATATGGCGAGAGAGAGAACATGAACGGGAAGAACGAGAGATGATGACAGATGTTGCAAGCTTGATGGCTCTCCACAGATGCGGATTGCTAAAATATGCCCGCTTATAACTGATGAGGGGTCAAGAGGACCTCCTAAGGTGGCCAATCCAGTAATGGGACGAGCGGAACCATGTCTTTCAGATTGGGAGAAATGAGCTCTCAATCGAGAAGGATGATGTGTACTTTTTGACCGACCTATCATGTCGTGGACCGAGGCCCAACTTGACAGGGTCCAGAGCTAACCCACGTTCCACTGCTAATCTGATTCTTGAGCATTGCATACGTGACACTGAGGCTATGAGCAACCGGGTACCGACTGCATGGGTGACTTTGAGACCATTGAGGTCTATATTATGGATGATTGTTCTCTTCGCAGGTGCCAAGAGTTAGCATGTGGTCACCAAGGCCCAGATGCTCCTAGCCTTGGACTATATGCAGCCTCAGGTTTTTGACTGGTGTGACGGAGTTGTCCGTCGGGTCCGAGCAGAGCTTACCTCATGTAAGACCCATACCCAGAGAGAGTTTGGGTACGGTACATTGATTGTCTCTTTCTTACTGGAGCGGGTACCATTGATGAGGCCTAGGATCGTTACAGTGCCATTGGGCCCACGCAAGTCGAGGCAGGCTCGATGGGCAGCCTTGCTTCCGCGGACTTGAGAGGGTCCTGTCCGCCACTTTTTTGATGATGGAATTTTTGATTGGCTGAACTCCCAGATTATTATGATTGAGGATTATCCCTATGCAGGGATGAACTTCACAGGCGATCCAGAGTTAGCACAGCCCCCTGGTACCCAGTGGGGACTCGATGGTAAGAAGGAAATGATCAGTGTATTTCAAGGAAGTACTTTTTTTTTGTCTTTTGAATGTTTATGAATTTTTTTTTTTGTTGAAATAGGGTGAAAATTATGTTTTTACATGAAGCGTTTGTTTGCTTGACACAGATGTGGCACATGTCCGTCCATTTGGGGCCCCTCGCTATGCACGGTGAGGACTGCAGCTACCCGGGGCTGGTGCACCAGCAGAGGATGCAGAAGCCGCCGAGGATGATGATGCCTAGGTTTTACATGAACTCTCCAGAAACCTAGAGGGTTTGAGTATGGGAATACCACCCCTTCCTATGTGGGAGGTTCCAGTTAGTTTGCAGCGGCATACCGTAGGTGTGCCGAAGAGATCCCCGGTGCCTTTGAGGAGGATAGCTAGAGCAGTTGTATGTTACCATGATCATCAGGCCTAGCTGGCGGAGAGGATGTACTAGTGTCAAAGCATGGCTTAGTATGGCCAATTTTTTGTAAAACACCCAAGTTTTGGAAGATTTTTTGATGTAACTATTGTACTGGACACAACACACACATATATATATACATACTTTTTGGTGATTTTGTGTTTTTTAATTTTTTATGTATTTTCAATGGGATAAAAATATATATACTCATGAGTAAATATTTTATAGAAAATGTGACAAATGCCAATCTAACACATAGTTTGCCAAAGAATCGGCTAATGCATTAAATTCTCTAGGAACGTGCTCAAATGTAATTGTTTGAAATTGATGTTCTAAAAGTCGCACCCGTAAAAAATAATGTAACAATACTGGATGACGAACATGGTAATGATTGTTTAACTGCATAATGATGAGTTGGGAATCTAACCTGACCACTAAATTGGAGATTTCACGAGATGCTACTTCCGTGAGGAGTTGGATCACTGACATTTACTCGGCAACATTATTGGTGGCGCTACCTAGGAAGATTCCCCCAAAACCAAGAAGGTCCAACTCAGGAGTGTAGAGAACCCAAGCAGATGAAGCAATGCGTCTAGTGTGACGACTAGCACCGTCCGCATATCTGACGTATGATAAGGAGGGTGACGGCATCTGTGTGAAAGAAAAAGATTATACATGAGAAAAAAACACCTCGAAAACCAAAAAATATCCAGAAACATCAAAACAATAGGCAAAACTTATATACATAAAATTACAAATCATATGCCTAGTGCGAAACTAGGAAAAATACTTCTTTAGATAGATCCTGTTGCGGGGCTCTGCGAGTGGAATGCCATTACAGTCCTAAAGTTCGTAAGCCCCTTTTGAGAGGACTTTAGTGACGATGTAAGGACCAAGCCATAATGGTTGGAGTGTTCCTGCCCCCAAGAGGTCATGTTTCTGATCATAGAGTAGAACAAGATCACCCTCTTGGAAAGAACGAGGCTTGACATATTTGTCGTACTGAGCTTTGACTCGGCGCTGGTGAGCTTCGAGTGCTAGTGTAGCATCTCGACGAGTTTCGTCCAAATGATCGAGTGAGAGCAAGCGCTCTTCTATGGCGGTGGTGCTAGGTAGGAGTTCAACGGCAAGTTTGAGTGATGGAATTTCGCACTCGATTGGAAGTACTGCCTCCAGGCTAAATGCAAGTTGGAATGGTGTGAAGCCTGTGGCAGTTTTGACTAACGTTCGGTATGCCCATATCTGTGACAATAGATAGGGGTACGCCGAACCGACAGATTACCTGATTGAACAGGAAGAGAGCGATGGTTTCGCCATCGGCCTTGAAAGTGGGAATGGCTTCCGCCCATTTCGTAAAATAGTTGACCGCAACCACGATGTAGTTGTGTCCATTTTCTGAAGTGGGATTGCAGGTGATGAAGTCAATTACCCATTTAGCGAAAGGACTAATGGAGATAACCGGATGAAGGGGGGTAGGATGAGCACGCATTTTCTTGTGAAAATTTGACATGGATGGCACTTCTGGACCATGGCAATGTAGTATTTAAACAAAGTGGGCCAATAGTAACCTACGCACAAGATTTTTTGGGCAGTAGCTATGCCCGAAAGATGACCACCGCATGCCCCTGCATGGCAATAATTCAAAACGTGTTCCACCTCATCGAAAGTGAGACAACATCGGAGAATAGTATCAACACCACGACGATATAGTGTATCGTTTAGCACGAGGTAGTGCTTTTCCTGGTGGTGAATACGACGACGGTTGTCGGATGTGAGAGTTGGGAAAAAGTGTTGGGTTTGTAGGTAGACCAAAATGTCTCCATACCACGGGTCTAAAGAATCAACCAAGTATACAGATTCATCAGGAAATGGATCATGAGCTGCTTCTCCTGGGTCGATTCTGGGAAGGTCCGATAATAATTCGGCGAAGACAAAGGATTTCTTTGCTTTGGAAATTGTGAAGACCAAATCAAATTGTTGGAGGATTATGATCCATTTGGAATATTTTCCTCCAATAATTTTTCTAGACAGGATGTGTCACATGGGGTTCTCCAAAGCAATAACCGTAGTCTGTCACAGCAATATATAGTGTCGGAGTCAGGGGATGGCAAATAATACCGCTAGAGAAAGTTTCTCCACATGTGAATAACGTAATTTAGGTCTGATTAGACCTTTGGACAAATAATATATCACATGTTCACTATCGTCACTGTGAACTTGAACCAGAACCATTCCAAGTGAGGATGGTGAGGCTGCCAGGTAGAGGAGAAAGTCGCGTGAGTATTTGGGGGCACTAAGGAGTGGGGCTGAAACAAGTGCATGTTTTAAAGCGTCAAATGACCATTGAGCTTGGTCATCCGACAAGTATAGTGTTCCTTTCTTCAATAATCACATAAATCCTTTCGTCATCTTGGCATAGTTAACAATGAATCGACGTAAAAAGTTTGCCTTCCCTTGAAAACGTTGGATTTGAAGGATGGATTGTGGTGCCGACAATTCAAAATTTGCCTTAACCTTATCGGGATCAACCCTAATCCCGTGCTTGGAGACAATGAAACCTAACAGATGTCCGGACTCAACCATAAATACACACTTATGAGGATTCAGACATATATTGTAGAATCTACACCTAGCAAAAATTTCTTTCAGATGAGCGAGGTGATCAGGTCGTTTCTTGGAATGGGCCAAAAGGTCATCCAAGTAAGCCTGTACAATATGTTGAATGTCATGAAAAGCGTATTCCATAGCCCACTAAAAAGTTGCTCTAGCATTCTTCAAACTGAATGGGATTTTATGATATGCAAATGTGCCCCAAGGACAGATGAAGGCAGTTTTATGTTGGTTGTCTTTTTTAATTCCAATCTGGTTATAGCCCGAGAATCCATCCATGAAGGAAAAATATTCACATCTGGCACAATCGTTGAGAATATGATCTATGAACGATTTAGGATCATTGTCTTTGGGACAAGCGGCATTCAGATCGAGATAGTAAACACAAACTCGAATGGTGCCTTGTTTTTTATCGACGGGAATCATATTGGAAACCCATTCTGTTAAAGGAACGGGATAAATGAAACCAGCGTTTAAAAGTTTTTCTACCTCAATTTTGATGGCGGCTGCTTTGCACAGGTGGACAGGTCTAAGTCGCTGCCGAATTGGTTTGGCATTGTCATAAATATTGATTTCATGCTCGAATATAGATGGATCTATGCCGAGCATTTCGTCATAAGACCAAGAAAACACATCACAAAATTCCTTGAAAAGGGATGTGAAGCATGCAATTTCCTCAGGATTGCAATTGACTCCAATCTGAATATTTTCCACGATACTCGTTTTGACCGAGATATCAATGAGCATTGTCTTAGAAATATTACCCATGTTCCCTTCTAAATCGATAGTTTGTACAGTCGTGTAAGCAGAGGGAACCATCTCAGGTGGGTCAAAGGATGGCATTTCAGTTTTTATCACGTCCGAGTCGATCATCGAAGCACGATGGTGAAACTCTCCCCAAGGTCATTCTTCTAGAGACATGATATCTTGAATGGCTTCGTCTGTAGGCAAGACTTCATTAAGGAGATCCTTAGAGAGAACTGTGATGGGTGGGAGGTTTGTACCTTTGGTCGAAACCATAGCAGTGGAGGGTTCAGATGTGATTTGGATGCTTTGGTAAGCCAACTCGGCCAGTGAGAGTGGCATCTGATCTTCGTAGGAATCAATGTCTAAAGGTGTCGGGATGATCCATGGGTCAATAGAGCCATCCAAAGTGGTGGATATCATTGCAACCGTGTTTGGGATCTGTGGCGGCGAGAGAGGAAAACAACCCAGTAGAAAAGATGCCTTTAGAAGACCGGTACTGATATTGATGTAAGAGTCAGGAAAGCCTCCTATTAGGGGTACAGTGATACTTGGTAACGTGGTATAATCAGGGGTGCAGAAGGATAAATGATCCACTGTGACTATTTTCCCATCCAATGGAAATAGGATTAGTCGAAAGACCGAAGAAACAATGGCGGTCATGGCATAAGACCAAATGTGACAAAGCAATAGATTATATTCGAGATGGCGCTCTACGACTTCAACGTCCACAGTTACCTTTTTCCCACTCAGAGTGATGGGAAAGCTAGCAAGGTATCCTTTTGGGAGGAATGTATGGCCATCGAAAGCTTTGATGGAATTCGACGACAATGTTATGGTAGGAGAACCTAAATTGAGCCAACAAGCTTGTGACATAACGCAAGTCGAAGCACCTTCGTCTCTGACAGTGTGATGGATTGGTCTCCGTTTTGACACAACCTGCACCTAGAATGCGAGTTGGTGTGAGAGGCAAGGTTATATTTTTCCATATCAAAGATAGCTAGCATGGAATCCTGGGGGTCTATTCCACCAATGGCCGAAAGCAAGGCTTTCCTTTGTACTGGACAGGTTTGTAATACTTCGAGAGCAGACATAGCTGATGGTGTCTGCGCCAAATCTTCTACAATGTTGTAGTTTTGGGCTGCACATGCATAGGTGTTATGAGTCGTGCGTCGAAGTGTCCCTTTGGGGGGAGGAATCACGGGGTCAGAAGTAGGCTGTTCGAAATGAAAATCATTGGGCGACGGTGGATTTGAACTAGTACCAGGTTCTTTAGCATCTATGGTAGGATTTCCATAAAGCTTGGCTCGTGTTTGAATTTCAACACTCTTAATGCCATAAATGGCGGATGGTCCTTCACCAGAAGGATGTGAACCACCATTGCCCCGTTGATGGGGTTGTGGTGGATTTTCAACCATGTGTTGATGTTGCTGCTGTTGATTAGGGAAAGGATTATGAAGAGCAGCAGGTGTTCGCCCAAAATCCTTGTTTGCAATAAAATCGGTGCATTCCTACAACCGAGGAAATTTGTATGTCAAGTGGTCCTCCGCACAGATCTTGCAAGGAAATTTCATGGGTTTATCCTTCCCTTTTTCATTTTTTCCAGCGTTTTTCTGATTAGGGTTATTCTGATTGTCCGACTGCTCTTCCGAAGAAGATGTCTTTTTCATGTTCTTCTTATTTTTTCCACTAGGTTTTTGTGAAGTTTGCATAGAATTTACCTCAGCGGTAGGAAGAGTAGTTGTCTGGTGAGGGGCGGTGGCAACCGAAGATGGCTGGGAGGCTTGCCCCCAAGACTGTTTTGTGGCTACACCAGAGATTGTGCCAACAAGACCGTCAGCATGAGCTCCAGTTTTCTGAGTAGCCGAAGGATTTGGGTTACCAGGGGCATTGGGGAGAAAATCATATAGTGTGCCAGATTGTGAATAGATTAAATCCAAATGTTGGGCACGACGAATGCATTGATCTTTTTTAACTGCACCGAAAAGGCCAATGTCTTTAGAGATGTGGGGTAAGAGAGACTTACAAAACCAATTAGCTAAGAGATGATTTGGGATTGGCACTTTGACTAGCCTCCTCCTACGTCTCCATTCATGAATGTGATCGAAGATGTGGGTGGTGGTGTCTTGGCACAGCGAGGTTAACAATTCTATTCCGGTTTCAAATTTGATTGGTAATTGGAAGTTCTTTAGAAACTCTGTCGCTAAAGCACCAAAAGTGTTGATGGCCGTGGCAATTCAATATACCACTTAGCAACATTGCCTGTAAGGGTGCGAGGAAACAGTCGAAGCCAGACACTATCATCCACCATGGAATTGGATATAGACCATAGATGAAAGGTAGTGATGTGTGCGGCTGGGTCATCCCCCTGTTTCCCATCGAACTTTGGGATGTCAAAAGGAATCTTGTGCAGTACTGGAGGCCAGAGCGAGTTGTGATTGATGGGATCATTAGTCAGTTTATGGATGTCGAGGATGTCCAGAGCTGCCAAAAATGGAAATTGTGGATTTGCCCCCGAATCTAACCAAGGAAGTATGGGCTGACTATTTAGACCATAGGGTCCACCCATCAATGTGTTACTAGGAGGATAAGTAGGACTTTGATAAAAATTTCCTATAGGTGGAGGGGTAGGGACATATGGTTGCTGTCCATAGGGCATATTGTATTGTGGGGCAAACGGTTGGTTGCCCCCAGTATAAAAGTGCCCTCCCATTCCAGATGGAGGTTGGGGTGGGTTAGTCCATATGAATGCAATAGATTTTCCCGGAGGCATTCTACTACTTGCATAGTTCGGCAACGACATAGACCCTACACCTATATTTGAACCACTTAAGGGAATAGTATTAACAATAGGTTGTCCCATTTGTCCTAAGGATTATAGAAGAAGTGAAATTTTCCCTGCGACCTACGTGCTGGTGACACTGCCCCCTGGTATAGTGGCCAAGGGGTTTGAACTCAGCAAAGGGTTGCAACTGAAAGGGTTGCTAAAAGGAACCGAAGTAGTCACACTCGTGGGAGGAGCAACCGTGGGTCCCAACGTGGTCACGGTAGGAGTAGATCCCGAAGGACTCGGTGAGATACTGACAGTTGTGATGACCGTAGGGTTGAGACTAGGTATATGTTGACTACTGGGGTTACCTAATGATGGCATAGAACTGACGACCGACGGGGAGGATGGTGGCGAACCTGGGAGGGTTTCCATTAGCATCAACCTTGTGGATGCCAGTTGTGAAATGGATGTTTGTGCGGCCGAGGACATGTCTTGGCATGGTGGAATCTAAAATATCATAGGCCCCAACGGATCAGTGAGTGGAGGATTATAATGAGGTACAACCCCTTCCGTGAAAGTGTCCTCCGGAAATTCCATATGATATGAGGCTATGTGAAAATTAGGATTTTTCAATGGAGACTGCTCTTCCGCAGAAGGCACGGGTTCACCAAGGTTCAGTTCTTCCTCAATAGTCAGAGGAGGTAGACCTTGCTGTCGTCGAGACAGACGGCGTGGATCATATGACGCCACGGTGACCTGTTTAGTTTTAACAAATTTTAAT
Source organism: Pinus albicaulis (assembly GCA_034641835.2). Lineage (NCBI taxonomy): Eukaryota > Viridiplantae > Streptophyta > Pinopsida > Pinales > Pinaceae > Pinus > Pinus albicaulis. Next base: position 1,119,839,611 of record CM076575.1, on the reverse strand, counting down.
AAATTGTGATGTATTATAAAGTCTCAATGACAGTAACCACACACCTAAAAAAGAAAAAATGACTCTCTAAAATCAATCAGCAAGCATCCAGAATAGGGTGCCCTGTCTGAGTACTACCATTTGCTGGTGATGAAATCCAGTATCACAATAGTATACAAAGAGGGTTGGTCAAAAGTACAGTTATGGTCACTCTAGAGCGTCGCCCGAACCTCAAACAATAGGTGTAAGCACTCTCATGAAGATGAGTACCCTCCTAAAGACCGAAGACAGAGTGGGTCCGTCTATTTCAGGTACCAGGACAGCCCGTCCCAGTCACCTTGTGTAAGTCCCTAAATAGTATGGCCACTAAAGATACCTCAAATCATAGACATCATCAGGGGGGTCCATGGTCAAGGACATCATGCTATATGGGCAAAATACCTAGATCCCAGATCTAGTTTCGACATCCCCGAAGGGAACCCCAATATATAACACACCCACTGGATGTAGTCTAAGGCAAGCTACCTTCTTGTGCACCCAAGTGTTGTCTCGTGCTGAGCTCCGGCAAAGGAACGGTCCCGATAATATGAGTGCAATAGGATTTCTCTCATTAATGACTCTAGTTTCAAGTTTTCAGATCTTGGGTGATTTTCTCACTTTTCCTAACCCAAGATCCTAACCTGAACTACTGTTGGTGTGAGCTCAAAAAGAGTAATGTGATTGATTTTATTATCACTTGATTCTTAGTGTACTTGATTATCAGTCTTGCGGAGGGGGAGTGGATGTATGAAATGTAATGAGACTCTAACTCAAGAAACCATGCAAAAATATGCTCTAAATATTCAATTCGATGAAGATTATTTCTACAAGGAGAGGTTTCTTTTCAACATCCATGCACTAACATTCAAATAGCACAGTTCAAATTTAAAGATTCAGACTTCTATCTACCTCTTCTTAATAGTCTATGAACTGAAATTTTCAGAATTAACTCAGCTAGATGCAGAAATTTTTTTAAAAAAATTCTTCTCTAAAAAGTAAATGCTTTTGACACTAACTTTTCAAACAAGAGAAAACAAACAGAAATGCCAGCTTAGTAAACAAGCACAGGGATTCAGTCAAGGAGAGATACTGATGGCTAAAAAATCTGCAACCAAAACACAATCACAGCAGTGAACAACAAATTTTGGCTAAGTAACGCACTGTCTCTGAGTAAAGACATCGTTAATCCAGAGACTAATGCACTGTAAATAAGCAGAGACAGTGTTATAACGCACTAGAAAACCCACAGAGGTAGTGTTAGCCAGGGTAAAGTTCTTCAGATGGTAAAACAGAAATAGGATTGAACTCTGCAAGCTTTTGAAATGTCTACTGGGCATAAATACTGGTCAAAAGGGTCTGTGAACAGAGGAAAGAAATAGTCCGAAAACTATGGGGAAACTCCCTAGTGGAGTCGCCAATTCTGCTATAGGGTAAAATGCTTGGGTTGTTGGTTATTGAATATCCCTCTCAGGGCTTTCCGGTGCCCAAGGCAGACAGTAAGATTAGATTTATAGTTCACAAAGATGGCACATACATGTTCATATTAACTTAAAACAACTTGATAGGATAAGATAGAAGATTACCTCTTTAATGATCTTGGAGTCGCTTGGAGAGCACTAGGCAGCGAAGCATGAGTTCTCTTTCACCAGCTCCAAATCTTGGCCCTGCAATCAATTAAAGCACCTGTGTAATCTCTACCATAACATATATTTCCTATCAATTAAGCCAATATATAATAAACATTTAAACTATGCACATCTAAGCCATTCATCTCATGCTATATAAGTGATTAAATAATAATGAAAATATCAACGCATAGAATGGACAAAACAAATGCAGTTCTATTGATTTATAAAAAGGAGGATTACAACCATCGGTTGCACCAAGCCCTCCTCAGCCTTCCAATCTCTCTATCTCTCAAAGTGGTGATGTCTTGATCAACAAGTTCTCAATGAACCTCTTTGACCTTTGACCTTCACACTACAACAATGATCTCTACTTCACAAGTATTCAAAAACTTTGACAATCCTTCGACCTTGAACCAAGAGCCTTCAACTCCATTTTATAGGAGATGGAGAGAGAAATCATTTCCCTTCTCTTTCCCCCAGTTCTGAATAGAAAAAACCAAGATGCTTCTTCAACCTCCATGATTTTTCCTTCTTTGAGAGTTCAGTTGTTTATGGCAAGGCCCAATAAGAGATTAGTGCTTTGCAGTTTCCTTTTTGTACTAACTCTCTTGTGAGAAAAAGTTGGAGATTCAAATCATTCTTCGTGGGTTTTTCCTGTTTCAAACTTAAAACACAGGTAACGCTGCCCTCTAGTGTAAACAGAGCATTGCCCTAGCCACTAACACGGCCTATTCACTAATCAGCTGCGTTATAACGCTCTTGTGTTGTTATAGTGAGGCGTTACCTTGGTAGAAATAGGTTTAGTTTAGGTCTTTGTATTCCTTCCATATTTATCTTCTCCTCTGAGCTGATGAGGAGGTATTTTGACCTGTAACACTAGACTAAATATAATAAAAAATATACAAAATCGGACCAGTTTCGCAGTTCGTAGGAGACCCTGTTCCAACACTTATCAATCATTCAAATGAGGTGAATTTATTATGGCATGAGTGGTTTGGCCATCTTAAATTACCAATATTTGCATCAATTCAGCAAGCAGAGCATGGTGATAGGATTACCATGTATGCATTTTTATGATGGTGTTTGCGAAGGATGCATTCCTGGAAAGCACCCGAAAGAGAAAATTGACGAAGGCAAAGCATGGAGAGCATCTCAAGTTATATAGCTAGTTCACAACGATCTCATGGGTTCATTTCCATAGCCTTTGATGAGCAGGGATAAATATTTCTTGATTTTCTTTGATGATTGTTTGAGAGGCATATCTAGATGTACTTTATCCAAAAAAAATGAGAGGCTTTGCTACTATAGGAATTTAATTGTAGCATATTGTTCTGTACACCACCTACGTAGAACGATGTGGTTTAACATAAGGATATATATATCTGAAGTAAATGGAAAATTTCATGTTTTAGTCTCTTTCCCTTTTTCCAAAACTCTAGGTTGAAGTTGTCAACTATGCCTACTACATTCAAAACAAATTCCTTCAGAAAGCCCTAAAGGAAGTCACTCCTGTCAAATCCTGGAGTAGTAGGAAACTAGGATTTAAGCACTTCACAGTGTTTGGTTCACGAGCATGGGTTCACATTCTTGTGGAAAAATTCAAGGCCTTGGAACCACAAATCCAACATTTCCTTTTTTCAAATGGTGGAAAGGGTTATTGTCCACTCAATGCTACCACAAATTCACTGATCATTGCAAGATTTTTTTTATTGAAAAATGGATTCTTAAGTCACTCCCATAACACCTCTACTTCATTAGTGATTCCTATTTTCATTATGAATTTTGTTGATAGCGTAGTTGTTGATCCACCTAGGCTTATAATTGATGATGAGGACACTACTTCCTTTTGTTAACATGCTAAGCGCTATGATGAGGATGCTACTACAAATCTAATAGAGGTTGTAGATCCTCTTGTTGCAACACTACAATGGTCAAACCAGACACTGCAGGTATTAGGAAATTTTTTTTTGAACCTTCAGACACTAGGAATACGTGACTTCGGTTCTAGGAAAATACATATGCACTCGTTGCTACAAGACCATTTCTATCGATCCACTATTACATTTCTACTAATATAGATCCACATGCCTTTCAAGAGTGCTCTAGAATTGATGAATGGGAAACAATTATGCATGAGGAGTTTAATTGACTGATGAGGAACCACACCTGGGATCTGGTTCCCTTACCACCAAGAATAAAAAATGTTCCATGTAGTGGAATTATTGAACAAAGTTGACAATTGGACTGGTGAAGAAACACAAAGCTTAGCTAGTTGCAAAGGGATTCTCACAAGTACTTAACATTGATTACAATGAAACATTTTCACAACCATTACTGTTATGAGCCCATTGATCAAGTGTTATGAGTCCATTGATCGAGTGCTATGAGCCCATTGATCGAGGGAAGAGGGTCGTTTCAACACCACCGGTTGAAGCCATTGTATGTTTATTAATAACAAAGGAAGTTCATGGAATTGCTAAAGTACATTAAGTACAAGACGAGAAGGTGAAAACAAGTGGCTTGTCTTGCTAGAGAGATTAGAGTGGTTCCTCTGGTACCAAAATCCGCATGGAATATTTCATAGCAAGAAACATGTACATGGAAACGGAAAATCATAGTTTATAAAGGGTTTCTAGACCCGCTCTGTAGCTCTAAACTTGTCAAAATTTCTCGGTCTCCTTATGCGTCTTTTTTAGATGTTGAATGAATGGAAGCAATCGTCGTTACCCTGGATATATAAACAAATTCCATATTATTAAAATCTGCAAATCTACATGTATTACACGTTCCCTCGCCACTAAAGTAAAGGAGATCGAGAAAATTATATGGAAAACAATTTTACTCAGCAGCTCGAGTAACCATTCCATTTTTATCTATTTGAAAAATTCTTTTTGTCCTCTGTGTATGCATCTGCACATGAGAAGGGCTAGGAGGGCGGCCTTCATAAACCTAGTGCGATGTGTATATTATTCTACAGTCAAGCCCCTAAGAACATAATGTTGATCATGCTATTTCTAGGGGGAAACTGATCAGAACTGGCTTTCGAAGGGAAATAGATTTAGGTCCTCAGTAAAAAAACATTTTCTTACTCACTTCCCCTTGTCAATTTCTGGGAGGTAAAAATGGTATACTATATGCTATTCCCTTTTCCACTTAAAAATTAATGATATTTATTTTGTTTGAATTATAGGTGATGTTGCTTGGTCTTGCTCAAGGGTCCCTTGAAACAGCTCCGCTCCTGTCGTGATCATGACTATAACTTCATTTTTCCTGTTATTGGTAGTTATGGTATATACCTCATATCAATTGGATAACCTTCAACCACATTGGGATATGGTACTTGATATGGATCCATAACCAGAGAAACACGCTATAATGAGGTTTTAGCATGAGTCCAAGGTAGAACACGTTCTTATTCCTTGTTGTTATGTGATTTCTCAATCTATTTTGGCTTGTGTATACAACTAGGAGCTAGTTATAGCATGAACATGAAGTATGCCTTTCTGTCGTTACAATTTCACTTTTAATATGTTCTCTAGTTACAATTTCACTTTTGATATGTATTTTCTTCATGCTTTAGTATATAATTAGCAACTAGGTACAATATGAACATGAAATAGTCTATTCTTTTGAAACCCTATTTACAAAGGTGCAATGGAACACCTTAGCATATTACCTTAGGAATTAGGTTCCCAGGAAAGTTCGTCAGAGGAAATTTCGTCCCATAGAAATCCATGGCTCTATATCCTTCTCCAGTCATCTCTCCCTGAAACCAACAGATTTCCTAGTTTCTTTATATATAGCAATAGTTTTGTTAATTCCTTTTACTGACAAGCAAGTTAAGGAAGCCAAAAGGAACCAAAAAATGAGTAGTGGTATGCATATAAAATCCTATTCTCATTTATAGTCCTGACAAGAAAATGACCTATATATGTTGGTATCACCTAAAGTTCTAGACTATCTTGGTCATCCATGCATTGTGTTATAGTATCATATGCAAGTAGAACAAAAGTAGATTTCTTCTCGTTCGATGCAAGGAAGATCCGATGCTAGGAAGGAAGGGATTGAAAGCGAAGCATATCCTTGCTAAATTCCAATATCTCTTATTGGAAAAAAAAAATTTGATACAACATGAAGAGTTCTGCCCATAGGCATACATCAAGTCGCACATGTAGTGACTGGATGGCAGATGTGGTGAATTTGTGTCAGCGTACATGCAAATATGGGACGTGGCTGCAGTACTAGATATGGAAAGTGGTTATTGTATTAGCAACATGGAAAGATGTGTGAAGCCATTCAAAAGGTGTGAAGCCATCAACAGGTGTGAATTCATCCTTTGAAGGATGTATGAAACCACATAAACCCTTCAAACCACATTGCATCTAGGCATCTCACTAGCATTTTATGCTCGTGGAATAATGTTGCCTATAGTTGCGAAAAAATTAATGACATAAATGAATGTAACCTATAGTTATAATTTCACTGCCCCAAGAAGAGGCAAAAACCATGAATTTGAGTTATGATTATGGTTCAGTATGCTCAGTAGATGACATGGACTAAAAAACATAGTAAACTAAAAAAATTGTAATGCTAAAGGCATGTCACCGATTGCTATAGTCCCATGTTGTGACAATAAGGACTAATAAGGTATTTATAGATTAAAAGCTAAAGTGATCACGGTAGATTATAAATGAACACTTTACCTGATTCAGATATGTGAGAAAGTAAGGTGGAATGGTGAACTTAGTAATTGCCTTTTCTAATTAATTATATCATGAGCATAGTCTTAGGTAATTATTTATTTTCACCCTCCAATGAATTTATGGAAGAAGGTTACAAAGTAAGTTCAAAAATAGAGAAGGAAAATGACTATTTACGCCACTTTTAACATGTCAACATAACCTTGAGGCCACCCTATAGAAGAAGCACGGTTCCCCCTCCATTGAAAAAGGTGGCTTCCCTCATTCCCTAAGATAGTACATTGCATATTCTTCGATTGCTATGTTAGTGGATTTTTTGGATGAATTTCCATGAGGAGTCTAACTTTTACCCTTTTTTAGTGTAGATTTAGTTGAAATATTTTGGTCAAGAATCGAGATACCCTAAAATCCAAAAAATTTCAACATTCAAGATTCAAGGTTCCACACAATTCTAGAGAATAAATCCATCAAGCCTTCGAGGGAGGTTCAAATTTGAGGCCTTTTAAAAGGGCCTTCACCCATATTAGAAGTACCTGTAAAATATTTTTATAAAAAATAATTAGCTTTGAATAAACCCTTCATTTAAGAAGGAAATAAGATATGGTTATGATTTGATATAAATGCTTAATGCTGATGACATCACATCCATTCTATGTGTAAAATATTTTCATAAAAAATATTTAGTTTTGAATTGTCCTTTTATTTAAGAAAGAAACTATGATTATGGTTTGAAAGAAAGGGTGTGGTTTAAGGCAACCAACCCATCCATCCATCTTATGAGTAATTGAGTAAGCTTTGAAATTATTATGGTTTGAAATAAAGGGTTATGTTTTATGAACACCAATCCATTTATTTTTTTGGTGAAATTAAGTAAGGTTTGAAATAAAATGTTATACTTTATGACTAATTATTTATTATATTAAGTGTGAAGTTTTGAATGTGATTAATAATAAGGATGAAGTTAGTATTTATAAAGATGTGTGTTATTATTAATTTATTTATTTTTAAGCTAATTGGTGTTGGTTTTCATTAATAAAAAACATTTTACGTTGTCTAATCCATGTATGACAGATGGTCTCAACCTACCTAGTGGGAAACTAGGTATGTTGACCATCTATTCATTGAATAACCAATCCAAAATTTAAAAATCATAAAAAATTCAAGTGTCACAAAATATATAACATCGACATCAACCCAAGAATATAAAACCAAACATGAGTCTACAACATAAATCATATGTAAAAACTAGGAATTATAGGATTTCACAGGTGTCAGGTCTGCACTTGACCCCAGAGGTACTGAAAACGCCATGCAAGAGATGTGCCACTCAATCCAGTCAAGCCAATTTCCCATTTATTCCATGTAAAATCTCATATTATGTTGCTCCCTCTATACATATTCCAGGTTGGAAAATATATTATACTTATCAACCTGCCTCTCCATCAAAATCCTCGGCATCGGGGATTTCATTTTACAGTACAAGAAAAGGGCTTGAATATACTGCTTTCTTCTGCCCCTAGTGTAACCAAGGCCAGACAATGATTATCCAAATTCTTCCAGTAGTTTCAATTCCAACATGGAATGTCTGTCTTGAGCTTCTATCTCCTTTAGGTGGTGCAATTCATTATGAAATTTAGCTGAATTAGTTTCATGAAAGGTGTTCACAACCTCTCTAGCCTGGGACTAATCTGGCTATGCCCCTATGGGCCACGACTACACACCCCCCCCCCCCCCACCCCCCTCTGCGACAATGTGTATGCTATCTTTGCATTATCACATACACACAATCAATATTTTCCCTTTTTTCCACCGTCCACCCACCTTTGTTGTTGCTAAGGATGGTTGGATGCTTCCTCTCTAGGGAAAATGAATAATCCCGAGCAATGACACTGCTCAATTTGTTATTCAGACTTTGAGGGGTCCTAACAGTGGAAATATGTGTTTTGCAACCAAGTTTTCCAACACAACCAACGACAACCTTTTGAACCTGCAACAAATTTCCTTTCATCACATAGACTAGAGAGCTACAATCTACACCCAGAGAAACAGGTTTAATGCAGCTAGACTACAGACTATGAAACCAGAGCCAACATGTTAAAAAAATTTCCCCATATTGATATGTGAGATAAAGGAAAATTCTTGTACAACCATGCACTTACGAACCTAGAAATATAAAACCACCTAGGAATAACACCTCCCCGCTTGATATATCCCCAACATGACAACGCTTTCAATAATAGGTTCTTCAGGTAAATAGAAATAGGAAAAAAACATAGACGCAACCCTCAACATCCCTATATTTATAAAAAAAAACTCTACCCCCACGACACTAATTAGTATCCACCGACAAAAATTACCTTCTAAAGTCATTATCTACCCCAGTATCAAATAGGCTCAGGCATAGACAGAGGTGGTGGACCCAGACAAGCTTCAACTCAGAAAATAAACCCACAAAAAACCAAGCTATGAGCTAGATAAAACAATCATCATTGAAAGTGAAAGACTAGACATAGGCCCTTACATGAATATTCCAAGAAAAACACAGAAAATTCAAGCTAGAAAAAGGATTAGAAGTCTCTGAAATAACATACCCATAAGACTACATGCAAAGAGGCCATAAGAAACTCCCAGACCTTGAAGAAAGTGAGATTTCCATAACATGATATCCCGAACCGCGCCTCGACCCATAATCCCCCTCCCACTAGGACCTCCGCCGCATAAACTCCCATCTCACTCCCTCCGCTAAAAATACGACCAAGGTTCTGTTGTCACACATAATGTCTAGGCACAACTTAAACAGAGATATTGGGGATCAGGGTGACATCCCCCAATCTGATTTTTTGTTGCAGTGCCTAGACATTCTGTATGAAAACGGAACCTTGGTCGGATTTTTTTAGTAGTCCCTTTCATTAAGTACTACTAAAACTAGGCTTCCCAAACATAAGCCTGGTCGATAAAGAGATATGTATCCATCCATATTTGCTTGAGAAGCCTAGTTTTAGTATTACTTAAAATGGTGACCTTGCAGTCATTAGAGCCACAACTCTCTGCAGCGTAGGAGGCACCGGGTATGTTATAATTTTAGGAGAGGTATTTATTAGTACTTAAAATGGTTACCTTGTAGTCGTTAGAGCCACAACTCTCTGCAGCGCCGGAGGCACCAGGTATGTTATATTTTCAAGAGAGGTATTGTTAATCACACCCTAGTGTGCTTCACCTTAATGCCTCTCTACTACTTACTACGTAATTAGACTCAATATAGTAAAGGTTGAAGGGTTTGAAATTAGATAGTAATTTAACTAAAATTAACCAAGATTCTTTGCATCCCACATTAGTCTTAGGATTTGAATTTCATATAATATATTTTTTCATTCTAGCAGTAATTGTCTATCAATTACTTGGTCCTAATTTCATAGCGAGATAGTTGAATCCATAAGGAACTAGTATCAAACATTTAATCTAATAAAATCTGTTAAATATCATTAGATCTAAAACAAGTACTTGGTCACTTGACTTTGTCTCCCAAATTGGTTGGTTTCCAACTAGTTCTCTTTCATTCCATTTCTATAGGGTCTACCCCCCTTAGTATGTAGGGAGACAACTTAAATGGAGATATTGGGGATCAGGGTGACAACCCCCTATCTGAGTTGTTTTCACGGTGCTTAGATATTCTGTGTGACAACGGGTTCTCTCCCATAATTTATCTTGACTGTCAAACTTTTAATCCCCAACTGAAGCTTGAGCCAACATCCTCCATCACTGAGACACATACTAATAATCATGTCTAGGAAAATGATATTAAACCATCACATGCACCTGAATCCACGTGGTTGGCCATGCCGCCCCCATAATTTAATTCATATCAATCTCATCCTACTCCAGGTGGAGGCATGGATGATCAGATTTGGATCAAGGACCTAAGTGATAGCTCCAATTTCAAAGTGTTTTGAAGTGTGCCAAACCTAAGCGACCAGATAGATCTCGTCTTCCTGATTCCAGCGTTGTGAACGGTTCAAAAAACTAACACTGTATAAAGAATTCAGCGCGTTTTGAAAAGTCCAGTAAACTACAATTTCTGGCTTTTGACCAAGTTTGACTGGGCCTTTGAATATTCAAAAAAGGGAATATTCCAAAGAATATTCCTCAAAATATTCCCCAAAATATTCCCTTCGGACTAGTCATATGCTGATAAGTGGCAAATGTTTATTGGCAGTTGGGTTACACATATTGTTTTCGACCAATGAGAGGGTGATACATGGCTAGCCCTGAGGCCACCACATGTTCCCAAGACTGCGTTGCAAAATTTGGTTGGGACTTCGGAGGATCGATCGCATGACCTCCGGCCTATGCGCATAGAACACCACCAACCGCTCTACGAGGTAGTTCTTAACCATATGGTGGGTGAGTTTTATTTAAACTATATTGAATTCCCATTTGGGGGTCTGGAGGGGCCAGCCCCTCCCCCATAGGACCTTAGCCATGCACCATGGGCCAAACATCGGTGCGCTAAACGATAACCACCTACAGTTATTGCTAAGCCTTGTCACATGGCTCAGTTCAATGGTAAATCTCCGCGAAAGTTTTAAAAACCCTGACAGTTTATGAAACCCTTAACCTCTGCAATGAGATGTATAGCAGGTGTCACATGGAGAGGTCTCACCGCACGGTTAAAATTCTAGTTCATGTTTAACACACAATTATTAAACTCAAGTTCAATCCTTATCCCAGAGTTTTAGCATTGGGTTCCGCTAAACCTCCAACTGACCAAGGATATTGGGATCATGTGCCCAAAAACAATGTTAAATGCTAACAGTTTAAACTGCCAGAAATTTTGGTGCGCCCACTTATTTTGCGGAATTTTCCAAATCTAACTAGAGTTAAGTTCAACTTCTCCACTTTTAGTGGAGTTTTTTTAGGAGACACTGGACAAATTTGGTTTTGGCTCTATCTTAAGCTAGATTTGACCATTATGAGGGTGTGAATAGTCAATTTAGACGTTCTTGGACACTCCAGAATAATTGGTGAGGGTTGCAAAGCCATCAGAGGACTTTTGAGTAGGTTTTTTCTTCAGAGAAGTTCTAGGGGCCACTAGGGCCACCATGGGCCAGCAGCAGTTTGAGGCCTAGCCAGTGCAGCTAGAGGCCTTTCTCAACAATATAATAGTCAATTTTTGATGTTTAAGAAATTATGGAACTAATAGTGTGATTTTTAGAGCCTGTAGAGGACTTTTGAAGGTCTAGATACTTCAGAGAAGTTCCAGGGGCCACCAAGGCCATCGAGTGCCACCAGGAGAACGAGGCCATCCAGAGCAGCCAGTATCCATTCTCAGCAAAAAAATAGTCTATTCTGAATATTTTGAAACTTTTGAACCCAATGGAGGTATTTTTAGAAGCTTTTCAAGACTTCTGAAGATCTATATGCTTCAGGGAATTTTTTAGTGACCCGAGAGCCAGGGGGTGCCATCAGGTGTTTGAGGTGAAACCAGAGCAGACGGAGGCCAATTTCTGCAAGTGAATAGTCTATTCTTACTATTTTGGACATTTTGAATCCAATGAAATTATTTTTAGGGCCATTTGAATAATTATGAAGGTCAAAGAGCCACAGGGAAGTTTTGGGCATCTTAGGGCCATCAGTGGATGGAGGCCTAGATTGGGGTGCCAGTGCTCATTTTGAGAAAATTATTAGTCCATTTTTGAGGTATGATATGTATTGGAGATAGTAGGTGAGGTTTCAGGGACAAAAAAATAATTTTGAGGGAGTTAGTGCCACTTTGAAGCTTAGGGAAGCTTAAGGGCACCAACAAAAGGAGTCAAGTCTAAAGGAACCTAGATTTGTTTTCAAAGTGATGACAGCCATGACAAGGTTATGATGGTATTATAAACCCGTTGGTTCAGTTTATATAACCATTGGATTTGAGTTTGTAACTTTTAAAATAATCTTTTCATCATAATCCCAAAGAGCCAAGTTAGTTGACAAAAGATCAAGGAGACGTAGCCCACGATATTTGGGTGAACTCCTAGATTAAATTTTTTGTTATGTGTTGATGTTTATTTTCTACTTTATATGGTTTTTGAACATGTTAAGTATCAGCAAAAAAAATTTGTATTAAAGCACTTAAACAATTAAAAAACACACACCTATCTCAAGTATAAAATTACGCACAAGTCAACTTCTTCAAGTGAGGTTTCAAATCCTCCTCCTTCACAAGATTCTTCAATGAAGACATGAAGCGAGACTTCTACATCCTGAAGGATAGAGTGAAAATTTTGTTTGAAGATAGAAATTAAAGCACTAGACTTCGTGAGAAATTGTGTGCTATGAAGCAAGAGAAGGAAGAAATTCTTCAAAGAATTCATGAGATGGATATGCAGCTCCATCAAGCCCAAGAGGCCTTAACCAAGAACATGCATGAAGCAGAGGTAATTCACTCTAATTTGTCTTCAAATTTCTCATCAGATAGATGTGTTAGTTTATTTGAAAAGCACACTATAGGTATAAGGTCCAAGTTAATGTTAAGAATGGGCTATGAAGGCAAGGGTTTAGGCAAACATGCACAAGGCATGATTGATCCTATTTTGGTTGAAGAAATACCTAGGAAATTTGGTCTTGGTTATGTTCAATCTTATGGCGAAGACTCCAAAGCCATGAAGGCATGTGAGACAACTTCAATAATAAATTTTGTTCCAAGTTCTAAACCACAAACATGTCAATTTTGTTTTCAAGTTGATTGCCATTGTTTGAAGCCTATGTTGTAGCAAGATGTGTGTAGACATGCAACTTATGGCAAGCCAGAGAGTTTGGACAGTTTTCAAGACATGAACAATGATGTTAGTCAGAGAAGGAAAGCTGGAACCTCTACAAGTTCATCTCCTCATGAAGGTAAAAAGGATGGACATGAAAAGCAACATGCGAGGTATAATTCTTCCCATAGTCAAGTTGATTATGTTTTAGATAAACATGAAAAATCTGCATGCTTGAATGGAAGAAATATTTGTTGTTCCTATTGTGGTATGTGTAACCATTATGTTTTGACATGCTAGAAGAGGATGAAGGCATACAGGAAGCAGTTGAGGCAAAGGAAACTTGTAAAGAAGGTGCATAAGACTTGCACACATTGTTAGAGAAAGGGACATGTTGTTGCCCAATGTTGGACATTGCATCCAACTAATCATCCCAAGCACATGAGGCAAGAGGATAACAAGACTGGCGAAAGTGGAACCAAAGATTCCATCATTGATGTGAGAATAGATGTATCACATGAAGAAGATTTTCAGCAACAAAAGTCGCCATGGAAGTGGCTTGGTAAGAAGTGGTTTGAGTTCTTAACATAGTAAGACATACACTCATTTGTACATATGCAAATTTCAGTTATGTATGCATGTTTTCTATTGTAATCTCACGTTTGTTTGAGCCACCTTGGATCAATGATCAAGGACATGATGTTCAGCTACCTTCTATAAATTTTTCACCAGAAATTTCTGGGAGATTTCAAGGAAGAAAATTCTTGACAGGATGACAAGAGAATTCAGGAAGGAAAGTGTTGACTACCTTCGAGTTGTGGTTCAAAGGCACTAAGCCATGCAAGGCAAAGAGTATGGAGGCTAAAAAGAAGAGGGTGTTGTACTCTCATCTACGAAAAAGATCAGGTAATCAATATTTTGGGGTCCAAAATTTTCCCAATGGGGAGGTGTGATCAAATTTGGATCAAGGACCTAAGTGATAGCTCAAATTTTAAAATTTTCAGAAGTGTGTCGAACTTGAGCAACCAAATATATCTCATCTTCCTGATATCAATGCTGCAAATGGTTTGAAAAACCGACACCATATGAAGAAGTTATCGCGTTTTGAAAAGTACAGTAAACTACAATTTCTGGCTTTTGACCAAGTTTGACTAGGCCTTTGAATATTCAAAAAAAAGAATATTCTAGGGAATATTCTTGGAATATTCCTCGTAATTTTCCCTGAAATTTTCCCTTTGGACTAATCATATGTTGACAAGTGGTAGATGTTTATTGGCAGTTGCGTTGTATGTATTGTTATTGGCCGATGAGAGGGTGACACGTGGCCATCCCTGAGGCCCCAACCGTGTCCCCGGGATTGCGTTTCAAAATTTGGTTGGGACTCCGAAGGATCGATCGCATGACCTCTGGCCTGTGCGCATAGACCGCCACCAATTCCTCTATGAGGTAGTTCTTAATCATATGGTGGGAGGTTTTTATTTAAACTGCATTGAATTCGCATTTGGGGGTCTGGAGGGGCTAGCCCCTCCCCCATAGGACCTTAGCCCGTGCACCATGGGCGAAACACCAGTGCGCTAAATGATAATCATCTGCATTTATGGCTAAGCCTTGTCACATGGCTCAGTTCAACTGTTAATCTTTGTGGAAGTTTTAAAAACCCTAACGGTTTATGAAATCGTTAACCTCTGCAATTAGATGTGTAGCAGGTGTCACATGGAGAGGTCTCACCGTGTGGTTAAATGCATGTTTATGTTTAACACATAGTTATTAAACTCAAGTTCAATCCTTATCCCAGAGTTTCAGCATTGGGTTTCGCTAAACCTCCAACTAACCAAGGATATTGGGGTCATGTGCCCAACAGCAATGTTAAATGCTAATAGTTTAAACTGGCGGAACTTTTGGCGCGCCCACTTAATTTGTGGAATTTTCCAAATCTAACTGGAGTTAAGTTTAGTTCCTCCACTTTTAGTGGAGTTCTTTTAGGGTACATTGGACAAATTTGGTTTTGGCTCTATCTTGAGCTAGATTCGACCATTATGAGAGTGTGAATAATCAATTTCAACTTTCTCGGACACTCCAAACTCATTGGTGAGGGTTGCAGAGCCATTAGAGGAATTTTGAGCATTTTTTTGCTTCAGATAAGTTCTAGGGGCCACCAAGGCCACCATGGGACAACAGTAGTGTGAGGCCCAGCCAGTGCAGCTAGAGGCCTTTCTCAACAATCCAATAGTCCATTTTGGATGTTTCAGACATTCTCGAACTAATGGTGTGGTTTTTAGATCCTTTAGAGGACTTTTTAAGGCTGATATACTTCATATAATTTCCAGGGGCCATCAGGGCCATCCAATGCCAGCAAGAGAATGAGGTCTATCCAGAGCAGCCAGTATCCATTCTCAGCAAACCAATGGTCTATTTTGACTATTTTGAACCTTTTGAATCCAATGGAGGGATTTTCAAAAGCTTTTGAAGACTTATGAAGGTTGATATGCTTCAGGGAAGTTTTCAGTGACCCGAGAGCCACGGGGTGCCACCAGGTGCTGGAGGCGAAACCGGAGCAGCCGAAGGCCAATTTCTGCAAGTGAATAGTATATTCTTACTATTTTGGAAATTTTGAATTCAATGAAAGTATTTGGAGAGACATTTGAAGGCTTATGAAGGTCGAAGAGCCACAAGGAAGTTTTGGGCAGCCCAGGTCCATCAGTGGATGGAGGCCTAGATTGGGGAGCCAATGCTCATTTTGAGCAAATGATCAGTCCATTTTGGAGGTATGATATGTGATAGAGACAGTAGGTGAGGTTTCAGGGACAAAAAATAATTTTGAGGGAGTTAGTGCCACTTCGAAGCTCAGGGAAGCTTAAGGGCACCGACATAAGGAGTCAAGTCTAAAGGAACCTAGATCTGTTTTCAGAGTGATGACAACCATGACAGGGGTATGATAGTATTCTAAATCCATTTTTTTCAGTTCAGATAACCATTGGAGTTGATTTCGTAGCTTGTAAAATAATATTTTCATCATAATCCCAAAGAGCCAAGTCAGTTGACAAAAGCTCAAGGAGATGTAGCCCACGATATTCGGGTGAAATCCTAGATTAAATTTGTTGTTATGTTTTGATATTTATTTTCTGCTTTATATGGTTGTTGCACATGTTTAATATCAGCAAAAAAAAATTGTCTTAAAGCACTTAAACAGTTAAAAAACATACACCTGTTTCAAGTATAAAATTTCGCACAAGTCAAGTATAAGTTAGATATTTTATTTGTTTAACTATGTGGGAGATTCTTGAAAAGCATAAAAAGTTATCCAACCCAATTTCATATCAATGGATCCCATCAATACTTACTCTCTCTCTCTCTCTCTCTCTCTCTCTCTCTCTCTCTCTCTCTCTCTCTATATATATATATATATATATATATATATATATATATATATATATATATAGATAGATAGATATATCTATCTCTCTATCTCTCTCTCTCTCTCTCTCTCTCTCTCTCGATATATATATATATATCTATCTCTCTCTCTCTCTCTCTCTCTCTCTCTCTCTCTCGATATATATATATATATATATATATATATATATATATATATATATATATATATATATATATATATATATATATATATATAGAATAGAGTGGGTAAGGATTTGCATTAAAATATAGTCTTCTTACAAGGAAAAAACCTTTACATATGCGACAGTTTCATCTACTTCATAGTTTTTACATATCCAACAACTACCTTTCCTCCACCTAAGTGTATTACTAACTAAGAAATTGTACTATTCTATTGTAAATGCCTTCCAAAAAATAGCCAATATCAAAATGTATTTTCAAAACATGAGTTCAGAAGAAAAAAATGATGTCTAACATGAATTGGATAGACCAATGTTGGAAATATCCTTTGCTAGTACTTCTGATTCACTTTGCTTCAGATGTGCTTGGTTGAATGTGCATCCTTGAGTCTCCTCAACCATATTATCCTTATATTACAAGCCTGCAAGGGATCCTGCTTCTTGTTTCTTGATGTTAGGCTCCAATGGATTCAGTATTATGTCTAAGACAACCACTTCCTCAACCATTATTGCCTAGAGCACCTCATACTTATTCTGCAAGAAGTCACATTTTTGTTCTAGAAGTACCATTTATGCCTGCTTCAATTTTTCTTCCGTTTCACCTCGATGATTTAGCAGAGATAAGATGTATTCCATTGTCTCAGTTAGTCGATCCAACTAATGGTTCATTTTCTCTTGCTCCTTGAGAAGGAAAAAAAATACATCACTCTCCATTTTCCTACCCCGAACAATAATTGTTATAACACCAAATTACCCATGCATTATGTTAAACCCACCTGAACTGTGACATTGTATATTAGCTGTGAACGGTATATAAAGCAACCTAATTTGAAATCCTAGTCTCCTCGAGCACAATGGCTTGTCAATGATGAAAGTAAGATGTATTAATGCATTCATAAATTCATTCGAACAATCTATCTCTGTCGCTTCTCTGATATCACACAATATTTCTTGCATTATCTCAAAATATGTGATATGTTCTAATCTAGATGAGGTATTAATGTTGAAGGTTGTGTTCTCTATTTATAATCACAGAGGGGATCGCTTATCCACTAGGTGTCAGGTTCAATGCTATTGTGTAATTTCTGAAGCTAGGAGAGAGTGTGACATGAAAATTGCAATCCTTTTTCAATATTAATGGAGGGCCAAATTTCTACAGGATCTACATTAGAGATGCTCACCACCAGCAAGATTTGAGAACACAATGTTCCACTATGATAGCCAATTTTTAGGTGAATACTTCCGTCGCCCTTTATTCTTTTATGAAATTTCCGATTTACCTGAGAAAATCAATCCTTAATCATGGAAGGGGATTGAAAATTACTAAACCTTGCTGGTCCAACATACATTTCTCCATGTTTTCCCTTGTGTTGTCCAACTCATCGTATCCAAATGTCATTTAACATGATAGAAATTTATTATCTCAAAATTATTTAATTGTAATGAAATCCTTTGCACTATTGGGGGATAACAGGAGATTCATTTTTCTTTGAGTTTGGTCATTTGTTGAATCATTATCATGGAATGCCCGAAGACCATTAATATGTGTATTTTTCTTGCAATGGATAATTCTAAACCCTTCCAAATGGCCAAATATTCCAATTGTTTACTGGTAGCAATGCCCAAGTCCCATGCATATTGTAACTCTCTTTATTCATCAGGGAAAAGGATAACCTCCCTCGATCCTGCCACCACATCCAAGTTATATTTATTAAGCATGATTCAATACATAGTGTAAAATTTGGATAATGTATGAATTTCAAAATGAAAAGAAATTTAAATTTGATTTTGATAATGCAATTTGAAGTTTGGATGAACAATTATCTAGGGAAAAGTTAAATGAGATTTTTTAAATCTAACTACAAATTGCAATGAAAAAATATCCATTAGGCACTACTAAGAGCTTGGATTTATCTTCATAGGAATTTCCAATACATGATTTATCATAAAGACATCAAATCATTTAAAATGTTTTTGGATGATAAGATGAATTTTGATGCTTCTACCTTATGTTTTGGAAATGATCATAACTAGAGAAAGATAATCTCATGTTATGAAGATAGTAGGAATATACACTACTTCGTTCTTAAATACACTCCCTATGATTAATTTATAAACAAGAGTGATGTGTATAAATTTTAAGTTATGTTGTTAGATATTATTAATAGAAGAAAGATGGTAAAAATGTCCCTAAAATTGAGTTCTAATTACTTCATTATGGATGCAACCATCCTTGAGTTCAATAATTGTGAAGTATTTCTTATAGTTTTAAAAAAATTGGACATAGATGAAAGGGTCCAAGAATTTAAATTCTTTATAATTGAAATCTTCTTTATTTATTTTTGTGTGGACATGAGCAACAAAATTCATTTCCCATGGCATGGGTTCATTAAAATTAGATATAACTAATGCATAGGTTTTGTTTGTTCCCTTATCATGTTTACATTCCTAATTACAAAGACTATATTTATGTATCTCCATAGTTACACTTGTTATAATTGTTATAGAGCACAATACCATATAAATAAGAGTTCATAATAAAATGCTTAAATGATGGATAACAATGATTGCTAATTTCTAGAATAAGATATTAGTTTAGAATGCAAATGAAAACTTAAGTTAATAGATTATGATTTCTTTTATTTTTAGTTTCATTATTCTTTTTATTTCTACATGCTTTATGATTTTTTATTCTATAATTTTTATTATAATTTCGTTAATACATTGGTACTTAAACAAATAAATTGTGCGATTCATTTTAATATTTTTTTTTTACTATAAAAAATTCATTAAAATAGAAATTGACCATTCAAGAAATTGTATAGTTAGAATTATTTAAGTTATATAACATTACTTATTTTATTTACTTATATAATTTTTAATTATTATTTTTAACTATTTCTATACCAAGTTAAACATTACTTATTTTATTTTTAATTATTATTTTTAACTATTTCCCTACCAATTTAACAAGGCTCATAGGAATAAAATGTTACTAAAAACATAATTTTTTTAATAGCTCAACAAATATCAAAATTGTTTATATTTTATATTCAATTTTGAAATTCTCAAACATATTTAATATAAATTTCCACTTTATGTTATTCTATACTTTAACACTTTTTTATTATTAACTTCAACCATTAAAAAAAAATTGTATTATTGTTATAATATTTACAAATATAATAATGCATAGAAAACGTTACGAGTTATCTACGGAAACTTGTGTTCTTAATACCAATTCTGTGTGATTTTTAAAAGTGTTTATCACATTTTGTATATCTTTAATATATTAAAAAAAATTATATTATTTTTTATTCAATAACAAAATAATTGATTATCATTAGAATGAAAAATCGTAATGATTAATTATCAGATTTTTTTTTTTAATAATTTCCTTTCTGCATTTAGTTTATCATGGAAATTGAATTTTATCAAAATAATTGATTATCATTAAAATGAAAAATCGTAATGATTAATTATCAGATTTTTTTTTGGGAAAATAATTTCCTTTTTACATATGTAAATTGAATTTTATCTCTCTATTTTTTTTATTTCTTTATGTTCTTGTTTCTGAAAAATACTCACATTGATCAATATCTTTATGCATGTTTTCATCATCATCCATCACAAAAATATGGTGTTCTCAAAACTCTCATCTCTCGAGCCCTTAAAATATTTGCTCCTCAATTTCTTCCTTCCTTCAGAAAACACTCATATTTTCCAAGCTTTCAACTCCTCCCGAAGATCAGGCCTCTCTTCCTTATATTAAAGGACCACTCACCTCATTTCAATTTTTTTATCAAAAAAGAATATTAACACCACATTTAATTTTCACATGACTTTTAGGTAGATGTTTTGGTCAACTAGAGATAAGTATGACCCCATGTTATATTTAGGAGTTCACCAAATTCCTTGTTCATGCGAGAAATTTTATATTGGTTAAATTGGTCGTTCCTCCTAAGCTAGCTTGAAGGAGCATATAGATGATACTAACCATCTCCATTTATCTAAGTCAACCATTGTTGAACATTCTTTTCATTCAAAACACCTTGTTTGTTTTGATCAATCCAAAAGCCCCGCCATGTTCCTTTTTACAACACTCCCATTATTATGGAAACTCTTGAATTGAAAAACACCCCAATAATTTCAATAGAAAAGATGGATTCAAATTAAACCAATCATGAATGTTTGTTATCCATCACTTTTCTCATAAAATTTGTTGATTTGTTTATCTTATTTATTTAAATTATTAATATTATTTTCAATATTAATGTGATTTTATTAGTTTTATTATATTTTTAATTAATTTTATTGTGAATCATTTTAACCATAAGTTTGCTTATTATTATTCAATTCACTCTAATCCAATTTATTTTTAAATCAATATAATTTCCTTTCACTTCGATTTTAATCTTGTAAATATTTAAATTAAAAATATTTTATTATTAATTAATATATTTTTAAATTAAAAAAATGTTATTATTAATTAATATTTTATTAATCATTTTTATTTTTTATACTTGACCTTTGTCACATTCAATAGTAAACTTATACCAAGATAAGTTTTTTTTTACTTAATACCTTTATTCTCATTTAAACTTTACGTATACCCAAAACACACGACAACATTATAAATTAATTGCTCATGGAATATATCTGAATCGGTGCTAGAAATTAATATAATTTAGTAAATCCTATGGCTTACATATGCAACATCATGCGCTTAGCTCTGGCTTTTATATATATTTCATACATAACATAAACATTTAATTACGGTGATCATGATTGATCTTTCTGTATACCATCATTACTTCTTGATTGGATTGACTTGGGTTTCTAAATTGAATTTATGTATTCATTTATACATCGGCCTTTGCCTCAATCTTATCTCTGACAAATGATCTAAGTGTATGATTAGATATAGTATTAAACTGATTACTTGTACAACTTTCGTTTGGGTGTTAATAATTTTGGTCACCAACCCGTCTTGTTCAATGTGTTGATATTCCACCTGTTGATTCCTCTAGTTTCCCATTATCCTGCATTGTCACTTGGATCTCAACCTATCATTGATCTCTATCCTTGGGTGATTGACGGTGCACATGAAGGGTAGGGATGGTTAGGATAACCACCCACCCCATCCCCCACCTTCTCTGTGTGCAAGCACTGCTTTCTGATATGGGCACGCCGCATTCATCTTGTCGGTTATTCAAGGTAATACTACTCTATGCCTGTTGGAGTTTTTATCATTTTTGGTTGATTTTTACTTTGCCGTCAACGCATGAGGGGATTGTAACGTCGGTTCATGCCACAGGGGAACCTTGCAGCTTTGCATTCAGGTGATTCATCTTTCTCTTCCAAACTTAACAGTTCAACACCAGTTTCTTTTGAATGGAAATTTCAGTTAGAAGGTTTTATGATCGATTTCTTAACTTCTGTTGGTTCACTCAGTGTGCCAATGTTTAACTGCCATGCAATGAGGCCTGTAAGTTTGTCTTCGGGTCCGCGGAGAGAAGAGACTCTGCCGCCATGGAAAGTTTGACCTGAGCAAGTAATAGTGCATTCACTGTTATAGTTCTATAGCATCCCATTTTTACTTTGGTATCACTTGTGTACAATGGTTCATACAACCGAGGGATTTAACACTTGTTTCCATGTATTACAGGACTGACATGTCCATTTAAGGTCGAGCTGCGAGCTATCTTCGAATCATGCACTGCCATTTCCAAGTAAGTTTTCCCATTTACTGTTGATGGTTATCTATTTAGTTGTGAATTTTTAAAGGTTTATAACCATGGCCCCCCCCCCCCCCCACACCTGTTGCAGGGTCTTGGGGTTTGCCAGTGCTGAGAATTTATCCATAGCAACGAGTTATGATTTCAGGGTTTATCATTCCTAAGGAAATTTCGAGGCTCGGCCTTTATACACAATATTGTTCAAGTTTCATTTTTAATTTACTCTATATTTAAGTGGGATTGAAAATGGACTTCATCCTACAGACATGATTCAAATTGTTGAGTAATTATTTGTTTTAGATGTCAATTCAATCTGATGAACATACTCCTATTTCAGTCAAATGCCGAGACTTTGTTTTTAAAATTTCTTGAAAAATTTTACAGTTTAACCGTCTTTATGCTTCATATAGAAATTTTAGTTTTCGAATCTTAGTTCCTCATGCATATGCTCATTACCATTATTAATTTGTTCCTTTTTCAAGTATCTCTTCTATCTATTGATAATGTAGAGGATTTCTTTTTGAAAAATTAAGAATGTCTATTATGCATATTTTCCAGGTTACATAATTGTATTCTATTTGTTAATGCCTAGTTTCGAAATATCTCTTTCATCATTTAAATTCTAGATTTGTGTTTCACTACACATTCATGTTTTGAGTTTCCTGGTTATCTTACTGTGGAGATTCGCATCCCTTGTCATGGGTTCAGGGGACATGGACCCCATACTTGTTCCACGGGTCTGGGTGCTAAACCCCTGGCCCTTGAATTCATAGTTACCATATTCTTAACTACGCTTGGAACGCTACTAGGTTTATATTTTCTATTAGCAGTGTTTTATATTTTCTATGAGTGTAACTCTTGTAATTTTGATAAATGAAACAATTTTTTACCAGTACATTTGATTGAAGCAGTACTTTGATTTTCCAGATAGTCGTACAGGTTTTTACTAAAGGTTGGATTTATAGAAATTATGTATTATATTCCTAATATTTTATTTCACACTACAACTTAGCAGTAGACAATTCCTGTAACATTATTCTATGTTAGATCTAAGACTTTTGTGATCCATAATGTAGATAAAAGAACTTTCAGATTAATCACATCATTAGGATTAGGTTGACGTTTCGAACCAGCTAATGTGGTTCATCCTCGGGACAGGTGGAGAGACTAATCAATCTCGATGAATAAATAGTGGAGATCATCCTTGCCCAGAAATAACCGTTGAGAGCTAGTTATTAAGAACTAGCCATTAAGACTAGCTATTAAGAACTAGCCATTAGAAAATTAGTTAGTTAGTTAAAAATAAATAAATAAATTAAATAAAAATTAATTACTAATAGGTTAATAAATAATTTATTAACCTATTTGTAATTATTTTTTATTTTATTTGTTTATTTATTTTTAACTAACTAACTAATTTTCTAACGGCTAGTTCTTAACAACTAGTCTTAATGGTTGGTTCTTAATAGCTAGCTCTCAACGACTATTTCTGGGCAAGGATGCATCTCCACTATTTATTCATCAAGATCGATTAGTCTCTCCACCTGTCCTAATGATGAACCACATTAGCTGGTTCGAAACGTCTACCTAATCCTAATGATGTGATTAATCCGAAAGTTTTTTTATAAACATTCTTCTAACAGAATAATAGGTTTTTCATTCAATGGTTTTTTGACTACAGAAAAGACATTTTACTTCTGTTAGTAATTTCAAACCTGGAAACCAAAACACTTAAATACTTATCTCATATAAATCTTCCAGTAAACTGATGGTCCTCCCAACCTTGAACGAGGCAATCATGTCCTATGCTCCCCCCATGCTCCTCACTAGGGCCTTAGGTAATTCATTGAGACAGAAGAAGAAGATAGAACTTAGGATCTGAATCCAGTCTTTACTTCTCTTGGGTTTTTCCTGAGCTCCACTAGCTTAACCCCAACATTCTCTCTATGCATAACCCCTTCCCATTCTCGGGATTTCATTCTTATCCTTCTACGGAGGTAATTGTCAAAACTGTATCTACCTTTTTACCCTATGTTCTTGGAATCATTTACCAATCAGTTACTTTATTTTACTCAAGATAATTTATTAATTATCTTAAATATATATATATATTCAAGTCTTGTTAATGAATACTCTTATTCGTTACATATTTCAAATGTGTCATAACAAGTATATTAGCCACGATGTAAATTAAAATAGGGTGTTACATCTTCCCCTGCTAAGACAAACACCACCCTCGATGTTATTTGATCAAGTAGCCTCCTCTAGACAAAAGTGCTTCCATTGCACTTTAACTTGGGGGATGACTCGCCTCCGGAGTGTTATTTCTCTCTGATCTAGAATATGTTTTGGTTCTACCAGGAACTCGTCATCTGGTTCTACCTGCAGACAAAAATTGATCATAATTAATTCAAATCAGAAATCTATTTTTGTTACAAATGTAATATGGTCTTGGCTTACATGTATACCCTGCCAATGGTATCACATGTTTAGGATCATGTATGTATCGCTTCAACAGTGATACATGAAACACATTATGTACCAATATATTACTGGGTAGAGCCAGTCGATAGGCCACCAATCCTATCCTTTCCAGAATTTTGAATGGTCTGCAATATCTGAGAGCCAATTTGGCACAAGAATTCCACCTCAAGTTGCTCTTTTTTGGTTTAATTCTTACATATACATGATCCCCTACCATAAACTCACAGAAGGTTCTTTTCCGACTTATATAAAAAAAAATTATGTCTTAGGTTGCTTTCAAGTTTTGCCTAATATTCTTTACCTCACGTTCCATTTCCTCTAGCACGTCCAGTCCAAGCATCATCTTGGTTTTTGTACTGCTCCAAATTATAGGAGTCCGACATTGTCTTGTGTACAATGCTTCAAACGAGCTCATCCTAAGGGATTCTTGATATCTCATGTTATAAGAAAACTCAACCAAATGCAAATACTCTTCCCATTTCATAGGGCGTTGCATTACGTGCATGCATAACATATCTTCTAAAACTTGATTCACCCTCTCTGTTTTCCCATTTGTTTGAGGATGGTAAGTAGTACTAAATTGTATTTGCGTCCCCAAGCCAGTAAATAGTGTCTTCCATAATTTTGATGTAAATTTTACATCTCGATCTGAGATGACAACTCAGGGAATATCGTGTAGTCTAAAAAAAATCCTTCATGAAAATATCAGCAATTTTTATTGTCTTGTAAGTTGATTGGACGGGTATGAAATGAGACACCTTACTGAGTCTATCTACTACCACCATAATTGAGTCATTGTGTCTTTTGTTTCTTGGTAGTCTGGTGATGAAATCAAGGGAGATGACTTCCCATTTCCATTCTGGTACTGGAATAGGCTGAAGAAATCCTGCTAGATGCTGGTGCTCTACCTTGATTTGATGGCACTCCAATCACTTGGTCAAATATTCTATAATGCCTTTACGAATCTCAGGCTAGGAATAGTCCTTCCTAATTGCGGTTAACATTTTCTGATATATTGGATGTCTTGCATAGTAACTCCTGTGATACTCATCCAAAATTAGTCCCTTTAAATTCTTTTGATTAGAAATATATATCCTTTTTCGATATACAAGTAGCTACTTATCATTGAGCTCATAGTCTGATTATTTTCCTTGCTTTTGGCCTTATTTTGCTTGTTGCCACAAGAACTGATATTGAGGGTCTTTCTTTGTTGCCTCCACAGTTTGTTCTTGAAATTTGAATTCAGTTTGGTTAAAGTAGAGCTCATAGATGCCATGCAGTTTCCTGCTTAAAGCATCAGCCACATAGTTCTCTTTACCTTTCACGTGTTGAATATCAAATATCAAATTCACTTAGAAATGTGTTCCATATTGCTTGGTGAGCATTCAGATCATATTGTTTAAAGTAGATAGTTATACTGCTATGATCAGTTCTCAACACGAACATTTTCCCTAGAAAATAATGCCTCCATATTCACAAGGAATGCACTACCGCATTTAGCTCTAAATCTTAGGCGGAATACCTCTGCTCATGATCCTTCAACTTCCTGGATTCATATGCTATGACTTTCCCTTCTTGGGTCAAAACTAATCCTACTCCTTCCTTGCATGCATCAATGCATACTTCAAATTCCTTACTCATGTCTACTACTTTCATAAGAGGGGCAGTGGTCAACAACTCCTTCAATAGCTCGAAACTATTCTGGCATTCCTAAGTCAATTTAAAGACTTGTCCTTTCCTCTGTAAAGAAGCAATAGGAAAGACTATTTTAGAGAATCCATTAATGAATCATCGTTAATAGCCAACTAAAACCATAAATGAACATATGTCCGCTACATTCTTCAGGATTTTCCATTCCATGATTACCTTTATCTTTTCAGGGTCCACGGAAATCCCTTCAGCAGAAATCATGTGTCCTAGATATTGGATCTACTTCTTGAAAAAGTCGCATTTACTAAACTTAGCATAGAGTTGGTTTTCTCATAACATTTTCAGCACTATGCGCAGATGTTCCTTGTGCTCTTCCATATAATTTTTTAGAATAGATTAATATATCATCAATAAAAATTAAAATAAACTTATCCAAATGGGTGGAATATTCCATGCATCAAGCTCATAAAAGTTGATGGTGCATTATTTAATTTGAATGGTAGCACTTGAAACTCATAATGTCCATACTAGGTACATAATTTTTTTTTGGATATATCTTCATCCTTAATCCGTATTTGGTGGTACCCTGAACTTAAATAAATATTAGAAAATATTGTTACCCACTTCACTTGATCAAACAAATCATTTATATGTGGAAATAGATACTTGTTATTGACAGTCAACTTATTGAACTATCGATAATCCATGAACATTCGCATAGTCGTCTTTCTTCTTAAAAAGCAGTATTGGTGCTCCCCAAGGGGACACACTTGGCCGAATGTATCCTTTGTCCATTAATTCCTACAGCTGCATTTTTAATTATATTAATTTAGGTCCACTCATTCTGTATGGATCTTGTGACACAGGTGTTGCCCCAAGTGTTAATTCTATCGTAAAATCTATGTGTCACTTTGGTGGTAATCCTAGAACTTCTTCAGGAAACACATCCTGAAATTCCTGCACAAAAGGAATATTTTCCAGCATGATGGTCTTGTCCTTAGAGTTAGAGAACCCTACTTGGATTGCATAGAGCTGACACTCCTTCCTAATGAATTTACTTAGTTGAGATGCAGTTATGGGTCGTAACTGACGTGGCTTCTTAATTCGCTGCAATTCTTAACATGTACCATCCTTCGATTTAAAGTAAATGACTTTGTCTTTGCAGTCCACCAATGACCAATATCTTTCCAGCCAATCCATTCCCAATAGAATATCGTAGGATCCCAGAGGTAGAATGTTAAGTTCTATAGTTATGTGTTGGTCTCCAATAACCAATTCACAGTTTGATACATTGGCATTGACTCGTCTTCTTGCCCCCGTAGCCAGCAGTACTAGCCATGGATTATTAAATTTCTGATTCTTTAATTTACAGTTTTCAACTATACGAGGGTGTACATATCTCAAACTAGCCCCAAGGTCAACTAAAATAGAAACAGATTGGGTTTGTAGTTTACCTTCTAATTCTATCATGGTTTTATGAAAATCTACTTTTCAATCCTCCAAATCAACATTGATTCTGGGTATGTTTCGTGCTACATCTCCCATGGTAGATGCCTCTTATAGGTTTGTGGCCACTTCATTTTTTCTCCCTCGATGAAGATAGTTTTCAAAATAATGTGGCTCCCCACAG
Organism: Pinus albicaulis; assembly: GCA_034641835.2. Lineage (NCBI taxonomy): Eukaryota > Viridiplantae > Streptophyta > Pinopsida > Pinales > Pinaceae > Pinus > Pinus albicaulis. The sequence continues at coordinate 1,119,811,448 of CM076575.1, read as the reverse complement.
CCCCAGCACTGTAATGGAGGTTTCTGGGACTATCTGATGTCGGGCCTATTAGAGGCTTCAATATGTCGCTCCTCACCTACCCATTTGGTCCTTTTTTTACTTTTCCCATTCTGTCTATTCGTTAAATTCCTTGCAGCATTCTTGTAATTTCTAAATATGTTATTTTTAAAATTGGAAGGGCCTTTCTACCCTTTCCTGGGTGGCCAAATTTTCCCAGTTTCTCCCTTAGCCTTGGACTGCTCATAACACATTCGTGCTTTCCTTATCACTTCGTCCATTTTTTTTGGATTTAAAAACTCAATCCTCTCTTTCATGTGTATCGGTAAACTGCTCAAAAACTATTGCACCTTTGCCTTTTCATCCCACAAATAAGGTAAATATATTAACAAGGAGGTAAATTTTGTGATAAATTCATCCATCGACATTTGCCCCAATTTTAGATCATGAAATTATCATGATTTTTCATCATAGAATCGTTTGTTCAAATACTTATCTTTGAAATATTGTTGAAACTCATCCCAAGTTATGTTCTAATCTTCAATTCCACGAATGTTCTTCACTTCTTCCCACCACAATGTAGCCTTTTCTCATGGTTGGTAGATGGCTTGGCGAGCTTTAAGTTTGTTGTTATACTCGTAAACTTGAAAATACTTGTTCATATTTATTATCCAAGATTTTTCTATTTCTTCAGCCTCTCCATCGAATGTAGGAGGCTTGATTTTCCGGAATTCACCCTGTAATTCCATTTTTTGTTTCTTCAGTTCTTGTTGTTCTGAAATATTTCCAGATTCAGCTTCATTATAGGTTCTACTTTTATTACCCTGTTGCATATGACTTCCTTCAGGATTGTCATGAATTTGTTGTTGTTGTTCTCTTTCTCCATGAGTGTCTCTCTATGGACTGGATTTTGTAGTAGGATGGTTCTGTTTATCTGAAAGGATCTTCAGTATCCTTTCCTGCTTCCTCATTAACCTTTCATTATCACTCTAAACCCTGACCATATTTTTCTTAAGTTGTTGTACAGTATCAAGTAATCTATTTGTCTACCGTTGTTGTTCTTCCAACAATCTACTAGTTTGTTGGTGCTGGTCTACACTTAATTGCACCCACATCTCTGGGTTGACTTCACGGTTGGTCAAGGGATGGGTTTCCCCTGTGTTCCTAGTTGTTTGATGACTAAATCCTCTCCTCATGGTAGCTTATTGCTAGCTTTTCCTTGTATTGTGCACATTTTCACCAATAAACAGAATCAAAATACCCACATTATTGTGTTGGCCCATCCAGCCCGAGCGTGTACCATGCTCTGATACCACTTGTCACATTCAACAGTAAACTCATACCAAGATAAAAAAATAAATAAATAAATTACATAATACCTTTATTCTCATTTAAAATTTACGTATACCCAAAACACATGGCAAGATTCTAAATCAATTTCTCATGGAATATATTTGAATCGGTGCTGGCAATCAATATAATTTAATAAATCCTATGGTATACATATGCAACATCATGTGCTTAGCTCTGGCTTTTATATATACATCATACATGGTATATGGTTTTCAAATATAAGTTCAATAACATAAACATTTAATTATTAGGGTGACCATGATTGATATTTCTGTATACCGTCATTACTTCTTGATTGGATTGACTTGGGTTTCTAAATCAAATTTAAGTATTAATTTATACATCGACCTATGACTCAATATTATCTCTGACAAATGATCTAAGTGTATGATTCGATATAGTATTAAACTGATTGCTTGCACAACTTTCATTTGGGTGTTAATTATTTTGGTCACCAACCCGTCTCGTTCAATGTGTTGATCTTCCACCTGTCGGTTCCTCCAGTTGCCCATTATCCCACACTGTCACTTGGATTTCAACCTACCGTTGATCTCTGTCCTTGAGTGATCGACGGTGCACTTGAAGGGTAGGGATGGTTAGGGTAACCACCCACCCCATCCCCCACCTTTTGGTTCATTCACTCCACCACTTGTCCTCCAGTTTTGGCTCTGCAACTCGAGTTCTCCCTTGTGACTGTTGCCGAGTATTTTCTCTGTGTACAAGCGCTACTTTCTGGTATGGCCATGTCGCGTTTGTTTTGTCGGTTATCCGAGGTAATACTACTCTCTTCCTGCTAGAGTTTTTATTTTTTTTGGTTGAATTTTACTCTGTTGTTAATGCATGAGGGAACTATAACTTTGGTTCATGCCACAGGGGAACATTGTGGCTTTGCATTCAAGTGATTCATCTTTATTTTCCAAACTTAATAGTTCAACACCAATTTATTTTGAATGTCGGATTCATTTAGAGGGTTTTATGACCGTTTTGTTAACTTCTTCTGGTTCACTCAGCGTGCCAATGTTTAACTGCCATGCAATGAGGCCTAAAATTTTGTCTTTAGGTCTATTGAGAGAAGAGACTGTGCCACCATGTCAAGTTCGACCTAAGCAGGTATTAGTGCATTCACTGTTATATTTATATAGTGTCTTGTTTTTAGTTTGGTATCATTTGTGTACAATGGTTCATACAAATGAGGGGTTTAACACCTGTTTCTATGTATTACAAGACCCACATGTCCATTTAAGGTCGAGTTGCGAGCTGTCTTTGAATCATGCACTGATATTTCCAGGTAATTTTTCCCATTTACTGTTGATGGTTATCTATTTAGCTGTGAATTTTTAAACGTTTATAACCATGACCACCCCCCCCCCCAACCTATTGCAGGGTCTTGGGTTTTGCCAACACTGAGAATTTATGCATAACAGCAAGTTCTAATTTTAGGGCTTACCATTCGTAAGGAAATTTCGAGGCTCAGTCTCTATACACATTACTGTTCAAGTTTCATTTTTAATTTACTCTGTATTTTAGTGAGACTGGAAAGGGACTTCATCCTTCATACATGATTCAAATTGTTGAGTAATTATTTGTTTTAGATGTCAATTAAATCTGACGAACAAACTCCTATTTCAGTCAGATGTCGAGAATCTGTTTTCAAAATTTCTTGAAAGAGTTTACAATTTTAACTTTCTCGATGCTTCATATAGAAATTTCAGTTTTTGAATCTTAGTTCCTCATGCATAGGCTCATTACCATTATTAAGTTGTTCCTTTTTAAAGTATCTTTGTTATCTATTGATAATGTAGATGATTTCTTTTTGAAAAATGAAGAATGTATGTTATGCATATTTTCCAGGTTACATAATTGTATTCTATTTGTTAATGCATGGTTTCGCAGTATTGATTTCATCATTTAAATTATGTATTTGTGTTTCACTTCACATTCATGTTTTTAGTTTCCTGGTTAGCTTACTGTGGAGATTTGTATCCCTTGTCATGGGTTCAGGGACATGGACCCCATACCTATTCCACGGTTCTGGGTGCTAAACACTGGCCCTTGACTTCATAGTTACCAGATTCTTAACTATGCTTGGAACCTTACTGGGTTTATATTTTCTGTTAGCAGTGTTTTATATTTGTTGGGAGTGTAACTCTTGCAATTTTGATAAAGAAAACAAATGCTTACTAGTACATTTGATTGAAGCAGTACTTTGATTTTCCAGACAGTCGTACAGTTTTTACCTAAAGGTTGGATTTACGGAAATTATGTATTATATTCCTAATATTTTATTTCACCCTTCAACTTAGCAGTAGATAAGTCCTGTATCATTCTTCTAACAGAATAATAGGTTTTTCATTCAGGGTTTTTTTGACTACCCAAAAGACATTTTACTTATGTTAGTAATTTCAAACCTGGAAACCAAAACACTTAAATACTTATCTTAGAGAAATCTTCCAGTAAACTAATGGTCCTCCCAACCTTGAGAGAGGCAATCACGTCCTACGCTCCCCCTGTTCTCCTCATTAGGGCCTTAGGTAATTCATTGAGACAGAAGAAGAACATAGACCTCAGGATTTGAATCCAGTCTTTACTTCTTTTGTGTTTTTCCTGAGCTCCACCGGCTTCCTCACCAGCTCTGGATGACTCATTGCAACAGTTTTTTGCTTAATTCCAACATTATCTCTACATAGAACCCCTTCCCATTCTCAAGATTTCCTTTTTATCCTTTTAGGGAGGTAACTGTCAGAATTGTCTCTACCTTTTTACCCTGGGTTCTTGGAATAATTTACCAATCAGTTACTTTCTTTTACTCAAGAAAATTTATTAATTATCTTATATATATATATATATATATATTCAAGTATTGTTAATGAATACTATTATTTGTTACATATTTTAAATGTGTCATAACAAGTCTATTAGCCATTATGTAAATTAAAACATGGTGTTACAACCTTTAACGAGTATTTTTGAATAATATCACTATTTTCTCTAAATTTTAATTCATTTGTTTTCTATTTAAGGCTAACTAACACTCACATGTTATCATTTAATATTCTCTGGTGCTTGATGATGGGTGGAGGGTCCACCCGAAACTTGGACAGGATATTAATCCTATACACAGTTCTATTCAGAAAAATAGAAATTCTAATATGTTTTTGAGAAAATTTGACATGTTTTTTTGGAAATCCAATAACTATCAAGCTTCATTATTTTGGATGCCCTAGAATTCTTGATAGTGATGAATCCATAAAAAAACAGATTCAAACATTCCTAATATTAGATTTATTGAAAATTTCAAACAATAATTTCACCATCCAAACGAAATTGTAACCTTGTTAGACAACAACTTTATAAAGTGAATAATATTCTTTAAATATATTTGTATATTGAAATCAACATTCATAATCAATGTATGTATTTCACTATTTTTCATTATTTCTTCAACTTTATGTTATTAATTTTTAAAAAATTTATGATTATATTAATATAAATGTTGAAATATATAATTATATTAATATAATATTATTTATTTGTGCTTATTAAAATACAATTATTTTTATAAAAGGTAAATGAACATATACCCCCTTAAACGGGAAGCTAACCAAATCTTTCAAATTTAATCATTGCCTTGACAAAAGTACGTTCGAGAGTGGAAAACATGATGTTGCTGCCATAAAGGTCAATAGAAATATAATATTCTTATAAAACCAAGAGTACCTAATTGGTTGGCATTGATGGAATTATATTTTAATTAGGCATTGATGGAAAGATTTCTAGACTTTGGTGGAGGATGTGACTTAGAGGATATAATGACTCAATTACTATATCAAGTATCAAATTGAATCACGACACTGAAGTATCAAATCACTTTGTTCACTCTTTGTCATTGACAACACTAGTTGCTTTTATGGTTTTCGATACTAGTATAAATATAAAAAAGAAAAGAAATAGTTGAAGCACCATTTGATATAAGTATGGCAAAGATTTTGATAAATGTAGTAATTTTTTTTTCATATTTGATATTAATAAACTATAATTAAATATTCATGAGACATATAAATAAATATATAATATAATAAAATGTAAATATTAATATTCACTTTTTTTTTTGTTATTTTATTTTATAATTATAATAAGAATTTACATTAATTGAAAATATTTGTTTGGAGCGTAATTGATACATCAAGTTAGATTAAAAGTTAGATTAAAAGAGATAGAATTGTTGTTGATAGGATTTTAAAAAATGATTTTATATGTTATCTATATTCCCAAAATGTTGGTCTAAACTGCAATAGAATTAGGAAATTAGAAACTAACTACTTTCCAAAAAGCTGCCAAAATTTTGAAGACTTTAACTTCCATACTACTTAGGTAGTTGAGGAGAAGCAATAACACAATAAGAAAGACCCATGTCCATTTCCATTTCCATTTCCATAATTGGTTTACTAAGATCTAGGATAAGGGGTTGACCAAATTTCTCGCAAAGGAAGGCTCAAAATGATGTTATCCCATAGAAAGTTGAAATTCTTCCAATGGATGGTGTAGGGCAGAGATCTCATATTCTGGTTTCTTAATCAAACTACGATGATTGATAAGGATTTCCATACAAGAGGTGATGTTGGAAATTAACTAATTGTGATTTAATTGAAGATCATATATTTCTTCTTGCATCTTATGCAATTGTTCTTGCAATTGATCTTGTTGAGCTCCATAGCTACTAGGAATCTATATGGTTAAAGGTTTGTGGCCATCAAATTCCTTTAAGGTCACCCATATGCTATGATATACAATATTGTCCTAGCCCTTGAATTCCCCAAACCACTCTTTTATTGCACAAAAATAAATATGAGGACTAGTGGAAGCATAATGAACAATGCACCACAAAGACCCAACTAAACAACTGTGTGTTATGTTTTCCAAAGAGGGAAAAATCAAACCCTGTATTAGAGACATTGACCAAATAGCATGTTAAAGCCCTGGAAATTTTTTCTATGTCAGGACTAAACATGAGAAAAACATGTTGAATGCAAACAAAGTGACGAAACATATAAGCTAAAATAATAATGCAATGAGAAATGGGGTTGGACTTTGCATTAGGCAAAAATGTATTTTCAAGACTCCAAAAGGAAATGTCTTGACCAATGAAGTTAGGAGCACCCAAACCCATTGTTGGAAGCAAACATGAAAATGGAAGGAATTCTCTTTTCAGTCCAAGTTTCCTTATAGAACAACTATCATGCCTTCCTTGCCAACAAAATTTTCCCCAATTGTTGTTTGTCACAGGAAGGAGTAATCTGGACCGAATTCTATAAATCATGAGGATGCCCATATTTATCATGCATAATGATGTAGTGAACCTGTGCTAACAAATATTTTTATCTAATTTTACACAATATAAAATCTCCATACAATAGTGAAATCACACTCTAGGGGTCACAATAGGTGTTTCTCATGAGAAAACTTAAGAGCCAATTCTCACTATCCCTTGCTTCACCTTCTTATGCACACTTCAAACTTGAGTCGGAGATGCCAAACATAGCCCTTAATTCACATTATTCTCCTTTACACTTAAATTTTCCTTTTCGTGGATTTCCCCATATTTGAAAATTATTAAGTTTTATGTCATCCTAGTACATTTCTAGCATGGGTAGGCATGAACATGATTGAAAGAATAGGAATGTTTGGGAGTGGATTTTGTCCTTCCATCAAACACAACATTGCTTCAAAACTACAAGAATACCATATATCAAATCAATCATGTATGTTGTGAAGTACATAATAGGACATCACTTCTCTTATTGAACATAACTCCATTACTACTAGCTAATTCCAAGACTTTGTACCAAAATCAATTAGGGTAGGGATTTTAAATGTCAAATTACCTAAGAGACTTTGTATTAAAACCATTGCATGTGACCAGTGATGGGCTAGTGCCATGTTTTGAATGTATTGTTGAGACATTTTTGACCTATTTAAGAAGGGGCCCTTGCCTACATGAGTTCATGAGGGCAAGGTCATGGGATTGGGTATAAAGAGGCTTGCCCATTTAACTAGTTGTGATTTAATTAAAGAGCATATATTTCTTCTTATATCTTATGCAATTGTTATTGCAGTTGATCTTGTTGAGATATGGAGCTACTAGGAATCTACATGATTAAAGGTTTGTGGCCATCAACTTCCTTTAAGGTCACCCATCTGTTATGATATACAATATTTTCTTAGCCCCTGAATTCCGAAAACCACTCTTTTATAACAAGAAAATAAATATGAGGACTAGTGGAAGCATAATGATGAATGCACCACAAATACACAACAAAAAACCTGCATTACATTTTCTAGAGATGAAAAATAGAACCTCGTATTAGAGACATTGACTAAATGGAATGTTGAAGCCCTGAAAAATTTTGCAGTGTCAGGACTAAACATGAGAAAAACATGTTGAATACAAACAAAGTGACAAAACATATAAGCTAAAAGAATAATGCAATGGGAGATGGGGTTGGACTTTGTATTAGGAACACATGTATTTTCAAGACTCCAAAAGGAAATGTCTTGACCAATGAAGTTACGAGCAACCAAACCCATAGTTGGAAACAAACATGAAAATGGAAGGAATTTTCTTTTCAGTCCAATTTTCCTTATACAACAAATATCATGCCTTTCTTGCCAACATAATGTTCCCCAATTATTGTTTGTCACAGGAAGGATTAATTTGTACTGAATTGATCTACAAATATTTAGGATGCCCATATTTATCATGTATAATGATGTAGTTAACCTATGGTACCATATATTGTTATTTAATTTGACATAATATAAAATCTTAGCATGCAAAAGGGAAAGCACACTCTAGGGGTCACAAGAGGTGTTTCTCATGGAAAAACTTGAGAACCGATTCTCACTACCCCTTCTTTCACCTTCTTATGCATACTTTAAACTTGAGTTGGAGATGCCAAATAGAGCCCTTAAGTCACAGTATTTTCCTTTACACTTGGATTTTCCTTTTGGGAATTTCCCCATATTTGAAAATTGTTAAGTTTTTTGTCATCCTGGTACATTTCTAGCATTGGTAGGCATGAACATGATTGAAATAATATGAATGAGAGGGAGTGGCTTTTGGCCTTCCATCAAACACAACATTTCTTCAAAACTTGAAGAATACCATACATTGAATAAGCATGTATGTTGTGAAGCACATAATAGGACATCACTTCTCTGATTGAACGTGCCTCCATTACTACATTCTAATTCCAGGACTTCGTACCAAAATCAATTAGGGTAGGGAGATGAAATTTCAAATTACCTAAGAGAATTTGTATTAAAACCATTGCACATGACCAGTGATGGGCTAGTGTCGTGTTTTGAATGGCTTGTTGAGAAATTTTGACCTAGTTGAGAAGGCACCCTTTCCTACATGATTTCATGAAAGAAAGGTCATGGGATTGGGTATAAATATCTTGCCCATTTACCTTCAATTCACCAATATTTAAATTGACCTGTTTTTTTTACTATTTCATTAGCAACTTGATTATTTTCTTGGAGGACATGAAATACTTTGATAGAAAGGAATAAGGGTAAAATATCCTTGATCTCTTTAAATATATTATTCAAATTATTATCATGTGGAAGGGAGCTAACAAATATACGATGACTGAGAATCTTGGAGTCTCCCAAAATTATCAGAGAATATATTTTGTGGCCTTTTGCTAACATCAATCCTTGAATTAGTGCATATGCTTATATTTGGTTATTTGAAACTAATTCCACGTCCTAAGAATATGAAATTCTACATTTCCTCTAGAGAAAAATATAAACCCCCCCCCCCCCCCCCCCACTCCCACCGCCTCTTTAATTGGAATTATCAATAAAGAATAATATCACAATTTAATTTAATGAAAATGTAGTTATGTAATACATATAACATATAAACAATACTTTTGAGATTGTTAGATATCAATAAGTGTTTTGATGCATTGTATGAATGTTGTGGAGGGAAAAAATATATATATGATATCAACTAACAATTTAAATAACTATGATTTCCCAAAGTATAGCTAACTTTGTTGCAAACTATTGGAATATTTGTAAAGTCACACACACACACATGATACTCAATCAAGATAATATAAATATTTTTAGGTATATGTATATAGATTGCACATATTATTTATATTAACCAATATCATCAATACATGTAAAATGAAAATTATGAATCTAATAAATCAATATATAATTTAATCATTTATAATCACTCATGTGAAAGAAATAGTAAATTAACCATTCACAAAATCATGGAATTCTTCCACCATGAACATGGTTATACCACTAGGTTTTTTGAGTTGGTGATAATATAATATCCATTAATGGTGAAATTTTATAAACCATATACTATTATAAACTGTAGCGAATGAAATTCTACCACACATAATGTGAGGGAAATGATGGAAGACTACCCAAGTACAGACAAACTATTGAAAGGAGAAGAGAGGAGAGGGGAGTCACTACTTACTTTTTGGGATAAACTAGAAAAATATAATATGAGTCAAAGGGGAATCAGAAGAGGAGGAAAATTTGTTAGATGAATTAGGATCTATGATATTGTTAATGTTAGCTTAGGGTTGAAAATTATTAGGGCACTGCATACACACACACACATACATGTGAAAATGCATGCATGGACACACGCACACACGTGCTCATGAACACACACACACCATTGTATTAAATATTGAGAAAATACATGTCTTTTTGGTATTTGGAGCTTTGTCTGTAAGGTTTCTCTCTCTATATACATAGACACATAAAAATATACACTTTTGTACACATGCACACACACATATAAAAACTAGTTCTATGAATTTAAAGATATATAAATAATGAGGAAAAATATAGAAACCCTTGTACCCTTCATGAGGATGATATCTCCTTTTCCATAGCTATGATGGAAGCTCCCTTGAGGTTGCAAGGTTGAAAATTCTAAGGCATCAAACTAAGCTAATGAAGATTCCCTACGATGAATCATTAAAATATACAAGTTTGGAGCCAATATATATACAAGATATCACTGCATAGGCAATATAGATAATAAGTGCAAGTGGCTAATCCAAGTGTAGTTGCAAATTAAGGTTTTCAAATATAAAAGAATATAAGGGCCATTAAAAAGAGTAATTAAATAGTGTAAATGTAAGGTAACATTCCATGCATAGAAGAATTGATCTGGGTTATACAAGGAATGAAATGAAAGACATGAAAGGAAATTAAACACATACAGATAAATATAACATAAAACCTAGTAATATAGTGAAGACCCAACTTCTATCATTAAATAAAAAATATAATAATGTAGAACACAAATGTAGATAAAATGATGGAAGTTATCTTTAAAGAGAAAGATATGGAAAATACATGCATTTACCAAAACTATTACAAGAGGCCCAAAAAATGGCCTTTTAACATAAAGAAATAACCCTATATGTCCAAAACCCTAACCTTCGAAGATGAAGCATCAAAATGCTTGCAGGACCTGATGTGGTTACTATTAGTACATCAACTTCTTGGGGGCACAAATTTCACATATGATCTCCATTTGGTGGACATAGTAACTCGTTGGAAAGAAATATATGGGGATTACAACTTTTGACTAGGGATAGGGAATTCCATGGAAACTCCCTGGCCCCTCAAATTTCCAAAAAAAATTCTTCAGGGCCTCAAAATGGCCTTCGAAGTTTCAGACACAAAAAGCCATAGAAAAAATGTTGTAAGATAGAGAACCATTGAGTCAGTTGAAGAGGTCGATGGCCACCAATATCCATTTATATTAGTCATCCCCCATTAGGACGAAATGGTATCCATTGCATCAATTTGCCTCATCAGATGGGGAAACTTATGATGAATTTGGATCTTGGTGAGCCACATTCCTTGGTGAATAATCTACCTTGCTTTGACAACCCGATAGAGATGTATGTGATTCTGCTTGGTATATTTTGTCTTGGTGTCCATTATTTAACCCATCATATCCTATTCAGTGTAGTCAATATTGAGTTTTGTGGGGGCCAATTCACTGGCTACCTTCTAGGTATCCAACAGAGGTGGGAAATATGGTTGAAGCAGCTCCACATTAAATACTAGGTGCAAGCCAAGGAAAGGGATAATACTTAATTCAAAATCATTTTCATCCACAACGTTTGTCTTTATGTAAGGATCATGTCATAGTGGTTAGAGCTTCTTATGGGGGCCTATGAGGTTCTCTTTCTGTAAATGCAACCACACCTTATCACCAACCTAAAACTTGTGTGGAACCGTATGTTGGTCATGTTGTTGCTTGGACTTGGCATTAAATTAATGTAGGATATCATTATTGGAGGTGTTGGATCCATTCAAAAAAATTGGCTACTCCATTTACCTCAACCTAAGTATGGGAGGACTCTACTAGGGAGGATGCAATGGACATAGCTACATCAATTGGGGCCAATGGTTGGAAGCCAAAACACACTTAAAAAAGGATTGTGGCCAGTAAAGTTGTGTAAGGATTGATTAGATCTATGCTAAATATATGGAAGGATTTCATCCCATGTACATAGATGCTTGGAATTGTACATACGAAAGATATGCACCATCATCCTATTGACCACTTCTATTTTTCTATCTATTTATAGATGAAAGACGATCAATTTGGTCAACTTGGTATCCATTAGAAACCATAGGCTAGAACAGAAGGCACTAAGGAACCTCCTATCGCTATCTGAAATAATGGTCCAAGGTAGCCCAAAATGAACCCAAACACACTCAAAGAAGAGTTTAGCAGTGGCTTCAACTATGTTACTCTTCTTGCATGGTGCTAAAATGCCCATTTTAAAGAATTGATTGACAACCACAAATACACAATCATTACAATCCTTGGTGGAGGGAAAACCCAACATGTAATCTATGGATACTAACTCCTATGCTTGTCTAGGGCAGGTAGAGGAGTCTACAATCCTTGCTTCTTGATGGTTAGTTTAGAAATGGCATAAACAATGCACAATATGATATATTGATGGAGATCATGTCGAAGCTTTGGAAAGTATAAATAATTCTAAAGTATTTTTGGTGTCTTATCCACACCAAAGTGCCCTACCACCCCTATTGTAATGTGCCTCCCAGATAATATTGATAACATTTCCTTAGGGAACATAAAGGTGGCATTTGTAGCACATCCTGGAGGTGGAAGGTTGGAACTTTTTTTCCTCTGATCAATGTTTGGCATGTGGCACTGAAGTCAGAGTCACTATTGTATAACTGTGGCCACCAAGATATCTCATGCCCATAAGAGTTTAGAACTATGGTTAGTTACACAACTAGGGGCCGACTCAGGTAGTCTAGAACATGATTGGTGGTTTCCTTCTTGCATTTGATGTTCAAGTGGAATTTTTGCAAGTATGCGGGCCATTTTTAATTGTAGTGATTCTATAAATTTCCTCGTGTTAGCATAATTTGATGAGGCATGTGATTAGTGTCGATGATTGTTTCCTTTCCAACAATATAATTCTTCCACTATCGACATGATTGCATGATGGTGTTAGTCTCAGTCTTTGCATCCTATCACTAGTGATCAAATGGACTCTTATCATGTCTTTTTAAGGTCCCATAGTCAAATTTTTTTCATTTCAGTAGGTCTTCAAAGAAAAAATTTGGTCACTGGGCATTAGGTTTAGAACTGTTTCCACTCCCTCCAAGATTTTTAAATTTCTAGTTCATGTCATCAAATAAGTTGAATATATCATTTTTAAAATATTTTCATCATCATTTCAGTCATCACCACCATGATCTTATTCGGTTCAATGTCTTCATTAGGTCATTAGGTTTTCAAGGTCACCAAAAGTGCCATTTCTTGCATAAAATCTGACAATTGGACCTGAGTGGTTATGAAGCAAGTTTCTTCAATTAATTTTGATTTAAAACATTGTAATTTTATGTTTCTATATGTAATAAGCACTTCATGTTCCTAAAAAATCTGTAGTTCAATGTTCCAAATAAGATACATAAAGTTCAGGTTACAAAGTTCAAAAGAATGAAAGACATGCTACAAAAAGTCTTGTGGGGTCCATCATCACTCAAAGGGAGTCATCTCATATTTATAAAAGGGCCAAAAAGTCACAAATACATTTCATTTTCACTCTCATTACCTCTCATCATCAAGCTCATTCCTCCTTTGGTGAGAAAACACAGGGTTTTTAGCTGAAAGTGGAAAAAATTGCAAGTGTTTCACATAGAAGCATTGCACTGCGCATCTGGAGGAGGCGTTGCGCATAGGAGAATTGTGTTGTGCATAGGCGTTGCACACCAATGAACTGTGTTTCCCACGAGGCAAAGTTGCCCAAATTTTCTAGTTAAGCAAAAAAATAAAAAATTCCAAACTCCATTCCAGATTTTTCACTCTCCAAACTTCATAACAAGTAAATGTGTTCATTTTCATGCCCTCTCTTCCTTTGAAAACCAAGAAATAATCATAACCTTAGTTCCTTATGGTTTTGTATGAATTGCATGATTTTGGTTTACAAATAATTAAATGATGCTTTAAAACCCTAGTATCATTGTTCCTACACCTCTGTTTGCAAGTTATTCATCATTTCCATTCATTTTTCATCATCTCCCTATAAACCCTAGCCCTGTTCTACCAAATTGGGAAATTTCCCTAGCTAGGAATGTGTTTGAATTTCCTAGCTCATTTCCCTCAATCATTTCCCTTCATTTCACGCCATAAATATTCCTAAGACCCCTGCCCATATCCCTAAATTTTTCTACTCCCATCTCCCTTCCCTAACTCCCGCATTTCATCCCTTCACTCACTTTTCCCTGTTTTTTCCCCTCCTATCATCTAGGGTTTCAATCATGGAAGGAGATTATTCACCATTAGAGAAGAGAAAACATCACAAAAGGGGGAATATATTGAGGTATGAGCCCTCAAATTGCAGTGAAATCACTTCCTCGCCCTTCATCAGAAAATTCTTTGAAGATGTCAACTTCCTAGGGTTTTGTCAAACAGTGGAGGAGGTAGGTTACGATGAGTATGTTGGAAATGTTGTCATTGATGGCAAAGGTAAAGACAGGAGCAGCACCTAAACTATTCCTAAGTGAACATGAAAGTGATTCCCAAAGACTGGGAACATATGGAAGTTACGGGTGAATGGTACCGAGATTTATTTTGTACAACTAAGTGGTGATTCTGCATTAGGATTGAAATGAACTAGTCTTACAATTAAGTGTTGGTATACACAATACATTACGCAACAAACAATTGAAGGTGTATTCTCATTATATTTACTATGGTACCCATCACCTGTTTTTTATATATCTGGTAGTCTTTAATGAATTAAATAGAAGATTGGCCTGCTCAAAGTGCATTTAAGTGTTGGTATGAATCCTCGTGAGGGATTATGGAGGTCCGTTGAAAATTGGAGGAGTTCCTTGCTCAGACGTAGTGAGAATTTGAGTTCACGTCCAGGGTTAACATTTTTATGGTGATTATCGAAGCGCAGAAAGGCCGGAAAGGAATCCCATTCCTATATCAACCACGTTGGTGAGAGCCGAACTGGAGGCTGATGATTCAGGGTGACAGAACCTTGGGAGCACAGAGAAATAGAACTGTGAGTTATACATTTGATAGAACCCTGGTACATAATAAAGGCGGACCGGAACCTGGAGTGGAGAACGGAACCACGACCAGATGAACAATGAACGCGGATTGCCGAAAACCACCCTGCCATTTCGCACCGCTTTTCCGGAGCAGGTGGTATTTTCTGAATTGGAGTGATTCCATACAGGAATCGACATGTGGCAAGGGACCCGTTTCAAAACTTCCCTTTAAAGTGCGCCTTCGCGCGTTATACATCGACTGAAGACATCGAGCGAAATCGATACACATCGTTGATCTGGAGGCTCGATATCCGACGGCGATCATTCACAGAACTTGCTCGAAGTTTAACTAAGGTGTGCGGAGGTTAAGTCAGGTATGGATGCGTTCGTTTGATTGAATTGCGGGCCCCGGCAGAGTCATATATATATATGAATTTGGTTTATTAATGTTATTCGATGCTTTATGAGGTCCGAGGGAATATATACGAAAATATTTCATATAATGTTTAAATTTGCCAAGTGGGTACCATATGAATTAAGATTTATATGCATAGTTAAAAGTTTGCGTATGAAGGTTGTAATGCAGACAAATCTGGCTTTATGTTGCGTATGAAGGTTGTAATGCGAAGTTAGCGCATATGTACATATAAGAGATTGTCGGGTTATAATTATACAGGAGTATGGAATTAATATCTAAATCCTTTGAATTTAGATAAACCAGACTTGTTTATTTAATTGAATTTGCCAGCGTGGAATTAAAGAGAAGTGGGAGATTTCCCGGATTGGGAAAATTATTGGGCAATGAAATTTTGGGATGCATTTACACACAATTAAGTGACATATTGAAAAATGAAAAAGAGAATAAGGTTGGATGAACTGAAAATGTAATGTGAGTTTCAAACCATTATGTTTAACTCATATATGAACAGAGAATGTAGACAGGCAGCCTGAGAATAGGAATAAGCACAGAAAACAGGGAATATGCAGATGAAAGTGAACAAAGAGCATGCAGAACAGGTTCTTAACAGCAGCAGGAAAAGACAAATCCAGTAAAGCCAAAATCTAGAAAAGGAGCTTAGTGATATTGAAATATGTTATTAAAAATGTGAATGTAAATGATGTAATTTAATTTTTTGTTGTTTGTGATGAAAAGGCAAGTATCCTAAGGAAAAGAAAAAATCCCACTGTAGCATGGAAATTTGTACTTATTATTATTATAATTGAGTTGGATAAAGGAATGAGAAGATAGAAGTCAAAAGGTCAGGACTATTCACTTCAAATTCTCTGAGGAATGTAAAGAGTCATGTGATGAACCCTATATATAGAATATCACATTGATATGAAAAGAAAATAAAAGAAAGTGAGGGCGTGAGTGAGAGAGAAAATATAGAGAATGAAGAATATAGAAGAATAAAGCAGAGAAGATTAAGTGAAGAAGAGCATAAAAAGAAGCTACAGAACAAAGTTGATATCTGAAGTAAATCAGCAAACATTCAGTTTGATAAATTGAGGAAGTTGGAGCTTCCCTATCAAGTTGCAGCTTGATAGCTGTCAATAGTAGCTGACTGAGGTTGAAGACTCCTGTAGGTTGGTGCCTGCAGAAAATTGAAGGGAGTTGGTGCTTCCTTGCAAGTTGTAGCTTGCAGAATTGAGGTTGGAGCCTCCTGTAGGTTGGTGCCTGCAAAAAAACAGCGGTGAGAGGGAGATGGAGCTTGCCTTTGCATCACAACAATAATAAGATGTGGTTTTCTCCCTTTATGGGTTTCCACTTATATCTGGTGTCTCTGTGTATGATATTTATGTATTGATCTGATATGTATCATCTGCTTAATACCTGCTGCTCTCATATTAAGTCTACTGTTATATTATACTAATACCTGTTGCTTACATTCTAAGATTACTCACACATTAAATTGGATATGAAATGAAGGTGTAAATAAGTTTAATGAAAAGTTTTAAAAGATCAGGAAGGTGTTAAACTGATTCACCCCCCCCCCCCTTCTCAGTTTAACTAAAGGTTCAACAATTGGTATCAGAGCAGGTTCCTTTTATATCAGTCTAACAACTGAAAGGAGATCCTAGGCTCTCAAGATGACTAGTCAAGAAGGAAGCTCAACCAATAAAGCCCCTTTCTTTACAGGTGCAAATTATGCCTTTTGGAAAATCAGAATGAAAGCATATATAATGTCTTTAGGATTAGAAGTTTGGGATGCTGTGGAATTTGGATACGTCACAAATTCAACTGATTCAGAGAAAGAAGCTAAACAAAGCTTTGTAGCTAATGCAAAAGCAATGAATGCAATCTTAAATGGACTATGTGAAGCTGAGTTTATCAAAATAATGCACAGTAAGACTGCCAAAGATATGTGGGACACTCTAGAGAATATCCATGAGGGAAATAAAAAAGTAAAGACTGCCAAACTTCAAGTATATAGAGCCCAATTTGAAAATTTAAAAATGAATGATGATGAAGATATTGGCAGCTTCTTCTTAAAAGTTGCAGAAATTGTTAACAATATGAAAGCTCTTGGAGAAACCATGCCAGAAAGTATAGTTGTGCAAAATATTCTAAGATCACTCCCATCCAGATTTAATCCCAAGGTGTCTGCAATAGAAGAGACAGCTGATTGGGAGACTTTGACCATGAACCAGCTACTTGGAAATCTAACAGCATATGAGATGAGGCTCCCACACAAGAAGCCAAGTATGAGCGAAGAAGATTTTAAAGCAGAAAAGAAGAAAGAAGAAAAAGAAGACATATGCTCTTGCTCTGATGAAGAAGAAGCTAAATTTGTCAAGAAACTGGATAGAGGCTCAGGTAGATACAAAGGTAAACTTCCCTTCAAATGCTTTAACTGTGGAAGAGTTGGACATTATGTTGCTAAGTGTCCTCACTAGAAAGTAAGGAATTAGGCTCAAGAATCAGAGAAAAACACATCAAAGAACTGGCAAAAAGGAAAGAAATTCAGCAGAAAATCCTTTTATGCTCAACAAGACAACAGTACATCTGAAGACTCAGATGAATCCTCCAGAGAAGAGGGAACCTCTGAATTTCTACTGATGGCCATAGAATATTTTGAAGGACTCTTACTAGAAGATGAAGAAGAAGAAGGGGAAGTCGACCTTGAGGGGGAGCTAAGAAGTGTTCTGGAGGAGATTGACAGACTCAAACTAAAATGCAGAAAACAAAAAGAGATTCTCCTCAAATGTGTGAAAGAAGAACAAAATTCAGAAGTCCTCATGCAGCTGAAGGTAAAGCTTGAAGAAGCCAAAAAGATTGAAGATATGTTACTTCAGAAAATCAAGGATAAAACTCAAGAACAAGAGAAGCTGGAAGAAGAAATTGTATGTCTGAGGAAGAAATTAGAAAGTGCTCAACAGAAAGTGTCTATATACCCTTCTCAAATGACAAGCTTTGGTAAGTTGAATGAAATCTTGGATGCCCAAAGATCTCCTCTAATAAAAACTGGGATAGGCTATGAAGGAGAATCAAGTAAAGGCAAAGAAAAGGAAAAAAAAAATATAATTTTTGTGAAAGCAAAGAAGGCTGATGAAGTAGCTCAAATAATTCCTACAAAGGAAGAAACATGTAATGAGAAAGACAAAGACCAAAAGAAACCTCTAATAACAAAGATTGCAAAAAATACTAAGACACCAGAGAAAGGATCATATACTCCTGATCATATCAAATTTGCAAGCCATCAAAGGAGATTCTTCCCTCCTATGAAGAATGCCACCTATTATGTTTGCCACAAGCTGGGACACATTGTTGCATATTTTCATACAAGGAGGAGTAATTCAAACCTGCAAAAGATGCAAAAAATGAAGAGACTGCCTCAAACAAGCAACTGGAGAAGACAACCTCACATCAGGTATGCAAACAATTTCTATGGTTACTATTTTTATTGTAAAGAATTTGGCCATAAAATCATTGAATGTAGAAAGTATGGACAAAGATTGATTTTCAACACTTCAAGGAGGTTTATGAATCAAAGAAATTTTGTTCATACTCACAATTCTGCAAAAACTATGATCAAATGCTTTATATGCAATCAAGCTGGACATATGTCGTTCAAATGTCCTTTGAAAGAGAGTGATTCATCAGCTCACAAAATATATAAAACAAAAGGATGCCTCCAATTGAAAAAGAAGGAGAATAAGTGTGACCTAGCTCTAAGTGCTCAAGACCTAAAAAGCTAGTGGTATTTGGACAGTGGCTGCTCTAAACACATGACTGGAGACAAAAGCAAGTTTATAACTCTTGATGAAAAGAAATCCGGCAATGTTACTTTTGGCAATGATAAATCAGGAAAGATTAAGGGAAAAGGCTCAGTCAACATAGAAAATGGCAGAGGAAAGGCCTAAGATGTACTATTTGTGGATGGACTAAAAGAAAATTTACTGAGTGTGAGTCAGATGTGTGACAAAGGGTGTGAAGTTCTTTTTAGAGCACAAGATTGTGTAGTCAGGTCAAGCACAACTGGAAAGACTCTGCTCAAAGGTATTTGAACAGAGAGTAATGTGTACATAGTGAAAGAGGAAGATGAAGCCTGCCACCTTAGAAAACTTGAGGAATCATGGTTATGGCATAGGAGATTGGGACATCTCAGTTTCGACCATATCATCAGACTGAGCAAGAAGAAAGATGTCAGAGATATGCCAGAAATAAAAAGACCTTCAAATACTATATGCAAATCTTGTCAATTGGGGAAACAAACTCGCACATCCTTTAAATATAAAGATGAGCTATCAACAAGAAGACCACTCCATCTTGTGCACATGGACCTGTGTGGACCTGCTAGAACTAAGACACCAAGTGGAGAATCCTATTTCATGCTGATAATAGATGATTTCTCCAGAATGACATGGGTTGTGTTTCTCAAGAACAAATCAGAAGCACTGGAAAAATTTAAGATATTCAAAGCATTCGCAGAAAATCAAACTGGATGCAAGCTAAAATGTATCAGATCAGACAGAGGAGGAGAATTCACAGATTATGAGTGACCTATGTAATGAACATGGAATAAAGAAACAATTTACCATTGTAGGGACACCTCAGTAGAATGGAGTAGCAGAGAGATAAAACAGGTCTGTACAACAAATGGCCAAAGCTATGATGCAAGAGAATAACATTAATCAAACCTTTTGGGCAGAAGCTGTACACACAACAGTACATATTCTAAACAAAGCTCATTTAAGACCTAACAGTGACAAGACACCTTATGAGCTATGGCATGGTAAACCTGCATCAATCAAGCACTTTAGAGTCTTTGGCAGCAAGTGCTACATAAAGAACAATGATGAAAATCTGGGGAAGTTTGATGCAAGAGCAGATGAAGGAATACTCTTAGGATATGCATCCAAGAGTAAAGGATATAGATGCTACAACAAGACTCTTAGAAAAATTGTAGAAAGTATTGATGTAAGATTTGATGAAGAACTTCCAAACAGGACAAGAGATATAGACTGCAGCAGCCATCTTGAAAATCATGAAGAAGAGGACCAAGATGATGAAGAAACAAACAAAACATTAGAAAACGCTGAACCGAACTCAAAAACCCCCTCAAGATACACTCAAAAGAACCATCCAGAAGATCAAATCATAGGAGACAAGAGTGTAGGAGTGCAAACAATAAGGCAACTAACTGAACAGACAGAAGAAGTATACATATCCATGTTATCACAAATAGAACCAAAGAAGTTTGAAGAAGCCAGCAAGGAAAAGTATTGGGTAAAAGCAATGAATGAAGAATTGGACCAAATTGAGAAGAACAATACCTGGGAACTAGTTCCTAGACCTGCTGAGAAGAATGTCATAGGCTCAAAATGGGTATTCAAAATAAAATGAATGAGGAAGGACAAATAATCAGGAATAAAGCCAGACTTGTCTGCAAAGGATACTCACAAATTGAAGGACTTGATTATGATGAAACATTTTCCCCTGTAGCCAGAATGGAAGCTATCAGAATGTTCCTGGCATTTGCATGCTACCAAGACTTCAAGGTATATCAAATGAATGTAAAGTCTGCCTTTCTTAATGGAGATATAGAAGAAGAAGTGTACATGGAACAACCAGAAGGCTTCTCATTGACAGACAAAGAAGACTATGTATGCAGACTGAAGAAGGCCCTATATGGACTGAAACAGGCTCCTCGTGCTTGGTACTCAAGACTGGATAAATATTTTCAAAAACAGGGTTTTAAGAGAGGTGGAGTAGACAACAATTTATACATAAAAGCCCATGAAAATGAACTCCTGATTGTTGTTGTATATGTTGATGACATTATGTTTGGAAGCAACAAAGATGAACTAGCAAAAGGGTTTGCTGATGAGATGAAAACAGAGTTTGAAATGTCTATGATTGGAGAACTTAGTTTCTACTTAGGACTGCAAATTCAGCAAAAGAACACAGGCACATTCATCTCTCAAGAAAAATACTTAAAAGAAATGCTGAAAAAATTCAAAATGGAGGACTACAAACCTGTGACAACCCCCATGATCACGGGATGCAAGCTGTGTGTTGATGATGGGATTGCAGATCTGGATCAAAAACTTTACAGATCCATGATAGGAAGCCTGTTGTATTTGACAGCATCAAGACCAGACATCATGCTAGCAGTAGGACTAGTGGCAAGATATCAAGCAACACCTAAGCAAAACCATCTTCTGGCAGTAAAAAGAATACTCAGATATCTACAAGGAACAACACAGTATGGACTTTGGTATCCTAAAGGCAAAAGCTTCACTTTAACAGCATACACAGATGCAGATTGGGCCAGTTGTGTTGATGACAGGAAAAGTGCAAGTGGAGGTGCTTTCTATCTAGGAGAAAGTATAGTGGCATGGTTAAGCAAGAAACAAACATCCATCTCTCTGTCTACAGCTGAAGCAGAATATATAGCAGTAGCAGTATGTTGTACACAAGTCATGTGGATGAAGCAAACTCTTCAAGACATGAAGGTAAGCATTAATGAACCTATCTCAATCAAATGTGATAATACAAGTGCGATAAGTATATCTAAAAATCCTGTGCTTCAATAAAAAACCAAACATATTCCAATCAAGTATCATTTTCTCCGAGAACAAGTAGCTCAGAAAATACTAAAACTGGAGTATGTACCAACAAAATAACAGATAGCAGATATATTTACCAAACCACTTGCAAGATAACCATTTGAATATTTAAGAGATAGACTAGGGGTAGTATCTATTGATGCCACTCTCTGAGATAAAGAGAAAGCACAAGTTTAGGGGAGAACAAAAACGAAAATATCAGTCCAGGGTGAGATCAGCCAATAGGGAAAGTATAATACAGGTCCTCAGGATCAAAGGATTAAGGAAAAAGAACACCAAGTGTATATTCAAGATCGATAATCTTCAAAGTGTTCTCTCAACAAGTCTTATATATCAGTCTGGAGCAGCATGGTACAAAGTCAGTAGAAGAGGGCCTAAACATAACTCAGAGTCAGGAAATGCAGAAAGAAAACTAGGAAATGAGCAACCCTTTGCCATTGATGTCAAAGGGGGAGGAAAAGCAAAACGGGACTTCTAAAAGGAAAGCAGAAGAAGCATAGGATTATTGGTGGGGGTGTTGCCATCAATGCCAAAGGGGGAGACTGTTGGAAATGTTGTCATTGATGGCAAAGGTAAAGACAGGAGTAGCACCTAAACTATTCACAAGGCATGAGACATGAAGAAGAGGCATTTTTAGAGGAGCTTCAGGAACATATGAGTTCTGGATGAATGGTAGCAGATTTCTGTACAACCAAGTTGATAGTGATTCTACATGGGATTGAAATAAATTGATGTTAGTGAAATTATTTAGTATGCCTAGCCATACCTGTAGAAGCAATTAGAGGGATAAGACTGTGAAACTATATTTACCTTGGTGCCACAGCACACATTTTTTTTATATATATAGTGAATATTTAATGGTCATGCGAGGAAAGACCGACCATATCAGAATTATGTTCGAATGTTGGTATGAATCCTCATGAGGGATTATGGAGGTCCATTGAAAATTGGAGGAGTTCCCTGCTCAAACGTAGTGATAAGTTGAGTTCACGTCCAGGGTTAACATGTTTATGGTGATTATCAAAGCGCAGAAAGGTCGAAAAGGAATCCCATTCCTAGATCAACCACGTTGGTGAGAGCCGAACTGGAGGCTGATGATTCGGGGTGACAGAACCTTGGGAGCACAGAGAAATAGAACTGTGCGTTATACATTTGATAGAACCCTGGTACATAATAAAGGCAGACCGGAACCTAGAGTGGAGAACGGAACCACGACCAGATGAACAATGAACGCGGATTGTCGAAAACCACCCTGCCATTTCGCACCGCTTTTCCGGAGCAGGTGGTATTTTCTGAATTGCAGCAATTCCATACAGGAATCGACACGTGGAAAGGGACCCGTTTCAAAACCGCCCTTTAAAGTGCGCCTTCGCGCGTTATACATTGACTGAAGACATCGAGCGAAATCGATACACACCGTTGATCTGGAGGCTCGATATCCGACAGCGATCATTCGCAGAACTTTCTCAAAGTTTAACTAAGGTGTGCGGAGGTTAAGCCAGGTATGGCTGCGTTCGTTTGATTGAATTGTGGGCCCCGGCGGAGTCATATATATATGAATTTGGTTTATTAATGTTATTCGACGCTTTATGAGGTCCGAGGGAATATATATGAAAATATTTCATATAATGTTTAAATTTTCCAAGTGGGTACCATATGAATTAAGATTTATATGCGTAGTTAAAAGGTTGCGTATGAAGGTTGTAATGCAGAAAAATCTGGCTTTATGTTGCGTATGAAGGTTGTAATGCGAAGTTAGCGCATATGTACATATAAGAGATTGTCGGTTTATAATTATACAGGAGTATGGAATTAATATCTAAATCCTTTGAATTTAGATAAACCAGACTTGTTTATTTAATTGAATTTTCCAGCGTGGAATTAAAGAGAAGTGGGAGATTTCCCGGATTGGGAAAATTACTGGGCAATGAAATTTTGGGATGTATTTACACACAGTTAAGTGAAATATTGAAAAATGAAAAAGAGAATAAGGTTGGATGAACTGAAAATGTAATGTGAGTTTCAAACCATTATGTTTAACTCATATATGAATAGAGAATGTAGACAGGCAGCCCGAGAACAGGAATAAGCACAGAAAACGGGGAATATGCAGATGAAAGTGAGCAAAGAGCATGCAGAACAGGTTCTTAACAGCAACAAGAAAAGACAAATCCAGTAAAGCCAAAATCCAGAAAAGGAGCTGAGTGATTTTGAAATATGTTATTAAAAATGTGAATGTAAATGATGTAATTTAATTTTGTTTGTTGTTTGTGATGCAAAGGTAAGTATCCTAAAGAAAAGACAAAATCCCACTGTAGCATGGAAATTTGTACATATTGTAGTAATTCTAAAAAAATGAGTTGGAAAAAGGAATAAGAAGACAGAAGCCAAAGAGTCATGACTGTTCACTTCAAATTCCTTATGAAATACAAACAGTCATGTGAGAATTTCTATATATAATATCAATTTTGATAAGCTCAGAAGAGGGTGTGAGAAAGAGAGCAAATATAGAGAATGCAGAATATAGAAGAATAATGCAGAGAAGATTAATAGAAGAAGAGTAGAAAAGAGAAGCTACAGAACAGAGCTGATATCTGAAGTAAATCAGAAAACATTCAGTTTGATAAACTGAGGAAGTCGGAGCTTCGCTATCAATTTGCAGCTTGATAGCTGTCGGTTGTAGCTAACTGAGGTTGAAGCCTGCAAAAAATTGAAGGGATTTGGTGCTTCCTTGCAAGTTGTAGCTTGCAAAATTGAGGTTGGAGCCTCCTGTAGGTTGGTGCCTTCAGAAAAACAGTGGTGAGAGGGAGTTGGAGCTTGCCTTTGCTTCACAACAATAATAAGATGTGGTTTTCTCCCTTTATGGGTTTCCACTTATATCTGGTGTCTCTGTGTATGATATTTTTGTATTGATCTGATATGTATCATCTGCTTAATACCTGCTGCTCTCATATTAAGTCTATTGTTATATTATACTAATACCTGCTGCTTGCATTCTAAGATTACTCACACATTAAATTGGATATGAAATGAAGGTGTAAATAAGTTTAATGAAAATTTTTAAAAGATCAGGAAGGTGTTAAACTGATTCACCCCCCCCCCCCCCTTTTAGTTTAAATAAAGGTTCAACAGAGTAGCTTATAGATTTGTTTTCCACCAATTCAAAGGGAGAAAAGGAAACCATTGCAAGGATTGATTTCACATTTTCAGTTGATTCCATCTCTCTTGCTACAAGGCTACCAAATCATGGTGAATATTGGTTCAAAGGCATGAACCTAGACCTTGAGCAGTACAAACCCTTCATAAAATCACAGTACGAAGAGACTAATTCTCATATTCTTCCATTCAGATACTTTATATAGAGGTATGAACCATTGATGAAGGTTGTGATGAAATTTTTAACATGTGAGGGCAGGTTTTCGAGATTTTACCAATATCACATCAGAATTCTCATGCACTTCTCAGCAATAAAGTCCCTTAATTTATACAATATCTTATATATCAGTGTGATCAAGATGGATGAAAAGGTGAAAATCATGAACACAGAAAATTACCCTAGCCTTTTTCGCCACAACTTGGTGAAGATCATATTTCTCCATCAGTTGGCAGAGAATAATATAACATGGGATACCTTCATTGAGGTAGCCTTGCATATGCACACAACTACTACACCAGCTCAACAACAAAACATATCACCTGCCATGTCAACACAACCTATGGAGGTGGGATCATCAAGAGAACTTGTTGAAGTTTCAAAGAGGCCTAGGCCTGAGGTTACTCTCACCTATCATAGAGGCAAGAGGCTTTTGTTTTCTCCTCAAAATGAGGAAGGGTCCTAGCCTACTTCACTACAGGGATCACCATCAGAACATCATGAGACATCCATGCATGATGAGGAGGAACATGAATTTGGCCTAGTTGACTTGGAGGCCCGTGATGAGCAGGAAAACTTGGAGAGGGTAATAAAATACAAGGATACTCAGATCAAAGAGCTCTAAGACAACTTGGCGAGGGAAAATTTTTTCATTTCATTCCTAGAGCAAGAAAACCACAGCTGAAGACAAAACATTTGATTTTTGAAAAAAGGTTGTTTGGGGCAAAAAAACATGATAAGAAATGAAAATAAGTGGCTAAGCATGATGAACATGATGAGCATGAACAACAGGTGATAAGGAATAGGCCAAGAACCATGGGCCTCAAAAGAGCATTGCAGAAGGAAAGAGAGAAAAACCCTACATAAGAGGAGCTCACTTTTGATGAAGAAATTGCCAAAGAAAATCAATGAAGATAGGGAATTTTGGCTTGATAAGGTCAATAATAACTTTCAAAATCTCCTTGATAAGGAAAATAGGGATAAAATTTTTCATAAATGCATGGCTTCCCGCTACCAATCAAGAAATCGAATTGCACAGCTTAAAACCAAGCAATTGCAAGACAAGCTTAAGCAAACCCTAATCATCCAAAAGGATAAGGGTAAACTTGATTTTATTGCTAATGCCTCCATTATTGCATATTACACATCATTCAACACTTCTGGACCAATTTTGGGAAGATTTGGAGCAAATTTTGTTTCTTGGTGAAATTTGGTGCAAATTCATAAATTTCACTAGGTCTAGAAGCGCAACGCCTTGGAGCTATGCTTTTTCCTCAGGGCTCCAAATGGAATAAACTCATAATTTATAGAAATATATTGGCCTCCTCTCAAAACCTATTTTCACATATTTTTCATACATAGCTCAGATTTTGAGAAAAAATGAAAAAAAGTGGTCAAAAATCAACATTATCCTGAAACAGCCAAGCTTGTTGAGATTTGTTTACGATCCACCTTCTTCAGCTTCCAAGGAGAATTCTATGAGTAGGTATCTGGTGTTCCAATGGGATCACCACTCTCACCTATTGTGGCCAACTTATTCATGGAAAACTTCGAGAAGAAAGCCCTTGCGTCCTTTCCCATAAGTCTAGCTTGGTGGAAGAGGTTTGTAGATGACACTAACATAAAGTGGTCGCATGGTGGGGAGAACCTCGAGAAATTATTCGATCACATCAACTCAATTTCCCCAGAAATTAAGTTTACCAAGGAGATGGAAGAAAATAGGAGAATTCTTTTCTTGGATGTTCTGGTTACTAGAAAAGAGGATGGAACATTAGGGCATCAAGTTTTTAGGAAGAACACCCATACTGAAAGCTACCTTCACACTGAATCTTACCATCACCCTGCTCAAAAATTTGGTGTCCTCAACACTCTTACTGTAAGAGCCCTGAGAATATCAGATAAGGAGCACCTGGAGGAAGAAATCTCTCACCTAACTCATGTTTTCTTAGGTTTAGGTTATAAGGAAAGAGAAATCAGGAAAGCCATAAACATAGCGAAAAGCAATATCGTGTCCAAGAAACGCTAGGATCCTCAAGAGAGGGGTGGAAAGGTTTTTCCGCCATATATTAAGGGTGTGACAAATAAGATTGCTAGGGTTTTAGGGAAGAGCAACATTTTTTCACAATTCTCAGCAGAAGGTACCATTAGACAAAAGATGCGCTTAGTTAAAGATAGCATTAGTGAGGGTCAGCTCAAAGGTGTTTACAAGATTGACTATTCTTGTGGGAAGTGTTATATTGGTGAAAATAGGCGCTCTCGACATAAGTGTCTGAAAGAGAATGGTGCCGATATTAAACATGAGCGATCACGAACCTCGGCTCTTGCTGATCACTCCTCAAAAACAAAACATCACTTACGCCTTGAGGATGCTATAATTATTGCAAGGGAGGAACACTATCAAAGACATAAGATTAGAGAAGCGTTGGAGATTATAAAACACCCACATAACATCAACAGGGAGGGAGGATACAAGATTAGTGATAGTTGGCGACCTCTTATTAGACAGATTCACTCCATAGGTTCGTCCTCATCCAAGGTATAATGTTGCAGGTATTCTTCTCCCTCCTTTTTATTTTTCTAGTTTAGGGTCGTGTCAGCTCAGAAACTCTTATTATGCCACTTACTCATAATAATTATTTTCATTAATTAATTTTTATTCTATTAATAAAAATTAATTAATTATTATTTATTTATTATGAGTAAATGAAAATGAAAATTTAAATGTTTCTCATAATTAAGTTTTAGAATTACAATTTATTAGGAATTAATTAATTTGGAAGGAAAAATAATTAATTAATTAATTAATATTAGAATTAACACTTAATAGGGTTTGTTGGATAGTATATAGGTTTTAGAATTTAAAATTCATTAGGAATTAATTAAAATAAAATTTTAATTTTAATAGTTGGTAATTTATTAGGGTTAATTAATAAGAATTAATTAAAACTCATTTAGTAACATACAGTTAGAAAAAGAAAAAATTTAAAACATTAAAAATCCTGTCATTTTCCTCCCATTAATAAAACTTAGACAAAAATTAAATTTATAATAAATTTGAATTTATTGCAAGGTTTTATTTTAGAATTAGAATTAATTCAATTAATAATATAAATGATTAAATTAATAATTTAATTAATAAAAAAAATTTAATTATTTATTACAACTTTTTAAATATTTATCATAATAAGCTTAAGAAAAATAGAAATTAATTTGAGTAAAAAAATTTAATTAAATTAATAAATATATATATATATATTTTTTAATTAATTAGCATGACTTATTGTCGGCTCCTCTTTTCATCTTCATTAGCCTTCACTATTTATGCCTTGACCTCTTGTGACCTTCTTTCTTCCTTAATTCATTTCTCGTCCTGAAGATGGATCCCTGTTGGGATTCGAAACGTCGACAATTGTTTTATGGTACTATGGATAATCCGGTTTCTGCAAATAACAACAACCACAGGATTTTGAGAACCATTATTATGCCCCTCTTTTTGAAAAGCGTTGTGCACCTGGAGACACCCTGAGAGAATGCGTTTTTGAAGGCCTTCCCATGGGTAATTTAAAAAAATTCAAGATGTTATAGAAACTAGAAATATAGGGATAGTTTACCATTCTCTCATATTTCAATTTTGACTTCAGGAAGGTGCCTAAAAATGGGCTCCAAGATGGCGCTGCGCACTGCAATGTTTTGAGATTTTTTGTCAAATTTTCACTGTGTAATTTTCTCCAATTTCCAGTTTGAATTTTGTAAAAGTTAAAAAGTGAAAGTAGATGAATGTAAATTTCAAAATGTAAGTGTAAATGGTAAAATGGAGTTTAATAGGTGTCTTATCCTCCATTTATTTCTTTGAGGATATGTCTCTTAATGGTTAGATAAAGGAGGAATTTGTTGTGTAACCCCCCTAGTGTGTAGCAGAATTCAGATAGATGCATTAATTTGAATTTATTTCTGTAAAATTCAACCTCCAAGGGAGGATTTAGACCTTAGTAGCTATATGAGGCCTTTTGTAATCATTTCAAAGGGTTAGAATCTTAGACATTGAGCTAGTGTATTTCAATTTGACAAAGGAATAAAATGAATACGGAGAGAAGTTGCAGCTTAAATTTAGTGATTCGCGTGGTGAGCTTGTATGGCTATGTTTCTCTTTTGTAAGTCACTCAATTGAATTCTTTCTCTATCCATTACATATATACTACTTTCACTCACTGTCTTTAAATTTTTTAAGCAGGATTCATGAGGAATACATGCCCTGTTTTGATAAGATGATGATGTTGTTTTTATTTTATTCTTAAGGAATGAATTCATACTTCTATTATTGTTCCTAATCTCTCTGTTCATCCTACACCATAACCATAAGCTTATAGGGTCATTCAAGCTTGCCTACCTTGCCCCTTTATTCCCTTGCAATTTTTTCTCTTATAACCCTACCAGAGTTTCAGGCCTAGCTCTAAAGGTCCATTTTCATCCAACACAAAATCCAAATAAAAAAAAACCCTAGATCTTATTACACCTAGCCTAAAATATTCATAATCCAGTCAATTTGGTTGTGATCTCATTGAGAGAGCCCTCTCATCCTAGTAGGGATAGCTACTAGGTCAAAGCGGTATGTGGTTACCTTTGCTAGTCTCCTTCTCAACCTTCGGAGAACCGATGGAGTGCTGACATATGGAATAAATCTATTTGTCATAGGTGGGGTATATTTGGAAAATATCAGAGACTGTTTCACTGGGATAGGTCACTAGATGTCCTTGCTAAGTGATGAATACACCAATAACATAGTTGGTGGAATCTGTCTCAATCTCAAATGGATATTGTAGGTATGATAGGGCGAGGATTGTTGAAATGTAGGTGTGGTGTTTTCAGATCCTTGAATATTTCTATTCTGACTCATACTAGGAAAAAATTTCTTTAGCTCCACCCTTTTTTTCAATTGAATTAATGTCCAAGCAATATGAGAGAACCCAAACATGAATCTTCGATAGAAGTCAACAAGGCCCAAGATGCTATAGGGATTTGTTAGAGTCATCAAGGCTAGCCAATCATGAATTACTTGGATCTTAGCTACATCCATATGCATCCCATGTTCATCCACGATGTATCCCAAATATCGAAATCTCTACATACCAAATGAGAATTTCTCCATATTGGCATGCAACTTGTGTTGTTGCAAGGTTCTCAGGACATGCTAAATGTGCTGCAAATTTTCTGCCTAGGTTATACTAAAGATGAGGATGTGATCCAAATATACAACCATAAAAGAGTTTGTAATATCCATCTATTGGTGATCTTAGAGATTGTGTGATTTAATTTATTTATGTTATCTTCATCATATCAGAATTTTTCCAAGCCATCTAGCAGTTTGGAGAAGCAAACTACACAACATACAACTGATAAGAGCTCATTAGAGTCATCGTCTACCTGCATGCATGATATTAGTATAGGATTGGATTTTATTGTTTGTTGGTAGTCATTGTTTGATTGGGAGTAAGTTTAAAAAATTCAATGGAGGATGTAGGAGCCCAAAATGGAACACCCCACAATGCCAATGACATTGATTTGTCCGAGAGCACTTGGATGGTCTCTGAAAGCTAAACTAGGCACTCCTTAAATGAGTACATGGTATCGCCAAAGAACAAACTATTTTAGCCGATGAACTGGCTGAAAGGGAATAAACTATGAAAGACACACAACAAGGAAATAATGCATTTGAATTATTGGTGGGAAATCTTCAAATCAAGATTGAATCTTTGAAAAAGAATGAGAAGTATATTAGGTCTGAGAACACCCAGTTGGAATCCCAGGTGGGAAATATGCATAGTGAAATTAAGTCAATAATAGAGGACAATTTATTTATGGAGAGATAAAATTGAGTTGGAGAATTTTGCTAAGTTAAAAACTGATACATAATTGAAATAAGCCTAGTTGGAGAGGGACAAATTGCAAGGTGCATTAGTTGATATCACTAGAGTAGAGAGAAATTTAAATGGAGAGAAGGAGGAACTCTTGGCTACAACTTTGGAAGCAAAAAGACATAATGAATAATTTGTTAAACATAAGGAGAGGCATAGTTTCCATGGAAAAATTAAAAAGGAGGAATTGGGTTATTCATTGGTATATTATTATATAAATATTTAGGGATTAAAGGCTAATTTTGAAGGTATTTTGGTCAATAATAAACATTTGTCTAGTTAGATCGAGGTTATGTGAAGCCAATTTGATGTAGGAAAAACAATGTTTCCTTGCAAACTCCACTTCTATGTCATAAAGACTTTTACATAATTTGGAATCTCTATGGATTCTACCCAAATTCAATTTTGATGTAGTTGGGATTCCAAATGGAATTCTACCCATATTTTCTATCACTACAAGGAAAAAGCCCTATAGCGGAGGTTTTTGCATAAGCCCCTATAAAAATAGCCCAAAACTTTATTTGTAGTGGAAGTCACTAGTGGATATGGGCGGGCAAATGTTTTAGTGGATGTTTTTTAACAGTGTGCCTATAATACCCAAAATTCACTCGTGATATGGTTGAATTTAAAAAAAAAATGGTTGTAAATATCATTTTTCCCTATCTAGTGCTATATTCTCATGATTCCCTGGTGCTAAAAAAGTACATGAACACCCCGGTGCATAACAAATATAGAGCATTGATGCTTAATAGAAAGTTGTGCACCTTTGCAGGGTTATTTTTTATACAAATAATAAACAACGATGTGCTACCTATATAAGGTTCACCAATGCATATACTACATGATAGCAGCAAACAAAGATTAAATTTAAAAAATGTCAATCATAAAATTCATTTTCACTATTTCGATGCTACACTCAAACGATGCACCGATCCTCTTAATGTATTTAAATGCATTGGTGCGTAAACAAAAAGGTGTACTACGATAGGGTTTTTAGTTTAAAAAAATGTGGTGAACTTAGGAACTTGCACACACTGATGCAGTTACCCTAGCACACTAGAACATGGTTAAATACAAAAAATCCATTGTCCGTAAAAATTCCTTTTTACCATTTGCAATGTTTTAAAGCTCTCAAGCATTGGTGATACTCTTGCCTTTGTCAAGCACCCTTCCGTTGGGTGCTTCCCTTACTTTCCATCCTTCCGTTCATTTCTTAGTGAATTGCTTTTGAATTTATCAAATGGTGCTCAATTGTTTGTTTTCATTTACGTGGTAACCATGCCTCCCCAACGATAAAATGTCTAGGTAATTTCCATTTTTCTCTTTAATTTAACTTTTTAGTAGAGTATAATTCAAAATTTGGTTAAAAAATCATTTTCTTTTATTTTTTTCCTGCGTAGTGCATTCAACTGGTTCGGCTCACATTGATGGCAGTGCACTCTGTAAATTTATAGGGTGAAATGCAAATCAGTGCATTGCATTAACACACCACCGTTTTGCGGTGTGTTTGGTAAATTGATACACACTAGGAAAGTTATAATTTTTATCGTGACACGTTTGGTAAAAGTTACTTCTCGAAGCGTTTGTTTTTACCAAACACAACGCATGCATAAATATTACATTAATATATCTCAGTGTGTTTGTTAACCTAAATGTTCCATTTCGGTGTGAAAAGGTTATTCATATGCACCGCTGTGAATTTTATGTCGATGCATCGCGTCAAGAAATAAAAAACCAGTGTTTAAGCGATGCATCAAGTAGTTTTACGCATCATTATCAGTGCTTTATTTTGTTTTGTGTTGCATCGTGTCTAATGCATTACTATTTTTTTGGTGCACCGAGGATGTTTTTTTAATTGAAAGCTATATTTCCGTATTTATAAACACATTTTTTATTTAATTAAAAAAATATTTTTTTATGATGTATTTTACATGTCAATCATGCAGCGGAGACGTCAACAGAGGGAGAAGCAACAATAACAGGAACAAATGGTAGACTGACACAATGTGGTCTGACAATGGGAGGCATGAGAGAGGGAGCAAGATTTATACCCTCTCCTTATTACCGTAATGACCCAAGTCCTCTTGAGGAATTCAGGCCTCCTTAAGTACTATTAGGAGGCTACATCCCTGAAGGGGAACTCTAGTTTGTTGGCAAAATTGATCCATAGGTGGGATGCCCACCAACAGGCTTTCTGTGTCGGTCCTAACACATGGTATGGGCCCACTGAGGAGAAAATATATTTCATCGTTGGCCTATCTAGGAGAGGGGAGGATTTTCCCCAGTTCCCTGATGTCCCCCATGGTGTTGCGGCAGAGAGTCAACTTGTATACTCTCAAAGATATGTTGGGGATCATGTAGTGCATGTAACATATTTTAATGTGTCTAGTGGAAAACTACAAATCAATTCTTTTGGTGCAGAGGAGTTTAGGTGTCTCTCACTATTATTCAGTAACATTTCACACTATACTAGCGATGGGAATCACATCAGTTTCCATATTTTGTTTGATGTAAATTCTTTGGTGCAGAGGCCAAGATGTATTAAATGATCTACCATTTTTTGCAGAAATTTCGTATGAATTTAGATAGATGTTGTGCTATGATACATGGGAGGGAGAACTTCCTTTTTGCATCAAAGATTTTTTTTTTAAATTTTTTAGAGGTTTCTAGAGACGAGGCATACTTTTTATCATTTTCCTCCTGGGCTGATGATTGAGGTGCTGATACACATGTGGGGTGATATGATGCCCAAGAGGGGCATGCTAGATTATCCGAATAGGATTTCTGTCGAGGCGCTGGGGCTATTGGGCAGTGAGGATGACAAGATGTCTGTCTTGGTGTTGTTGCCTTACGTGGGGATGGATTGGTGACAGTGTCCTAACATCCTCTTCACACCGAATGAGCCTAAAGATGATAGAGGAAATATTATTGTTTTATTTAAATTAATCTAGTTTCATTTTATTGTCTTAATTAATTAGAATAAAATTTATTCTAACACGTTCTTTAAATTAATTTAGTAAATTGTTTAATGAAATTGTCTAATAATTGTTGTGTACTATATATTTTTAAGAAATGGGCAGGTTTGTTGGGGACATGCCTCCGCCCCCACCAAAGAGATATTTGGAGATGACCGAGGCTGCAAAGGGCAAGGCACATCCTAAGATGTAGATGTGCATGGGCATGTGAGAGTGTAGGGATGGTGTCATATTAAGGATGGAGTATTGCGACCGACTCTCTAGAATTTTGGTTGAGGAGGGATTGTGTCGTATGACAACTTGAGACATCATGGAAGATCCTAGGCTCATGGAGCTCTTGAGGGTCTGTACGCGTGATATGATGAGTCTGATGCTTCATATTGTCAAAGCTACCAGGCTACTAACAACGAGGAGGGATCATGGGCATGCAACAAATACACATGAATATTCACCTAGTACTACCCCATCAGATCATGATGCCCAAGGTGATGATTCTTTTAGTGATTAGGGTAGTGATCCTTCAGATGCACAATCTTCACCTGGATTTATTAAAACCCCATCGTATCATGATCAGGGTGTCGATGATCCTTTTGGTAGTACTCCACGTCCTCATCTTTCACCTCATGATTACCCACTGCCTCATGTTTCTCTTGATTAGAGAGCAGAACAACCACCTTCTTCTCCACCTCATAATTCGACTGTTGAGGTAGTACTTGACCATCCATCACCTTCTTCTATAGACCAAACTACCCCTACTAATGTTGTATCATCTTCTATTACAGACCAAGCTGCCACTACTTTTATATCAAATATTTGTCTTGATATGGTGCAATTTTTTTTTTCATGTTAATGTACTTAATTAATATGTTGGTGTCGATGTGTATATTGTTAGGTCATGTTAGATATGTTCATTTAATGTGCTTGCATATATATGTGTATGTCAAAGCAATTATTTGACATGAGAGGTATATTTGAGGACATGTGTGGTGATGATGTTAGATTACAATGCTTGTGTTTTGTTATATGTGATCACGATGATGATGTCCTATTAGATTATTAGATTTGTGTGCTAGCTAATGACGTTTATATGTGCTAAAGGTGTATATAATTAGACGATGTTAGCGAATTTGACTGTGTATTTTAGATGATGTTTATGTTTGTTAGATGATTATCATCAAGATGTTTATTTTTATGAAATGATATTTATTATAGATTATGTATTGGTAAACTTATATCAAAACTTTATATGTGAAATTACATCGAAAACGACTTACTTTGAAAAAAATGCAAAGATATTTTTATAAATTACAAAGTTTAACATGGTTGAAACTATAATTGTAAACTTACCATAACTATTTTTCTATTACTTAGATAGTTCATACATATTCATTCTAACCTAATTGGTAAAATATTTCAATACTAACAAGGAAAAATTAAAGGTAAAATAATTTAGTTAGTTCTTACTAAAATGAAAATGTGTAACTCGTTCAATTTTTAATATAAAATATTATTAATAATAAATTATTCAAAAATACAATCTAAACAAGAAAAATTACACATGGTCTATATATATAGATAGAAAACCACTATAGGTCCATCTTAATCACATATTTATGAAGCACTAAAAGAGATTAAATATTTTAATATGTGTATATTTTTTCAAGTTTTACCTAAGAAGATATTTTCTTATAATTAGATTTGATCCCTCTTGGCTCCTGGTAGATCCATTGTTAAGAGGGATCTATACTAGTTTATAAAATTCAATTTATTGTTAAATTAAAAAACACTTAAGTCATAAATTTTTATACCTAATTTATAATTTTAATAAAATTTAATTTATCATTAAAGTTATGAGAGTTTCAAGCAATTTAAATTTAATATTTATAAAAACTCTTACCAATTTTAATTAGCAATTTCTCTCTCTAAAGAGGAGGAAGAAATGTAAAATAAGGCTTGTGAAATTACTTGTAATAGGGGATTTGCTCTATTGGAAGTTCTCCCTTAAAGGGACAAGTGAATTTTTTTCTAGTAATAAAGATATAACATTTTGGTGCTAATTTGGCTCTTTAGTTTCTATTGTGGTTTAAATTTCTCTTTTTTTTAATAATAAATATGAGCTAAATAATAAAAAAATCATACTATATTAGATTTAACTTTTCGACAAATAATAGTTTTGATTATTTCTTAATCAAGAACTCAAGAAATATTATTGTTTCCACATACTTATCACGAGATAGTCACAAAAATTCATGTTCTCACATTTCTCCTAGCTAATACATCATGTTTACATTGATAAAGAGATGTCTACTTTAAACAATTTATTTATAAATACATAAAAGTAACTATTTATTTAATCTAAATAGGAAAGAAAAATGTATAACCAAGTCTATCAAAAATCAAACAAATACGTCTCAATCACCATCACACTATTTATCATTTAATTCTTAGCCATAAAATATTTATTAATTGAACTTTTATTTATAATTACTATTGAAAAGAAAATTCAAAACTCTTCCATTATCCATGAAGACAAAATTAAAACCTCTCATGCATCCATGTAAGCCCATTGTTTCTCTTATGGTCCATAAAAATATGTAATCAACATTTTACACATGCACATAAGACCTCCTTTTAGTTTACATAATGTTGCAAGAACTGGAATTTAAAATATAGTAAACATGAGTTTACCTCTCATGTCAAGAATTTAATCCTCCATATTAATACACATTTTTTCACTGTTAAAGCCCTCCTAGATTTATCACTATATTATTTATATCTATTTTGATCTAAACCTGAATAAAAAACATGTCAAATGATTAATAAACCAATAAGTATCTAACATCTAATTATATATTCCTTCTCTTTAATTTCTTAATCTCAACCATTTTATGTCAAGTAGGGAAGAATCAACATATTTTATCAAAATCATGGAGTGCTCTTGTGAGACTTTCTAGAATAAATCTTCAATGTTATGTTTCCAAATTCCCTATTTTCATATTTTTAGGATATTCTTCTCATTTTCCTATTTGAGAAGGATTGCCACCTTGAATCCTTATTATCATAAATATTGTACACCATTTTTTAAACATTTATATTTATGGAGATATGTTGCATAGTGAAAATAAGGGAGGCTATTTTACTATACTGAAAAACTTTGGCAATGGTTGTAGTAGGCCTTTTAGTACACATATATAACACATATATGATTTTATTTCTCCATTTTCTATCACCCTGTTAGTTATTTTAGATTAATACTCAAAATTTCATTTGAGAAAGGAGATAATAAGTATATTTAGATTGATATCTTAAAAAAGTATAGCTATAAATAAACATTCTTAATGGAGTGCTCACCTTTAGGATTCAAAATGGACTTTTACATTATCTAGAGTAGAAATTTTTTTATATTAGAAATATAATTTTGGGGTCACAAAAGTACAACAAAAGAGTACAAAATTGATAACTCGTGCTTAGAATTACAATCTTTTGATCCATCCTGATGTCTATCCAAATCCTATAGAAGAAGTCTACTATAAACTAGAATTAAACAAATTAAACAAATATGTTAACATTTTATTTTTTTAATTATAAATTACACAATTGGAAATACTTAGTTTTAAGTGTAAAAATGTTTCCACTGGAAAAAACATGTAAAAATGTTTGTGAATCTTACCAATTGTACAAAATTCCAAAAGACGAATAAAAAACAATAAAATTAGTGAAATAAATAAAATTAAAGCATACAACAATATTATAAATGATGAAATAACACAAGTACATATCAATATCCATTGTCATCACCTTGATTATCTTCCTTGTTTGGCATGATAACATTTTTGTTCTCAAAAATATGTTTTGATCCATGGTCGTGTCTTAATACCAACCACCAATCCCTATCCAAGACATCTAGGTAAAAACACACCGTGTTGCAGTGTTTTTGGAAAACATAAGGCTCCCTAGCTTCATGCCACATCTTTCTAGAGTTGATATATATCAACCCACTATCACGATCTTCCTTTACATTATTCCTATCAAAGGTGTCCCACCACTTGCACCTAAAAATAACACATTGTAACAAACAAAAGTCCACCTCAATTATTTCTTGTATCTTTCTGAAATAACCTAACTTCCCATGTATTAGGTTTTTATCGTGGTGGATAACGTGACAAGATTGTTCAATATCGACTTCCACTCCATAGTCTTATATCATGCATCCATCATCAACATCCTCTGTGCAAAAATTATGTCCATATGCCCACATAGATGGGAACAAATGCACCTATAAAAAAGTGAAAAAATCACAGTGTCATGTGTCTAATAACCCGAACATAATTAAAATATAAAATATATATGTGACAATTCAAAGGTGCATTATGAAGTACAAAAAGAGATTATTAACTATTTTCTGCACCCAATCCCTATGTTTAGCACATCCTCCTCACCACGCAGGTAACTAACAGATGCACCGTATTTCTCTCTAACTCGATCAATAACCCAACTGTTAGGGAATTCCATTAGTATATTTTATTTTTTAATGATCAAGATAAGGCATGCTTCTATCATTCAACCTTCTGGATTCTTTCTTATCAATGTCACATTTCCTTCTCTTATGTTCGTACAATGCGCCCCATGCCCGTGTCACTTCCAAATTGCAAAGAACGAAATTTTTTATGGCTTCAATTTAAGAATTCAATAATGAAATAAAACCAACATATATAGTACATATGAGATAAAAATATGCATTAATTATGAAGTTAAGTGTCAATAGTTATTGTGTAGAACTTTAAAAATTGATAAGTCACTTACTCTTTATTATGCGTCTTTTTAAATTCGTTTGGAGAAGCTCCCTTTTTTTTGTCTTCATCCTTTTTCATCATCCCAAATCACCACACCTAGTGTGTTTTCGATCTACTTGATGTACTCACTAACATAATAGAAATACTTATACGATATGTACCCCTCTGCCATAGACCCCTCTGGGTTTTTCCATTTTTTGAACAAAACTTTTCAATTTCTTCATGCACCTCTATAATAAGAACATCCAATGACAAGAAACCACCCCAACTAATTCAACCTCATCTACTAGGTGAATTATAAGATGAACTTGCAAGTCCATGAAACTTGTCAGAAGTTCCTTCTCAAACATACAAACAATCTCAAATATCTCTTGACACCACCTTGGAATGCTAGCCATATGAATCTCCTTTGATGTGATCCAATGTACAAATGAAAATAATTTACATATGACACAGTGTAGGCCTTGGGGGAAGTCATGGTTCACACACCCGCACATGAGCAGAGGATAATGGCACTGCAAAGTAGAAACATTTAAAATTAATTATATTTTATCCCATTGCATAAAAATAATAAAAATTAATAAAGCCACATTTTTGACATACATACCCTTAGAAGGTTCAAATGGTCATGAAATTTCAACCCCGACAAATGGTCATGCCATTTCAACCCCAACAAATGGTCTTCCACAGTGAAGCAACGATGTAGTGAAGACCCATATAAAGAAGGCACCTTCACACCCATTATAACTTCATTTGCCATAAATATCATCTTTCATTAAAATCCATAGGACCACACCTTCTTTGAAATACCAAGAGGGACCAGCCTCTCCTCTACTTTCTTTTCTTGGCCAATGTTTCTATTTGGTTTTTGAATAAATAATATCTCTCCTAAAAATTGATGTGTCATTTTATGTAGATGATATGTGCCTCCATAAAGAAGATGAAACGTTTTTAAATATATGCATGGGGTATAGTAAGTGGGAAATCTTAAGATGTTCCCAATATGGGAGCTCATAAAAGACATATTTCCTTTTCATCCCAATGGGAAATTTATCAACATAAGTGTCGAAGAATTTTGGATCATCGAATATAGGCTCCCCATTTGAATTGAACATTTATGTAATCTCCTAAACCTTCTCTCTCTAATATGTTCTAAGCCATTCAAGTTTCATTATTGCAGGCCTTTGGGTTCTCTATGGTTTACCATTGAAATCAGATGTTGCTATTTTTTAAGGGTGTTCTTCTGGGAGGAATACCCTAGAGAAATCATACATTGGATTTCTTAGGTGGTTGGACCGCCTAGCCTTTAGAGAAGGTCCACAACATTTACATCCATGATACCCTTTTGTTACAAGACCTGTGAAATTATTGTATAATACAGGGCACGTTAGCGATCATGAACATCTGAAAAATTTTAGCGAATTAAATTAATATTTGAAATGATATTATTACTTATATAAACAAATAAATAAACATGCAATTTACCATAGAAAACTCCTAATAATGGATACTCATGTATGGTGTAAACATATATGTCATATAACGTAAAAATACTCTCTATTGTGACGAGTCTTGATACATCGTATACATGTATCCCTTCCCATAATTCCTTCAATTCATCTACCAATGGTTGTAAGTAGACATCCATATTCTTCACTTGTGTTCTACCAGGGACTATGAGAACCAACATAAGATGTTAATTCTTCACAAAAAAACATGGGGGGATATTT
This sequence comes from Pinus albicaulis, assembly GCA_034641835.2. NCBI lineage: Eukaryota > Viridiplantae > Streptophyta > Pinopsida > Pinales > Pinaceae > Pinus > Pinus albicaulis. Next base: position 1,119,770,627 of record CM076575.1, on the reverse strand, counting down.
TTATTGATCACTACTGTAGGCCAAATGTAATAGTTGGTGTTTTGGAGGGAATATGGGTTGATGCCATACATGGCCATGATGAGTCATAGATTTCATACTTCATCCTTGAATTTTTCTATCCATGTATCCTCTATACGCTTCATGGCTATTGAATCTATTAGGATTCACATAACTCTTGAGTCACTTCTGTTTGAGGCATGTCATCCCTGCAACATAGCTAATTCTTTGAAATGAAAGAGCCCTTGAATCCCTGAGATTATAGGTATGTGCCTAAATATCTTATGAGGAGGACCATGTGATTTACCTTTTTTTTAAATCTATAATACCTTTCATGCTCACATTTTAGACATATCTCTTTGTCTACATATTCTCATCTATATATAATACAATGATTTAGACATGAATGATATGATATTTACTCAACACCAAACATTTTCAACAACTACTTTGCATCTTCACAACTACTAGGAAAGACATTATCACTCAGAAGAACCTTATCTTTGAGTAACCTACAGTTGGGGGGAAATATAAATGTACACTGTCAATATTTAATGTTTATAAAATCAACCATTTTAATGTTGATTGTGTGACAATATTTCTCAAAATATAAGGGACTTGATCATGGTCAATTACCTCAATATTTACAAGAGACATGCATTCGACATGCCAAAATTTTCTTTGAAGTTGTACAGTAACATCGTTGCATTGAAAAATGTAGCAAGAAATTCTCAATTTGATTTTTCCTTGATTAAATTGAGAAAAATTGAATTTCGACGTCAACAGATGACTTAGATGCAGTTAACTAAGGTGACATGGTTGTTTTAACTCAATTAGCTCAGTAAATTAGAGTTGGAAGAGTTACATTTCAGTTAAGCATGTGTGATTGCTAATTCGTAGCAATCAAGGTTAGTTATCTCAGGTTTTTCATTTAAACTAGTTCTAAATGTTGGAGGAACTAGTGGAATGTTTGTTGTGTAGTGGGACTTCAATAAAACTCAATGATCATCTAGTTAACTGATCAATCAACCCAAAATAGCTAGTGCATATAGAGAATTTTAGTTCCCCAATTTTGGTGGATATTCCAAGGCAATGTAACATCAATTTTAGACTAGTATTGAATGTACAAGTGTTGCATGTAGTCAAATGATCAACCAAAGGAATTGCACAATCAATTTTGGAGAAATTCCTAAATAATAGGGGCCTAATTTCTCAAGGAATTGATAAAGGAAATAGGGGCTCAAGCAAAGGCATAAATTGACTAAGTCTGGGTCAAATATTGTTAGTGAGCAGAGAGATAGGTTATTCACTTACAATTTATTCAAAGTTTACCAAAGCAATTGTAATACATCTCTATTCATTAGATTAATGAAAATGAGAATTGGAGTTTTTAGCAGATTGTTTTCCCCAGGAAAAATATTGTGTGCATATGTATTATTTCTTATTGCATGTCTGAGATTATTATTTTAAATTTTTAATTGATTTCCGTACAGAATAATAGTAGGTTTTTGACTTGTGATTTTGATTAAAACTTCATAATAAGTTGCAAATATACAACATAATTTCTACATGGTGTCAGAGAAGGATTCACATTAGAGTAGAAATTTCAAAGTTGTTTCTCAGGAGGACCGAATTTGAAGTTCAGTGTAGCAAGATCTCTTCAGAGCTGAGAACATGGCCTTCAAGGGACTGAGGCTAGAGTATGCATTGGAAGGAAACTCTAATTTTATCACATGGAGGCTTTATTGGATGACAATGGATTGTTAGAATACATCAAGACAGATGTTGCAAAAAAATGAAATCTGATGCCCAAAACCTCACTCAATGGAATAAATACGTAGTCAAGGTGAGGATAATAATATTGGAGGGAGTACGAGACCACATTTCCACACATCCACATGAGAAAGAAAATCCTCATTCAATGTGGTAGGAAATGATAGATCTATTCCAAAATAACAACAACCATAGGAAATTGGCGCTCAAGGATAAACTTCAAAATATCAAGATGCAAAAGAATGTCACTGTTCAATATTATCTAATGAGGTTCACACAAGTTCATGATGAGCTTGCAGGAATTGTTGTTATTGATTTAGGTGATGATTTGGTAAGCCTAGCCCTTATAGACCTTCCCAAGTGATGGCATAACCACCAATATTTGGTGAACAAGAGGGAGAAAATACTGAATTGGGAATGCTTATGTTCCAATTTAGTACAGGAGAAAATAAGGCAGAATACCATAGATGGTAATTCATCCAAGAGCAAGGATGAGGAAAAATTTACATTGGTTAGAAAGGGAAAGAACAGAAAAAGGAAGAAGTCTCAATCCAAACCAGAATCCAACTAATATGGAAAGAAGAAATATTTGTCCAAAATTAAATGCTTCCATTGTCATGAATTTGGGAACTATTCCACGAAGTGTAAACACAAAAGGGCAAGCAAGAAGACCTCAGGAGGAGCAACAAGTGAAGCCTCGGCTTCATAGTTAGAGATTGACTTTACCCTTATCACATGCATGACTAGCACAATGATGGAGAGCATGTGGTATTTGGACTCAGGTGCATCATTCCACATGAAAGGGTGTAGAGATTTTTTCAATGGCCTGGAGAAAAAATATTTGTAGGTGCACATCGAGCTAGGGGACAAAAAAATATATAGTGTGACCAAGGTTGGTACAACCACCTTTTAGAGGGAGTCGAGTTCCCCTTGTAACAACCCTCATGAAAATTCCATGTAATAAAAGTTAATAAAGGAAAAATAATAACCATGATTATGGGACACTTATTCCAAGATGAATGTTGGGAAAAACATCCTAGTACAGGTTTTCATTTGGTTTATTATGGCTACGGAAATTGGAAAAGGAAATGACAAAGGCTTTGGAAAGGAAAAGTGGCATTAATTGGCATTTATTTATGAAAATAATGGAAATTAGGAGAAAAGGAAGGTCAAAGGTAAAAGTTTGCATGTGAGGAGGAAAATGAAGGAAAATAATGGAAAATGAAGAAAATAGAGGCCTAATTGATAAAAAGGCTTCTGAGAATCAGCTGGTACCTTTTTTCATTTCAGTTTTGGAGTTCTCTCTTGAATATTCTCTCTCTCACACATTCTTGGACACTTAGAGTTTTCTTGGAGCACTTTAGCATTGGATCAAGAAAGTAAAAGAAGGAAAAGAGGAAGAAAATATCAATCAAGGAAGAGAAGGATCAAGCAGCTACAACAAGTTTACTTGAAAGTATCTATTTGTATGTGTGATTTCCTTTATAGATTTGGGATGCATGGTTATTCATGTGTGTTTTTGGTTCTCTTGTTGTCATTGGCATCAGTTTTTCCAGGTGTGACAATTTTCTTCAGACTTGCCTTTCCATTTTCGAATAGCCATGGTGTGATGGGGTTCTCATGATTTGGTTGAGTTGGATTTCTGGAGGGATTTGAAACTGAGTGAGGTAGATATATGAATGGAAGAACACATGGCCTAGTGATCCTTGAACCAGACTATGGATTGTGGTAAATCCACTGGCCTAGTAAACCATGAACCAGACTGCTGGTTGTGGTAAAACCATGTTTTTTGTGCCTCATTGGGCCTAGGAATCCTCGACCGAAAAATGGAAGGATATATGTTAAATCCTAGATGTGGTTTCCCTTGATTAGGCCTAGGAATCCTTTCTGGTGAATGGTAGGATATAAATTAATGTCTGTAGGGTGGTGTCTCAGTTATGGCCTAGTGATCTGTAGATCAGACGTGGATTGCGGTAAATCCTAGAGACTACGAGATAAAAAAAAAATCCTCATGGTGTAGGTAGAGAAATCTAGTGGAATCATTGTTTGTTTATGGCCTAGTGATCCGATGAGGATTGCGGTAAATCATGTTTCTATTGATGAGGGTGAGGTGGCTTAGCCTCAGGACCCATGGTTGGTTATTTTGTTTTGAGTCCCACATTCATTCTTGGAATATGGCATGGGGGTGATTGGATGAAGAGAGATTTTGATTAGCCAATCTATGGTCAGGCGGAATGTGGTAGTCCCATACCAGGTTGGGTTTTGCATTCCTTAATAAGAGTTCCTTTCCTTGGTATTATATGTGTAAATGTACTCATTCATATGTGGAATTTATAGTTGTTGTATCCTCATTATTTATGTTGTTTATATGCTTGGTTATGAATATGTTTTATGAAAGTGAAAATTTATGGTTCTCATCATGTTTTGATTTGTAAATGAATATGTAAGGAATATATGACCTAATAGATGATAATTCAGCTAATGATATAAGGCATCAATGCTTCTTAGCGATTCTTAGATAAGTATGATACCCCTATGCTCAAATATGTTGCTTAAACCTGTAGAATTCATATTTGTGACATGTTTGACCAAATTCCTGTCATGGATAGTAGGGGTACAGTCAAGTCTCTGTTCAAAAATTGGCATTGACATCATTTTATTTTTGTAAATTCCATGAACATCTGGGTAGAGACTAGGTCTGAGCCCTAAAATTTAGCCTTTAATCTCATAGTCAATGTCATATAAATGGTAGAAAAATACTGTAGTCTCACTCATAAAGGCTCATGGGAGTGACTATGACCCACAGTCGCTTGGAAGGCTTGGAAAGGGAGCGACTGGGGTTCTAGGTCCTTGTTTTTTTTGAGTTTCCTCAGGGGTTGGTCACCTGAAAATGTGGGGTAGCTCCTGGAGGTTCTCTTGGTGGTGTGGATGATCAGTTTGGTTTTTTTTTATTGGTTCCACTTCCTTAAGGTGATCTAACAGTTTGAATCATATCATAGTATCCTCTCGTCACATGTTTACCCCAGTGAACCAGTTAACTTGGGTAAATGTGGGAGGAGGGTGTTACAAAGTGGTATCAAAGCATGGTTCACCCATTGGAATGGATGGGTGGTGTGTTGGTTGTGCATTCATGTCGGTTTCATATGTGTTGTTATGTTTGTGAATATGTGTTTGTGGTGTTGGTCATGGTTGCAATATTGTCACCATGTGAAAGTTGACATTGTAATTGATTGAACATTGTCGTCATGGGTGTATGACGATTATGCATTCGTTATGCATGTCAATGTTTGTATGTAATTTGTATGTGTGTGTGTCACCCTTATGTTATTACACATGAATTGTGTCTAGTTGGTGTTATGGTTGTATTATTATGCATAGCAACTCGATAATGGTTGGATAATGATTAAATGTTGATATGATTGTGTTTATATATGTATTATGCTAATATGGTATGTCTTGCAAATGAGATATCCTCCCCGAATTATACTAAGGTAGATTGGTTGTTTATGATTTGGTTTAGGTGTCATAGTATGTCTTGCAGGAAGAGATCAATATGACTAGCAATATGGTAGACTACAAATATTCTCTTTATGAATTAAATGAGAAACATGGTGTTGGGAACTCTTTTGACTTAGTAGACACATTGAGGAGTTTGAAGGAGTAAATAAGGACTTTCAAAGTAGATAATGAAAAAATCATGCAGGAAAAAGAGAAACAAACATAATTCAATGAAGTGATTCTTCAAAGTTTTTCAGAATTGCGGAGACAAGGACCACTCTGAATCAACTATGGACGAGAGGATGGGAATAATGGGATATATGGTAGTAGGTCTAATGGTGGTCACATATGAGGTATAGATGACACGATCAGAGATGGTATATTATTGGATACTTTGGATAGGAGAGGTGATGGGCACATGTACTATTCTAGTTCCAGTTTTGATAGGAACCATGATCGTCATCATTATCACCCTTACAGGTGGAGTGACATGGGAGACTTTCCATATGAGTTTAAGAAAGAAAAGCCACCTATTTTTTATGGATATTTGAAGAAGCCTGAGGATGCAGAGGCTTGGTTACTTGGCATGAATAAGTTATGTGAACTACATGAGTACACAGAGTATATGAAGGCCATAATAGCTATCTTCAGCCTGAAAGGTAAATCAAACATCTTGTGGGAAGATGTAAAACGAGTCAAAGACCTCATGACGAAGGAGTTGAATTGGCATGAATTGAAAGACTCTTCATAAAGAAGTACTTGTCAGAAAGGTACTATGATAGCAAATCCAAGGAATTATGTGAGCTTAAAATGGGATCGATGACAAATGATGAGTATATAACCAATTTCCTGGATCTATTGAGGTGTATATCATATCTTAAAGATGAAAAGACTAAAGTTCAGTTATTTTTAAATGGATTTCCATTAGCATTTAGAGATAATATTGAGTATGATGAGCCTCGGTCACTTGAAGAAGTTATTGGGACATTGAAGCATTGTTATGAGAAGTCAAAGCGTAAGAATGAATCTAAATAAGGATGGAAAGGAAAAGATAAATATAAAGGTAAACATAAATGGAAGTCGAAAAGAACAAGGCCTCAGAATGCATAAGAGAAAGAGAATGTTGCACCACATAAGAAGTTCAATGCAGATAGACAGGGACATGGGTCACAATAACATAATAGAGGTGATGGTATAGGACGGTTGGAGTGTTGTACATGTGGGAAGGAGCATCTTAAAATGGATTGTCTGCAATTTCAAGGTGGTATTCCTCGAATCTATAGTGCAGAGGAGGCGTAGCCTATTGAGGATGTTGGGTAGATCATTCCTTGTATCTATGTAGTTCTTGATAATAAGAAGTCATATCATCAGGCATCTATCATTGAGATGGAAGGTAAGCTTTGTGATCAAGTTGTTTCTCTTTTGATGGACGCTCGATCTAGTTATATTAATGTTAACCTTGACTTGGTGGAAAAGTGTGTTTTGAATAAATAAGTGCATGCAGAGTCTTGGTTAGTGTCGTTGGCTATAGGCACCAAGAAGTGATTTCATCATTGGGTAAGAGCTTGTGCATTTGAGTTGAATGGTATGCCTACATCAACACATTTGAATGTATTTCCGTTGGGTTTGTATAGCATGATTTTGGGTATGGATTATTTATATCTTCATAGGACCAAAGTGGACTATTATGATAAAGCCATTGAGTGCTTGCATGAAAATGGGGAGCAGAGAATCTTACAAGGTAAGAAGAAAGAAACATTAGTTATGATATTGATAGTTATGCAAGAAAAGTGGAACCATAAAAAATGCCATGTGTTATTTGCAATGCACATTCTAGTGATAAAGGTAAGGAGGATGAGGATGCATAGATATTTAACAAGTACCTAGTCTTACAATAGTTTTAGGATGTGTTTCTGTAATACCCTCTTCCCACATCTACCCAAGTAACTAGCCAACCGGGGTAAACATGTGACGAGAGGCTACTAATATGAGATTCAACCTCCTATATGACCTTAAGGAAGTGGAACCAACAAAAAACCTGACAAACAGACCTTACATAACATCAACAACACCTCTAGGAGGTAACCCAAACTCCCATACCCCTGGACCCTGAGGGAGAAAATTATTTTTGACCCTTTTGAGCCTTAACCGTGGGCATGTAATGGCAAGGGAGTGGCGAAAATCCTATAGCCATAGGCATGCCAAGAAAAGGCTACGGCTAGGGCCCCCAAAAGTTAGTTTTATGCCTACAACTCTAGGATTTTTCCACCTTTTTAGCCCCAGAGCCCAGGCCACTCCCAAAAACTTCATGAAACTATAGAAGAGGATAAACAACATTAATGCAAAGGTATGGAATTAATCAAATCATAAGGAAATCATATGGAATGCTCCCAGAAACGATAAGAATTTTTTCAAACATGTCACAAACATTACATCTACAGGTGTAAACAACATATTTAAACATATGGGTCTCATACTTATCTGAGAATCACTAAGAAGCATTGCTCCCTTACATAATAAGCTGCATACCATCTAATTTACCATAGATACATTATGCATTCAATTACAAGTAAAAACATGGATAAAGCCATACATCATCACTGATAAAATACAAGCTTATAACCAACATAATAACAACAGAAATACCATGGATACAATAACAATAAAATCCACATAACAAACAATGTCATTCTACATCAAATAAAAAAGGAATGAGATTATCATTAATGAGTGTAAAAACCAACTAGAGATGGGAATTCCACGTTCCACCCGACCATATATTGGTTGAGCCAAATCTCTCTTCAGCCAATCACCCCAGTGTAGAAACTACAAAACATGCATGTATATCATGGATTCACCTGATCTAACAATGTACTAAAGTTAAATTCTGAATCGCTTCTACAAATATTTTGTGGAATTGAAAAACACAATCTCTAATCACATCAAAATGAAGAAATATCAGTCACACACAACACAGATAATCTCTCGAGGAAAGCTTACATCTAAAAAACCCACTATCTTCTATTGCATATTAAGCTTGGATCATGAAACAATTGCATATAAAACTCTTCTCACAAGATCCCTCCAATACTCAGCTAATTGTCTCACACTGTCATATGAAAAATTGACCAACACATAGCCAATTCTCAGCCTCCAGACAGCATGCCTTGCTTGCGCAATCCCTGATGGTAAAGATCCCTAAAATATAGGAATTATCGCCTACCTTGACTGTGCAAGTATCATGGGCACTCCAATGGGTGTTTTGTCGCAAGTATCCTACAACTAATAGTGAACTTCCCTTTCACCTAGAACTCAACTAGGTCTCCACTAGATCTGACATGCATGCAGCTAATAATAGTAAATCCTCAATTGTATGTGAGATAATTGATTGTGAATAAATTGATATTTAATTCACTTGATCTCTCACTAGTGTATCTTCAGTTACAAGTAGCACAATTGAGTTTAACTCACTTAACTGAGTTAAACTATTTACAAATTTCACCAACTCATGCACCACTGCACTTCAAACTCTGTTACAACTCGAATTACTCTACATGCCTCACCAACAACCTCTAACTCGAAATCCACTAGCTAACTGAATTTGTCACTTTCAGTTAACTAATTCAAGTCCACATTGAGAATTGTTACACAGTAATTTGTCACCGTCCCTGCAATTCCCCGTCCCGCACATTGGAGGGCCTATTCCATGACCTGTGAGCAGTGACATGACCTGAAATCACTTCCATGGCATCCCCCCTTGACAAGGAAAATCATTCCTCTGAAGAAATTTTCCTGTAAAAAGCCCTAAAAATAGATCTTTTGGCCTTGGCGCGATCAGCCAGTTCAGCCCTTGCGCCAATGGGGGAAATCCACCAAAGAGGGCGCGCCAACTGGCGCTCTGTCCCAGTGTATTACTCGCACCAAGCTTGATAAGAATTGTTTTTTAAAAATAAATGGCGGAAGTTTGATTCCAACCAAATCCTGAATGATTCTCTAAAATGAGTTGGGAGGTTTGGCTCTGGATCTCCGTGTAGGGGAAGTGGTTTTCCACCTATCATGGAAGCTTGAGGATAGGGTCAATCCCACCATTGTAGGGATCCCAACTCCCCTTCCACCATCTATATAAGCTTACCATTTTCCCTTTGCAAGCTATGCTGAATAGAGCCGAATCAGTAGTAAGGAGCCTATTGTCAGACAGCCGAAGAGAGAGAGCCTTGTCCCATCCCGACGAGCTTCGTCGAGACGTGCTCCGCTGTTGACCCGCCGAAGGAAGATCTAGGGTCAGAGCTCAGGTTGTATCTCTCTTTCATTGTGATTAATAATAAATGACTTCGATTATGGTTCCATTCATATGTTCATGTCTTATGTTATGAATTATATCTTCTCTGACTGATATATGGTTGCATGTTTTAGGTTTTACGTTGTGTGTTGTTTCTTCGTGTACGTGCAGGTGTTCGAACGTGCTAGGCGGGAGAATTGTGATCTGCTGAAGCGAAGGATGAAAGCGCCCTCTTTTTTGCAAGAAAAAATAGCGTGGGACTTAAGTTAGGCCTCTTGTCGCATCTTGGTCTTTTGTAACTAGGAACCTGCGTCTTAGCGTGACTCGGTTGTTGCTAGACCCAATCTGGGCTAATAGGGATCGCCTCTATCCACAGAGGGGATTTACCTCTCCAAAAAACTGGTGACTCCGCTGGGGAGACATTGATTGGAGTTTTTCTTTTCTTTTTGGTTGATTTTGGTCTTTTTCTGATTGATCAGCTCTTCAGGTTCACCTTTTTCTAGTGTTAAACCTCTGTTTAGCTTCACCATACCTGATCTGCTCTATGTTTGCTCTTTTTTATTTTTGTCCTTAGTAAACTCGACTAGCACGATTTTTTCCCTGACAGTCGCGCCAACTGGTGCTTGTTTCTAGTTCAGCTCCTGTGCCAATCATGTTCTGGCGCTAGTTGCAGCCAGACAGTCGCGCCAATCCTGTGTGGTGCTAGGGTTTGCTTGTTTCTGAGCTTTCTGAGCTTGATTTTTGGTTTTGGTGTCATTTTTTCGACTGCCTGAGTGTCCTAAACCCTTGGTTGACTGTTTGTTACCTCTATCCTCTGGTTTTTTTCCCTCTACTATCATTTTTTCATTCTATCCCTAAGGCATCTAGGTGTTATAGTGTGCTGAGCCTCCCGTGTGAGTTTTTGGTTTTCATTTGTCCAGTCAACTTTGTTGTTGCTTCTTTGCATTCGTTTGGTGGTTTTTCATTTTTTTATTGCATTATTTGAGTGATTTCTCTCTTTCTCATGCAATTTTCGCTTTGTCTCTTTTCGAGCCTAGATTACACGGTTTGTTTGAGTCTTTGGGATTTCTCTTTGATTTAAGGGATTTCTCAACCAGTTTGAGGTCTGATTATGTGTTTTGCATTGAGTGAACTTGCTTGCTTTCACTCTTTCGCTATCATTTCTCGAATTGGTCTTTTCATTAGTCTTCATTTTGTTTAGTGCATTTTGCTCTTAAACATTGAAAATACAAAAAAAAAACAAGTCTATTTGCTTTTGATTAGTTAGTGAAAATTGAAAACTTTTCTGTGTTATTAGTGTTATATAACTCTGAAAGAAAAGATTTTAGTTTCATTAGCGTGCATTAGAGACATTAGTGGTTGTTTTGTGATCATTTTTTTATTTTGTGAAAGCTCTCAACCTTCCCGTAGTTAGCTATTCATCGAACAATGTGATTTATTGTGGCATGTAGTGTGCATTTAGAGGATTTTTGAGACATAACATTCGGTAGGGCCTGAAAATTGAAACATAATTGAAGATCAACTCTAAAATTTATTCAATTCACCTTAAGGCAGTAATGAAACATTAACGAAATATATAGTGGTCTAGGCTAGTGATGTGTTCTGGCATCGTTAAACCTAATATTTTTCGTTCGCCTCTTGGCCTTAGACAGCGTTAGTACGGACTTGTGCTCCCCATACCATCGTGTATATAACAGGAGACCCCAGTAGGTTGCAATCCTGTTATCCATAGCAAGCCGAGTCTGCCACCTTGTAACCATGATACACCGAACATAGTATTCGGGGAGACTACCTACATGTACGGAAATTCCTTGGTCACTTCTCTTTCATTTTTTAACCAAGGTGTATATTGCAGTTCACGGATATCTGGTACACCCTTTTGCCTAGATTTCTAGAGTAGTCATTTCGATCTTTTATGACTCATTAAATTTGAAAAGATCATCAAGCACTTGTCCTTTCACACTTGTTTCCAAACGGAAAGTGATAGAGTCACCTTTTGCATGTTTCTCGACTCTTAAAATATGAAACAGCAGAGTTTTGTTTTAATGTTTTAAAATTAACTTCCCACGAAATATTCCTAGTTAAAGTTAGTTTCCTTAGGGTGTTGTTTTAAGTTGTTTCTAATGGAAAATTTTTCGGAGTTCACCAACCAAGGAATCCCCTCTGATGGAAATCCGGGTCATTTTCCTCCTTTTGGAAATGTTGGTGCTCCTTACATGGCAACGTTGTCCCTTCCTGGTTTAACTGTTGGGTTGCCTGTTTGGTTTTTTTCAACCTCTGTAGTCCCGAATGTCCCGGCTACTGTTCAATCAGTTCCTCCACTTGAACAACATCATGTTGATTCCAAGGTGGACCTCTCCCCTTCTTCGCTTGTTTCTGCGTCCTCCTCTTCTACTTCGCCTAGTGAAAGTATGGATTCGAGTAACCAGGTGGCTAATAAGAAGAAGAAGAATATAAAGAAGAAGAAGTCTGATAAGAGAGAGGCTAAGGCTACAATTACTGCTTCTAACGCACCTCCTCTTGATGAACCTCCCAACCCTCCACAGAAAGTCAAGTTCTTGTGCATGTTGTGCGCAGGAAACCATTTTCTTTGAGACTAACCTGGCATTCCCAAGGTACTCGAAGTATGGTCCAATGGTTGTCCGTCGTTGCCTTTGGCTTCCAGGAGTCAGGTTAGGGGCACGTCTTCAGCTAGTGCTATTAAAGCTCTTAAGTTTTAGGGTAAGTTCACCAATCCCTGTAAGTTGTGTGAAGGGCACCATGCCAATCACCTTTGTCCATATATGGATGAAGCCAAGAGAGTTTTGGACAGCTCAACTGTTTCTACACCATGCCTCCAGGCTGGTTATAAATGAATTTCTTTGAATCCTCCACTAGCTAATCCTACGATTGATCAAGAGTCATCCTTGGTCGATCCTGCTCCCCTAGAAATTCAAATTCAGGAATCCATCCCTGACCAACCATTGGTCATGGGATCAGTTGAGCTGGCCCTGTCTGTAGTGCACCGGGTCTTTTCTGTCAAGAGTGGATCTCACACCCCTCATGTTCTTCTTGTTTCTTCAAATTCTTCGAACTTGGAGAAAGATTCTCCTATCCCTATACCTCAAGAAGCTTCTCCTCCACCTCCAGTGATGGAGGCGCCGGAGGATACCCTTCCTGACTCTGTGATGGAGGTCATGGAAGATGCTCCTTCTTCTCCCGTAACACTATGGGAAGACCATCTCAGTTCGATGGTAGCCCCTCCAAGTAGTTTGGTCGCTTCCTTTGATTGGAATCGATTTGCAAGATACCGCCTTCCATCTTATGTGCCTTTTGAGATAACGGTATAGACCTTTGATCTGGTCGTACCCAGCACCATTATAGATGAAGGCACGTCTGTTAGTATTTTATCCTCAACTACTTGGCAAGCTTTCGGTTCGCCGCCACTTGCACCTGTTACGCAGAATCTGTTGACATTCAACAGAAGAACTAGTCAACTGTTAGGAATCCTTCCAAGGTTACCTGTTACATTGGGAGGTAAAACTATCCATATGGACATGATGGTTGTTGTAGGCCCCTTGGATTTCAATCTACTTTTTGGGCGCTATTACACCTATGCCATGGGAGCGCTCGTCTCCTCCCTTTTTCGTGTGGTCTGTTTTCCACATGAAGGACGGATTGTGACCATTGATCAACTTTCGTTCTTTGGTCCTGGTGTGGCAGCTGGCCCACCATCATCCCTTCCTGATTTTTATCCACCCATTGTATCTGCCCCACTGCAGGTCAACTATGTGGCTACCTACCCCATGCCTGTACTCAGTGATGATGCTGTCGTGCATAGTATGCTGGGGGCATTGGGTCCTGACTTCCAAGATGTTGTCCTTCCATCGGACGGGGAACTCTTGGAAGCTATGACTTTTTATTCATTATGATGAAGTCTGTTGGAGCAAAGTTCGTTTTTCTTGTGTCAAGCTCCTTAAAAAATGAAACAAGGTCATCTAATGATAGTTCTTTTAATGTTTAAACCTCATTAAAATAATGAAACACTTTCCCATTCAATTCGAGTCTTTGATAAGATCTCATAAAATCCTAGTCAAGTCTTTCTCTTGATCTCGTAATGTGAACCTTCACTCCATCTGCCTTTTATATGGACTGAAGCTTGGGGGGCATGTACCTAGAATTGAGTCACCATGCTGGGGGCATGCTTAATTTTTCAAGCATATTTTGTTTCTGTTTCAAGCTTGTGTAAAAATGAAACCAACTTCAAGCAGAGTTTTCTGATTTCAAGCTTGTGTAAAAATGAAACCTTTCCCATTTTACCTATTTTGATTGCCATTTTATCAGCCTATTTTTCCAAATGAGCCTTTGTTCTCTCATTCCATCGTCCCTATCTGCTTGGCCGATCATGTGCCTTCACTTGTTGTTTTACCCATTCCTGAGGAACCGTTGTGATGAGTGGTCACGTTAGCCAACCTCTTAACCTTTACTTGTTCTGAGAAGTTCCACCATTACCGGAACCAGTTGCTACCCTTTATACCACTCGTTCCTCCAGGAGGAGTCAAATTTCAGCTCTTTTCTGACTCTCTAAACATGAAAAGATTGCCGAGTCTCTTGTCGTTTCGATCTCATTAAATTGGTTGCGAAATGACATCTACCCAGTATACGTTTACCCATTTTTCAGGCTAGGATAGATTATTTACAAAAAAGGAATACCCTAGCTTATCACGACTAGGAGGTTTTCTGAGACATAGTTTTCTACCTTTCCGGATCTGAGGAACTATCTACAAAAAGGGACTTTTGGAGTTTACTTTTCTGCTATCTTTTCAAACTCTCTAAACATGAAAAGACGCCAAGTTCTTCCTTTTTCAGACTCATTAAACCCTAATGACATCGGATTCTGTTGTAATGACGATATTCAAGTTTCTCCTTCCTAGGGCTTGTTAAATGTACTAGGATGGATTCGTCCGAAGGAAGAACTTATATCACAAGCATACGCTATCCCCTTCAAGCTTGTTCTAAAAAATAATTGGGGTGCTTGCCAGAAATTGTGGGGAAAAAGTGGAACCAGTATCATCATCGTGTCAGCAGTATGTCACTCTTGAACATGGCACTTGTCTGCATTCGTGTCGGGTTGGGGACATCTCATCTCATTTTCCACTTGCCTTCATGGGTTTGGGTGATCCTTTTTGACCTCTCATCTGCTATTTGCCTCATCGTCATGACCTCAGATCTTTTGATGTCAAATACTGCCAAATCCACTGTCATGCCGCCGATATGTTCAAGAGAAGTTGACCTCTGTAGTTTTAACCCTCCTCTGATTCTCATCTGATCCTGATTCACAAACATTATGTTCCTCTATTATGGATGGTTGTGCCCATACCACACATCATGTATTTTAGATATCAGTTGTACTTGTCTACGCAGGTTTTCCGACGACAGTGTTTTTAGTTGGACACGTTCTCGTAAAGCATTTCACCCCTCTCTCTCTCTCGGGCCTCATGCTCTATGGGGCATCTGTTACACAGTAATTTTTCACCTTCCCTGAAATTCCCCGTCCCGCACATTGGAGGGCCTATTCCATGACCTGTGAGCAGTGACATGACCTGAAATCACTTTCATGGCATCCCCCCTTGACAAGGAAAATCATTCCTCTGAAGATAGTTTCCTGTAAAAATCCCTAAAAATAGACCTTTTGGCCTTGGTGCGACCAGCCAGTTCAGCCCTAGTGCCAATGGAGGAAATCCACCAAAGAGGGCATGCCAACTAGCGCTCTGTCCCAATGTATCCAAGCTTAATAAGGAATGTTTTTTAAAAATAAATGGTGGAAGTTTGATTCCAACCAACTCCTGAACGAGTCTCTAAAATGAGTTGGGAGGTTTGGCTCTGGATCTCCGTGTACGGGAAGTGGCTTTCCACCTATCATGGAAGCTTCTTTGAGGATAGGGCCAATCCCACCATTGTAGGGATCCCAACTCCCCTTCCACCATCTATATAAGCTTTCCATTTTCCCTTTGCAAGCTAGGCTGAATAGAGTTGAATCAGTAGTAAGGAGACTATTTTCAGACAGCCGAAGAGAGAGAGCCTTGTCCCATCCCGACCAGCTTCATCGAAACGTGCTCCGCTGTTGACCCGCCGAAGGAAGATCCAGTGTCAAAGCTTAGGTTGTATCTTTCTTTCATTGTGATTAATAATAAATGACTTCGATTATGGTTCCATTCATATGTTCATATCTTATGTTATGAATTATATCTTCTCTGACTGATATATGGTTGCATGTTTTAGGTTTTACGTTGTGTGTTGTTTCTTTGTGTACGTGCAGGTGTTCGAACGTGCTAGGCGGGAGAATTTTGATCTGCTAAAGAAAAGGAAGGAAGTGCCATCTTCTTTGCAAGCAACAGTAGCGTGGGACTTAAGGTAGGCCTCTTGTCACATTTTGGTCTTTTGTAACTAGGAACCTGTGTCTTAGCGTGACTCAGTTGTTGCTAGAACCGATCTGGGCTAGTAGGGATCGCCTCTATCCACAGAGGGGATTTACCTCTCCAACAAGAATATATTACAATTTATTTTCCATCTTTATTGAGGGATAATCAAAATATACATGCACCCAAAAAATAGCATTGTGGGCCCCACCCTATTTTGGATTCTTAATGAAACCAGGTGCTTAATGCACTAGGTGTGGGTGCTTAATATTCTTGTTGAAACTCAACACTCCCTCTCAACAAGAAAAGGATTATCCTTCACCCCAATCCTGTCTCTATGGTATTCAAATTTTCTTTTGGTGAGTGCCTTCGTCAGAATATCTGCATCCTGATCTTCTGTGGGAATGTATTATAGCAACATGATCCTTCTTTGCACACAATCTCAGAGATTATGGTACCTAATATCTATATGCTTGGACCTATCATGAAACACAGGATTATTCGAGAGTTTAATGCAACTCTGATTATGGAAATGAATCACTGTCGGATCCATCTGAGAACCAAACAAACCAACCAAGATATTTCTCATCCAGATAGCCTCACATGCAGCTTGACTTGCTGCCATGTATTCCAATTCCATTGAACTGAGTGCCACGGATCATTTCTTCTTGTTGTACCAGGAAACTATTGTCAATCCAATGCTAAAGGACCCCCCCCCCCCCCTTATGTGCTCTTTCTATCCGATGGACTGCCAGCCCAATCTACATCCGTGAATCCATGCAGCTTCACTCCATCCATCAGTATGTACCATAAACCATACTCTGATGTGCCCCTCAGGTATCTCAGGACATGCTTCCCTACCTTCAAAAGATCTTGGTAGGCTTAACCATAGCTTGACTTAGCCGGTTAATTGCGTAGAAAATGTCTGGTCTAGTGTTCACTAGATACATTAGCAAACCCACTAACTATCGATAGAAAGTAGCATCCACTACCTCTCCAAAAGTAGCATCTTCTTTCTTCCAATTTCCTGGAAGAGGAGTATCCATGGGTTTTCAGCTCTCCATGTTAAACTTACCCAGTATCTCCTTTGCATACTTTCCTTGAGACACAAAAATTTCACCATCTCGCTACCATTTTTCAAATCCAAGGAAATAATGAAGGAGTCTCATGTCCTTCATTTTGAACTCCCTTGCAAGATTCTCCTTGCATGAGTGTATCAGCTGCTCATCACCAGTCAAAATTAGATCATCAACATAAAGAACAATGACTAATAGCTTACCCTCAACCACAATCTGGTACAGGTTTGCATCTTCTTCACTTTTGGTGAAGCCGAGTCCAGTGAAATAGTTGTCTATATGAGTGTACCAAGCACGAGGTGCTTGCTTCAGCCCATACAGTGCTCTTTTCAGTCTGCAGACATGCAACTCACTGTTGAAAATTTTGAAACCTTCAAGCTGCTCTATGTACAACTCTTCATCAATGATCCCATTAAGAAACATAGTTTTCGCATCCATCTAATGAATGTGCCAGCCCATATGCGTTGAGAGTGAAAGGATGGATCTTATGGGATATTACCTTGCAACAGGTGCAAAATTCTCATCATAATCTATCCCCTCGATCTGTGAGAATCCCTGGGCCACAAATTTGGCCTTGTATTTCTCCACACTCCCATTAGCAGCTTGCTTTACCTTGTAGATCCATCTCGATCCAACCACTAATTTTTCAACCGGTCTTGGGACTATCTCCCATGCACTTTTCTTGAGAATTGAGTCATACTCTTCCACCATTGCATCAACCTAAGTTGGTTGCTGCATTTCTTCCTAAAAGGAAGATGGTTCAGTCACAATTTATTTGCTCATAAGAGCTATGTATCCAGTAAATCAGTCAGGAGACTGTATTTGTTTGTGCAGTGAAGTAGGGGCTCCTACATTCTCTGCAGTATCGAGTCTCAATCTATCAGCTTTTGTGGTGCACCTTCTTCCATTCTTTGATGGATGGATCTGCATGAGTGTTTTCCTCCACTCCATGAACCTCCTCATGTGGTTGATCCACATCTTGAGACTCATCCTTAGGAACCTGCAATTCCTCCTCTGCATGCAAGTCTAGCTCCCTCTCAAGGGACAGCTACATGGCTTTCTCCTCATCAAATTTGATATCTCATTGCACAACATTAATTTTGTTTTTTGGCAATTACACACGATAATTATGGGGTTTTTCAGTGTACCCCACAAAAATCCCAACCTCAGTTGTTGGTTCCAGCTTCTTCCTCGTGTCCTTAGTCACATGCACATAAGCATATGAGCCAAAAATATTAAAGTGTGAAACATCAGGTGTCTTACCAGTGAAAGCCTCTTCAGGTGTACTCATGCCAAGTACTCTCTAAGGAAAATAGTTTTTCACATGTACAGTTGTATTGCATGATTCCTCCCACATATGCATCGGTAGGCCTTGATCATGCAACATTATTCATGTTGCACCCACAATAGTTCTATGCTTCCTCTCTGCAACCCAATTATGTTGTGGGTTATGAGGTGCTATGAGTTCTCTTCAAATTCCTTCTTTGTTGCAGAATTTCTTGAATACGTTAGAGATGTATTCTCACCCATTATCGCTCCTAAGAGCCTTCACTTTCTTCCCTGACTCTTTCTCCACCAATTCCTTAAAGTCATAGAACTTAGAGAATATTTGATCTTTCTTCTACATGAATAAGATCTAGCACTTATGAGAAAAGTCATCAACAAATATTACATAGTACTTATGTTTTTCTATTGAATCAACTGAGAAAGGACCACACACGTCTATGTGAAATATCTCAAGGATCCCCAAAGCTCAGTTTTCCTTCTCATGAAAGGTTTCCTTTACATATTTTCCCATAGTACATCCCTTACATGTGTCTGACTGCACAAGTGTACCCGTGGGAAGACCAGTAGAGATATGTTGCATGACATTAAGGCTCCATGGTGAAGATGGCCCAATCGCCTGTGCCATAATTCGCCCTCATCCCGGCTCACCACTTGATCTTCCTTGCCCATCATTTTTGTGCAACCATCTACCTCCAGCTTGTAGATATTCTTAACTCGAATCCCTATCCTCTTGGATTTTCGCGGTGTTTTATGTTGCAAGAAAGCTTTCCATCACTGAAAACAACATCATAGCCTCTATCCTCCAACATTGCGACTAAGACCAAATTTTTCTTCAGACCTAGTACATGCATCACATATTTTAATTGAAATGGTTTACCTAACTCCCTTTTAAAGGTAATGGTACCAATCCTGGTAGCACTGTACAGTCTGTCATCACCCACTTCAATATGCATATGGAGATCTTTCTCCTCCAAGTCACTGAAAAGTTCCTTATCTCCTATCATGTGAAAGGAAGGGCCACTATCCAAATACCACACAAATCCCAATGTACTAGACACCATGCATGAAATCAATGAGAATTCAAGCTCAAAGTGCGAGGCAAGGGCCTCACCAGCTGCAGATCCTCCAGACTTCTTATTCTTCTTCTTTTGTGGACAGTTAGTAGCGAAATTCCCATGCTCGTGATAGTGAAAACACTTCACCTTGGACATGTCCTACTTTTTTCCATTCTTCGACTCGGATTTAGAATGGAATTTCTTCCCCATCCCCTTCCTTTCCTTGGTAGCCAAAGCACAATCCTCTTCATTCTCATTCTTATATGAAGATCCATCTCTGGTGTTTCGTCTGAACTCCTCCTGCACCAAATTCGACCACAGTCATTCTGAATCTGGTATTTTTTCCCTTCCATTGACAGAGTCTTGATAAATGTGCCACTCTTAAGAAATCCTAAGAGAGCCAAGCTCACCAAATCATCATCAAAATTTTTTATTCCAACACTCCCTGGTTCATCCTGACACTGGACAAACTTTGTTAGATATTTTGGAATGGTGTCGCCCTTTTCCATCTTGATCTTCTTGAGTTTATCTTTGAGTGCCAATTTCCTATGGCCGCTACTTCTTTGGAATAGATCTGTCAAAGCCTTCCACATTGCATATGGTGTGGCTTTCCCATGGAGGCTGGAGAAAATGTGGTCTTGTACTCCCACCAACATAATCCTCCTCTCCTTTTCCACTTTCTTTTGTCATGCATCAAGATTTGCAGCATTGGGTTTAGGAACATCTTTGTCAATGAATCCCTTCAACCCATTGTCTTCAAGTACTGCCTCCATACTGTCCTTCCAAGCAATGTAGTCTGAGTTGCCCTTGATGCATACTATAACCTCAAGCCATTGAAATCCATTTCTATCTTGAACGAGCTGTAGCACCAAGAAAGTCTTTCTGCAAATTAAAATTCTATCCAGCCACAAACTCAACTCCTAATTCACTTCTGCAATTTCCTGTGCTCGGATACCATGTAGAATTTATACAACATGCATGTATATATTGGATTCACCTGATCTAATAATTTACTAAAGTTAAATATTGAATCGCTTCTACAAATATTTCGCGGAATTAAAAAACACAATCGCTAATCATATGAACATGAAGAAAGATCTATCACACACAACACGGATAATTTCCCGGGGAAAGCTTACAACTAAAAACCCCACTATATTATATTGTATATTAAGCATGGATCATGAAACAATTAAATACAAAAATATTCTCACAAGAGCCCTCCAGTACTCAACTAATTGTCTCACATTGTCATGTGCAAAACTGACCAACAAATAGCCAATTCTCAGCCTCCAGATAGCATGCCTTGCTTGCGTAATCCCTGATGGTAAAGATCCCTAAAATATATGAATTCTTTCCTGCCTTGACTACGCAAGTATCATGGGAACTCAAATGGGTTTTTGGTTGCAAGTGTGCAATCCAATAATCCTACAACTGATAGTGAACTTCCCTTTCACCTAGAACTCAATTGGGTTGCCATTGGATCTGACATGCATGCATCTAATAATAGTAAATCCTTAGTTGAATTTGGGATCACTGATTGTGAATTAATTAATATTTAATTCACTTGATCTCTCACTATTGTATCTTCAGTTACAACTAGCACAACTGAGTTTAACTCACTTAACTGAGTTAAACTATTTACAACTTGCACCAACTCATGCACCACTGCACTTCGAACTCTGTTACAACTAGAATTACTCTGCATGCCTCACCAACAACCTCTAACTTGAAATCCACTAGCTAACTAAATTTATCACAATCAGTTAACTCATTCAAGTCCACATTGAGAATAGATTACAATTTAATTTCCATCTTAATTAAGGGATAATAAAAATAGACATGCACCCAAAAAATAGCACTTTGGGCCCCACCCTATTCTGAGTGCTTAATGCAACCAGGTGCTTAATGCACTAAGTGTGGGTGTCGAATCTTCTTTTTTGATCTCAACACCCCGTTCCATATTCCAACCATGAACGTGAGACTCATAACCAACCGAAAAGGAACCAAACAATCATGGATGATATCAGAGTTATCTACCTACACTGTGAGAAATTTTATTGCCTCCTAGTATATCAAGCTTTACCGTCACCCACATTTTGATCCAGGAGTAACTAGGCCCTACGCCGATACCATCTCTCCATGCCTTATCGTACATCCCACCCCGGGACTACTAGGTCCAATGGAGAGAAATCCACCTCTTGGCTTTACCGTATATCCTACCATTCACCAGCAAGGATTCCTAGGCCCACCAAGGCACACAATCTAGCTTTACCACAACCCACAATTTGGCTCAGGGGTTACTAGGATAGTGGCTTTACCGTGATCCATATTTCGGTTCAGGGACCACTAGGCCATGTGTTTGTCATTTCGGATATCCACCCCATTCAGCTTTGACTCCATCTGGAAATCTAACTCAACCAAAGTATGAGAAACACATCTCATAAAAGTTATATGGAAATTGTAAGGCTAGGCTGAAAACAATGTCACACCTGGAAAAACCCATCAATACCATGCATGCTCTATCTAGCAAGGAAATCACATATGCAAATTGATACTTGCAAAGAATCCTGTTGTAGTTGATTTATCCTGCTCTTCCTTGCTTTCTTTTCCTTTCTTTCTCCAATTCCCAAGTGCTCCAAGAAAATTATAAGTTTTCAAGAGAGAGAAAGAGAGAGAGAGAGAGTAATGAGAGAGCTCCAAAAAATGCACTGACAAAATATTGAGCAAAATCTTACCAACTGATCCTCAGAAGCCTTTTTATTAATGAGGCCTCTATTTTCTTCATTTTCCATTATTTTCCTTCATTTTCCTCCTCATGTGCAACCTATGACCTTCCATCTCCCTTTTCTCCTAGTTTCTATTATTTTCATAAATAAATGTGCCAAAAATTCCATTTTTCCTTTCCAAGGCCTTTTCCTTTGCCTTTGCCAATTTACTTAGCCATATTAACCAAAATGAACACACACTATGATGTTTTTTCCACCATTTAGCTTGGAATACATGCCCCATCAACTGTGGTTTTTATTTTTACTTTTATTACATGCAATTTTCACCAAGGCTGTTATAGAACCCTCCCCCTTCGGGGACACTATCCTCAGTGTTTAACCACACATGTACCTCATCAAAACCCCTAAAAATAAAACATACTTCCCATGGAGCTTTATAACTTAGCTCGTTGCAGTATTTATAATGAATAACCTGCTCAAAAGAAAAAACAGGAATGAAAATCACATCGTATATTGGAGCTTTATAACACAATTCATTACGATATTTTCAATAATATGCACATTTTATCAACCAAAAAATAGAAGGATACGATGTTTGCATCTGCAAAAAGGGAATCCAGAGGCTTACGAGTCACGCCTCCACACTCAAAGTAGTACCAGGATTCACTTCCTTCCTAGGAAGCCCAGAATCCACTGCCAAGTCAAAGCTACATCCAGTGTCCAGCATTATAATCCTGTGCCACTATACCCTTAGTGAACATTTTCTAACTCATTTTTCCAAGGCACACTCCCAATGTGCATTTTATTCCATATGGAAATGCTAATGACCAAAAAAAATCCATCTCCGCCCTTCCCTTCTCTGCTACACAGTCCCTTAGGAAATCCAGTAATCCCCTTCTATGCAATCACTCACCTTCCAAGTTCCCTGACATCCCCTATCCTGGGTGGTCCATCCCTTGGAAATGATTCCTCGCATCGGAATATATACAAAATAAGGCATATACATGCCTCAAAAAAATCATACTGGTCATAACATGCTCATGTAAACCAATGGACAATATTGGGTACCAGTGTCCCACAATGGCCCTGCTCTTGAAGTGCTTTACTAGCATACTACTACATGTTCCAATTCCTTTTGTTGACACTCCTAATTCTTGAAGTCAATTTCAACCATATCAACTAGGAATTTTCGTGCTTCCTGTACTAAGCACATAATTTCCATTAGATTCAAAATAAACTGAAATAAATTCAAATAATACCTCATTGGTAGCTCGTCAATAAGGTACACTTGCAATCATGTTTAATTTTTTTCACAACAATTCAAACTGGTTTTTTGATCAAATCATCATGTATAAACATATCACATCTAGTTAGCTAAAAACACAACCATCATAGGTCAAAATCATGAATCATGCACAATCATCATAAACCATAATCATAAATCACATGTAATGATCATAATTCAGAATCGTAGATTACATGCATAATAAAACTAAAATAAGATACCTATACTTATCCTTCATCGGTCCTTACTTCTGCCTTTTTTCTTCTGTACACACACTGGATCAGTTGCCACACCCGGCAAGCACCCAATACCTTTCTATTTAATTACATACACATACACATAGTGTACATCACAACAAGTACATCCACACAAGGCGTACAACACCACACAATACATACACCAACACTGGCATACGACACATACACCTACACCCGATGTACAATACAACACAATGCATATGCCTACACCAACATATGACACAACACATACATCTACATACGGTGTACAATACAACACAATACATACACTTATACAAAGTACAACACAATGAATACACATGTCACGATACCGCAACTACACCATACACATACATAGTATCGCTTGCCCGCAACACAACATGTATGACATGCACAAAATACCACATGTATACCAATACCATATGCACAACATGTACACAGTACCATCTGTACAAAACACTACCTACACAATGTGCACACAACATCACATGTACACAACACCAGAAGCACAACGCCACATGCATGACATGTACACGACACAACCTGCACACAACACCATATGTACATCATGTACACAACACCACATGTACAAGCATGCACCCAACACCATATTTACATAGCACCATATGTATGTTGAATCTTTGGTTAAACTGAGAAGGGGAGGGGTGAATCAGTTTAACACATGCTTTAGCTTTTTAAATTTTATCAGGCTTATTTACAACTTAATATGTGAACAGTCTTAAAATGTTGTAGCAAGTATTAAATTAATGTGACATCAACCTTATAGTGAGAGCAGTAAACAATTAAACAGATTGAGTGGATCATATCAACATATAAACAACACACATAGAGACAACAGATGTAAGTGGAAACCCATAAAGGGAGAAAACCACATCTTATTATCGTTGTGATGCAAAGGCAAGCTCCAACTCCCGCTCACCACTGTTTTTCTGCAAGCACCAACCTACAGGAGGCTCCAACCTCAGTCGGCTACAATTGACAGCTATCAAGCTTCAACTTGATAGGGAATCTCCAACTTCCTTAGTTTATCAAAAAAAATGTTTGCTGATTTACCTCAGATATCAGCTTTGTTCTGTAGCATCTCTTTCTGCTCCTCTCTTCTTTATCTTCTCTGCCTCAATCTTCTATACTCTACATTCTCTATCCTTACTCTCTCTAACCTCTCTTATGCATATCAAGTTGATATTATATATAGAGTTCATCACATGACTGTTTTTATTTCACAAGGAATTTGGAGTGAACAACGATGACTTTTTGACTTCTGCCTTCTCATTTTTTTGTCCAACTCATTAAAAATATAACAATATGTACAAATTTCAATGTTACAATGGGACTTTTCTTTTCCTTTGGATACTTTCATTTGCATCACAAACAATATAAAAACAATTAAAACATTTAAATTTTCAGTTTCAATACATAAACTTCGCTCAGCTCTTGGCTTGCTGGTTTTGTCCTTTCTGTAGCAGTCATGCAACTATCCTGGATACTTTGTTCACTGTCTTCTACATATTCCACCTGTTCACTGCACTTTTGAATCCCTTTGCTACACATCTCTTCAACTCTGCAATCTCTGTTTACCTCTGTCAGGTCCATATTCTCCAAGTTCACTGTAGTTGTGTATCTGTTGCATATATACCTGTTTTATGATACAGGGTAAATTAATTACGTGAAATCTCTTCTTACAAATCCCTACCATGAAGACTTCTCCTCCGTTAATAACTAATTATGAACCCATAGCTGCAGCACTCGCGCATATAATATGCTCTCATATATAAAGAACCCAATCAACCTGGCTTTCAGCTCTTCTGTATGCGCCTATTTCATGGATGCAGTCATTTTACATACAAAAGCTGTCTAATTAAACTTATGGTGAAAAACCATAGCCAAAACCCCTCTTATCATTTGTCGAATTGATATTTGAATATTTTCCCATAACTCAAGTTTTAAAACCAATGGTCAATGAATCGTCTTTGAACCCCGCTTAATGAATACTTTATATATTACGCCCAGACTTCATATCTGGACCACTTCACTTTTACCACCGCACTCACTCTTTAATGTTAAAAATACATATATTAGAACGAAATGTCTTGGGCCCATATCAAACAATGTATATATATATATATATATATTAGATATATATATATATATATATATATATATATATATATATATATATATATATATTATATATATATATATATATATATATATATATATATATATATATATATATATATATATATATATATATATATATATATATATATATATATATATTTATATATTCCCCACTTCAAAGGTTACAACATTAACGTGCCGTGGACTTATATTAAAAACCCAGCAGTAATATCTATATATATATATATATATATATATATATATATATATATAACCTTTGATTTTATTGTAGTTATTAACTTCTGGCTTCCAAATAAACCAAAGCATCATGTTACAAAGCATCTGGGCCCACAACAACATATTACGTACCTTGCTTAACGTGCTCACAACTCCGCTTGGATCCAATGATTCACCTGCTCTCGCGCTCCAACCCTCCGATCCTACGGCAATCACATGATTAAACAATATGAAATTTAACTCTCAGAAGTCATGCGATGAACTGGGGCCCAGCTGATTATCGCGTCGTCCCTTGATTTATCTTCCATGCTAGTTGACGTGCGACTACCGTTCGATGGACCCGCCTCCAGATCGGACGGCGTACATCGATATCGCGCGGAGTCCACAGTCGACAGTTAACGCGCGATGGCACGCGATAAGGGTAGTTTCTCCAAACCGCTTAAGGCCACGTGTCAGCCGATGGTTGTGATTGCGCTGATTTCACGAAAACCACTTACCGCACAAAAGTGGTGCAATGAAAACCGTCGGGTGTTCCAAACCGTCGTTATTGTTCCTTCATGGTTCCAGTTACTCCCCACTCTAGGTTTCGTTTCATTCTTTATAACTTTGATTTCGATTTTTTTCTATTGTGCCATGGCTATACTTACTCCATCGCTTCTGCCACCGAAGTTCCGCCTTCTTCACCATCGCTCTTATTTATTCTTTCCTTGCATGGTTCCGTTGAGATGTAACAATCCCCCATGATCTCGATTTGGCTCTACAATGCTGGTCCATTACATGAATTGGCCATGCTATTCATTGTTCCACTTTATCAAACAGTTTCAAACCTTTGCCCTTCAATCTCATGCTACCTATACCTATGGCATTCTACTCTTCGGTGCTTCGTCAAGGCATACATCTAAAATGTATTATTCCCATTCTAACTTCTCCATTCACCCAAAATCCCGATTATACACAGATATAAAAAAAATCCCATAGTTTCATTAAACAGAGATCAAACCCTCTCTTTATTGGTTACGCACAGCAGATGTGTACTTCACCTCTCAATGAATACTGAATGAAATTACACGGCAGAATGTGCAATCTCCTCTTTCGAATGCTCTATAAACTGTAATCTCAAATTGTAACTTAAACCTCGATTCACTGCAAACCATTATAGCGCCTTCTGCACTACACTTCCACATATTATAACACATGGGTTTATTACCATTTTGATTCATAATTCGTTGTATTCGTTGTCTCTGCCTCTGCCTCTGTTTCTCGACCTTTGCCTCCACTACTCGACCGTTTCATCTCTGCCTCTATATTCACTGTCTCGGCCTCTCTTTTTACTACCCTGTCTCTGTTCTTCTTATGCTCCCTGCCTCCTTTGCGCTGCTTGCTTCTCTTTTTGCTACCCTATCTCTGTAAATGTATTCTCCCTCTGTTCTTCTCTATTGTCTTCTCCTTTGCTTCTGCTTCCTCCTTTTCCATCAATGACAACATTTCCAACAGTCTCCCCCTTTGGCATTGATGGCAATACACTTCCTCTGTTTTCCTTTTAGGACCCTTTCTTCTATTGCTTGCTCTTCCTCCCCCTTTGACATCAATGGAAAGGGGTTGCTCTTTTTTTTTTTTGGGTGTGCTTTCAACTCTCGCCTTTGACCTGTCTCATGCTTCCCTTGCTAGCTGATCTCCCCCTGGAATGATAATTTCGTTTCTGTTCTCCCCCTGAATCTGTGCTTTCTCTTCATATCAGAGACTAGCATCTACAGATACTACCCCTAGTCTATCTCTCAAATATTCAAATGGTTCTCTAGCAAGAGGTTTGGTAAATATATTTGTTGTCTGTTCTTTTGTTGGTACATATTCCAGCTTTACTACCTTCTGAGCCACTTTTTCTCGGAGAAAATGATACTTGATTGGGATATGTTTAGTTTTTGAATGAAGCACGGGATTTTTTGATATGCTTATAGCACTTGTATTATCACATTTGATTGATATAGGTTCATCAATTCTTACCTTCATGTCTTGGAGGGTTTGCTTCATCCACACGACTTGTGTACAACATGTTGCTGCTGCTATATATTCTGCTTCTGCTGTAGATAGAGAGATAGATGTTTGTTTCTTGCTTAACCATGCCACCAGACTTTCTCCTAGATAGAATGCACCTCCACTTGTGCTTTTCCTGTCATCCACACAGCTGGCCGAATCTGCATCTGTGTATGATGTCAAAGTGAAGCTTTTGCCTTTAGGATACCAAAGCCCATACTATGCAGTTCCTTGTAGATACCTGAATATTATTTTGACTGCAAGAAGGTGATTTTGTTTAGGTGCTGCTTGATATCTAGCCATAAGTCCTACTGCTAGCATGATGTCTGGTCTTGATGCTGTTAGGTACAGTAGACTTCCTATCATGGATCTGTAGAGTCTTTGATCTATATCAGTAGATCCATCATCAACACATATCTTGCATCCCATGATCATGGGAGTTGACACAGGTTTGCAATCCTCCATTTTGAACTTTTTCAACATTTCTTTTAAGTATTTTTCCTGTGAGATGAATGTACTTGTGTTATTTTTCTAAATTTGAAGTCCTAAGTAGAAACTGAGCTCTCCAATCATGGACATCTCAAACTCTGATTTCATCTCTTTAGCAAATCCTTTTGCTAGTTCATCTTTGTTGCTTCCAAACATAATGTAATCAACATATACTACAACAATCAGGAGTTCATTTCCATGGGCTTTTATGTATAGATTGTTGTCTACTCCACCTCTCTTAAAGCCTTGTTTTTTAAAATACTTATCCAATCTTGAGTACCAAGCACGAGGAGCCTGTTTCAGTCCATATAGAGCCTTCTTCAGTCTGCACACATAGTCTTCTTTGTCTGTTAAAGAGAAACCTTTTGGTTGTTCCATGTAGACTTCTTATTCTAGATCTCCATTCAAAAATGCAGATTTTACATCCATTTGATATACCTTGAAGTCTTGGTAGCACGCAAAGGCCAAAAACATTCTGATGGCTTCCATTCTGGCTACAGGGGCAAATGTTTCATCATAATCAAGTCCTTCGATTTGTGAATATCCTTTGCAAACTAGTCTGGCTTTATTCCTGACTACCTATCCTTCTCATTCATTTTATTTTTGAATACCTATTTTGAGCCTATGACATTTTTCTCAGTGGATCTTGGAACTAGTTCCCAGGTATTGTTCTTCTCAATTTGGTCCAATTATTCATTCATTTCCTTCACCCAATACTTTTCCTTGCTAGCTTCTTCAAACTTCTTTGGCTCTATTTGTGATAACATGGCTATGTATACCTCTTCTATCTATTCTGTTAGTTGCCTTCTTGTTTGGACCCCTACTCTCTTGTCTCCAATGATCTGATCTTCAGGATGGTTCTTCTGAGTATATCTTGAGGGAGCTTTGGAGCTCAGCTCTGCATCTTCTTTTTTCTTGCTTGTTTGATCATCATCTTGGTTTTCTTCTTCATGACTGTCTGATGGACTGCTGCAGTCTGTATTTCTTGTATTGTTTGAAAGTTCTTCATCAAATCCCATGTCAATGCTTTCTACTATTTTTTGAAGAGTCTTGTTGTAGCACCTATACCCTTTACTTTTTGATGCATATCCTAGAAATATCCATTCATCTGCTCTTCATCAAATTTCCCAAGATTTTTATCATTATTCTTTATGTAACACTTGCTTCCAAAGATTCTAAATTTTTTTATTGAAGCTAGTTTCCCATGCCATAGTTCATAGGGAGTCTTGTCACTGCTTGGCCTTAAGTGAGATTTATTAAGGATATGCACCATTGTGTGTACTGCTTCTGCCCAGAAGGTTTGAGGAATATTACTCTCATGCATCATGGCTCTGGCTATTTGCTGTATAGACCTATTTTGTCTCTCTCCTACTCCATTTTGCCGAGGTGTTCCTGCAATATTAAATTTTTGGTTTATCCCATGTTCATTGCATAGGTCAGCAAAGTCAGAATCTGTGAATTCACCTCCTCTGTCTGATCTGATACATTTTAGCTTGCATCCTGTTTGATTTTCTGCTAATGCTTTGAATATCTTAAATTTTTCCAGAGCTTCTGATTTATTCTTGAGAAATGCAACCCATGTCATTCTGGAGAAGTCATCTATTATCAACATGAAGTAGGATTCTCCACTTGGAGTCTTAGTTCTTGCAGGTCCACACAGGTCCATGTGCACAAGCTGGAGTGGTCTTCTTGTTGATAACTCATCTTTGGCCTTAAAGGATGTGCGGGTTTTTTTTCCCAATTGACAAGATTTTCATATGGTATCAGAAGGCCTTTTTATTTCTGGCATGTCTCTGACAGCTTTATTCTTGCTCATTCTGATGATATGATCGAAGCTGAGATGTCCCAATCTCCTATGCCATAACCATGACTCCTCAATTTTGCTAAGATGGCATGCTTCATCTTCCTCTTTCACTATGTAAACATTACTCTCTGTTCGAACACCTTTGAGCAGAGTCTTACCTGTGGTGCTTGATCTGACTTCACAGTCTTGTGCTCTGAAAAGAACTTCGCAGCCTTTATCACACATTTGACTAATACTCAGCAAATTTTCTTTCAACCCATCTACAAATAGTACATCTTGGGCCTTTCCTCTACCATTATCTAAGCTGACTGAGCCTTTTCCTTTTATCTTTCCTGATTTATCATTGCCAAAGGTAACATTGCCAGATTTCTTTTCATCAAAAGTTATAAACTTTCTTCTGTCTCCAGTCATGTGTTTAGAACAACCACTGTCCAAATACCACTGGCTTTTCAGATCTTGGGTAGTTAGATCCAGGTCACATTTATTCACCTTCTTTTTCCACTAGAAGCATCCTTTTTTTTTGTATCTTTGGTGAGATGATGAACTACATCTTCTGAGAGGACATTTGGAAGGAATATGTCCAATTTTATTACATACACAACATTTGATTATGATTTTTGCAGAATTGTGAGTATAAGTGAAATTTCCTTGATTCGTAAACCTCCTTGAGGTGTTGAGCATCAATCTTTTCCATATTTTCTGCATTCAATGATTTTATGGCCAAATTCTTTACAATAAAAATAGTATCCATAGAAACAATCTGCATACCTGATGTGAGGTTGTCTTCTCCATTTGTTTTCTTTAGGCAGTCTCTTCACTGTTTGTTTCTTTTGCTGGTTTGAATTACTCCTCCTTGTATGATAGTATGCAGCAATGTGTCCCAGCTTGTGGCAGACATAACAGGTAGCATTTTTCATAGGAGGGAAGAATCTCCTTTGATGGCTTCCAAATTTGACATACTGAGGGGTATATGAATCTTTTTCTGTTGTCTGAGTATTTCTTTTATTTTTTTTTATTAGAGGATTCTTCTGGGTTCTGTCTCCCTCCTTCCATGTTTCTTCTTTTATAGGAATTATTTGAGCTGCTTCATGATCCTTCTTTTATTTTACAAAAATAATCTCTTTGTTTTCCTTTTCTTTGCTTCTACTTGATTCTCCTTCATAGCCTATTCCAGTTTTTATCATAGGAGATATTTGAGCATCCAGAATTTCATTCAACTTATCAGAGCTTGTTGTTTGAGAAGAATTTATAGACACTTTTCTTTGAGCATTTTCTAATTTCTTCCTGAGACATACTACTTCTTCTTCCAACTTCTCTTGTTCCTGAGTTTTCTCCTTGATTTGCTTAAGTAACATGTCTTCTATCTTCTTGGCTTCTTCAAGCTCTATATTCAGCTGCATGAGGACTTCTGAATTCAGTTCTTCTCATACATACTTGAGGAGAATGTCCTTTTGTTCTCTGCACTTCAGTTTGAGTCTATCAATCTCCTCCAAAGCACTTCTTAGTTCCCCCTCAAGGTCGACTTCACCTTCTTCTTCTTCATCTTCTAACAGGAGTCCTTCAAGTTCTTCTATAGCCATCAATAAAAATTCAGAGGTTCCTTCTTCACTTGAGGGTTCATCTGAGTCTTTGGATGCGCTGTTGTCTTATTGAGCATAGAAGGATTTTCTACTAAATTTCTTTCCTTTCTGCCAGTTCTTTGATGTATTTTTCCCTGATTCTTGAGCCTGATTCTTTACTTTCTTATGAGCACACTTAGCAGCATAGTGTCCAACTCTTCCACAGTTAAATCATTTGAAAGGAATTTTGCCTTTGTATTTACCTGAGCCTCTATCCAGCTTCTTGACAAATTTAGCCTCTTCTTCATCAGAGGAAGAACATGTATCTTCCTTTTCTTCTTTCTTCTTTTCTGTTTTAAAAGATACCTCCCTCGTACTTGGCTTCTTCTATGGGAGTCTCATTTCATACGCTGCTAGATTTCCAAGTAGCTGGTTCATGGTCAAGGTTTCCCAATCAGTTGTTTCTTCTATTGCAGACACCTTGGGGTTAAAACTGGGTGGAAGAGATCTTAGAATCTTTTGTACAATTAAAACTTCTTTTATGGTTTCTCCTAGAGCCTTCATGTTATTTACTATTTCTGAAACCCTTAGAAAGAAGCTGGAAATGTCTTCATCATCATTCATTTTTAAGTTCTCAAACTGGGCTCTATAGACTTGAAGTTTGGCGGTCTTTACCTTATTTTCTCCCTCATGAATGTTCTCTAGGGTATCCCACATCTCTTTGGTAGTGTCTTTGTGCATTACTTTGATAAACTTTGCCTCACACAATCCATTTAAAATGGCATTCATGGCTTTTGCGTTAGCTACAAAATCTTTTTTGGTTTATTTCTCTGAGTCAATTTCCTTTGGGGCATATCCTAATTCCACAGCAGCCCAAAATTCTATCTCTAGAGACATTATGTATGTCCTCATTCTGATTTTCCAGAAGGCATAATTTGCACCAGTGAAAAAAGGGGCTTTATTGGTTGAGCATCCTTCTTTACTAGCCATCCTGGGAACCTAGGATCTCCTTTCAGTTGTTAAACGAGTACAAAGGAACCAGCTCTGATACCAATTGTTGAATCTTTGGTTAAATTGAGAGGGGGGGGTGAATCAGTTTAACACATGCTTTAGCTTTTTAAATTTTATCAGGCTTATTTACAACTTAATATGTGAACAGTCTTAAAATGTTGCAACAGGTATTAAATTAATGTGACATCAACCTTATAGTGAGAGCAGTAAACAATTAAACAGATTGAGTGGATCATATCAACATATAATCAACACACATAGAGACAGCAGATGTAAGTGGAAACCCATAAAGGGAGAAAACCACATCTTATTATTGTTGTGATGCAAAGGCAAGCTCCAACTCCCTCTCACCACTGTTTTTCTGCAGGCACCAACCTACAGGAGGCTCCAACCTCAATTCTTCAAGCTACAACTTGCAAGGAAGCTCCAACTCCCTTCAATTTATCAAAAGAAATGTTTGTTGATTTACCTCAGATATCATCTCTGTTCTATAGCATCTCTTTCTGCTCCTCTCCTCCTTATCTTCTCTACCTCAATCTTCTATACTTTTCATTCTCTATCCTTACTCTCTCTCTCACTCCTTTATGCATATCAGGTTGATATAGCAAATCACGTTCATCATGACGTTTTCATTTCCTGAGAATTTGGAGTGAACAACCATGACTTTTTGACTTCTGCCTTCTCATTTCTTTGTCCAACTCATTAAAAATATAACAATATGTACAAATTTCAATGTTACAATGGGATTTTTCTTTTCCTTTGGATACTTTCCTTTGCATCACAAAAAATATAAAAACAATTAAAATATTTACATTTTCAGTTTCAATACATAAACTTCGCTCAGCTCTTGGCTTGCTGGTTTTGTCCTTTCTGTAGCAGTCATGCAACTGTCCTGCATACTTTGTTCACTGTCTTCTGCATATTCCACCTATTCACTGCACTTTTGAATCCCTTTGCTGCACATCTCTTCAACTCTGCAATCTCTGTTTACCTCTGTCGGGTCCATATTCTCCAAGTTCACTGTAGTTGTGTATCTGCCGCATATATACCTGTTTTATGATACAGGGTAAATTAATTACATGAAATCTCTTCTTACAAATGCCTGCCATGAAGACTTCTCCACCGTTAATAACTGATTATGAACCCATAGCTGTAGCACTCACGCATATAATATGCTCTCATATATAAAGAACCCAATCAACCCAGCTTTCAGCTCTTTTGTATGCGCCTATTTCATGGATGCAGTCATTTTACATACAAAAGCTGTCTAATTAAACTTATGGTGAAAAACCATAGCCAAAACCCTGCTTATCATTTGTCGAACTAATATTTAAATATTTTCCCATAACTCAGGTTTTAAAACCAATGGTCAATGAATCGTCTTTGAACCCCGCTTAATGAATACTTTATATATTACGCCTAGACTTCATATCTGGACCACTGCACTTTTACCACCGCATTCACTTTTTAATGTTAAAAATACATATATTAGAACGAAATGTCTCAGGCCCATATCAAATAATGTGTATATATATGTTGCTATATATATATATATATATTTATATTTATATATTCCCCACTTCAAATGTTACAACATTAACGTGTCGCGGACTTATATTAAAAACCCAGCAGTAATATATATATATATCCATATAACCTTTGATTTTATCGTAGTTATTAACTTCTAGTTCCAAATAAACCAAAGCATCATGTTACAAAGCATGTGGGCCCACAGCAACATATTACGTACCTTGCTTAACGTGCACACAACTCCGCTTGGATCCAATGATTCACCTACTCTCGTGCTCCAACCCTCCGATCCTACGGCAATCGCATGATTAAAAAATATGAAATTTAACTCTCAGAAGTCATGCGATGAACTAGGGCCCAGCTGCTTATCGCGTTGTCCCTTGAGTTATCTTCCGTGCTAGTTGACGTGCGACTACCGTTCGATGGACCCACCTCCAAATCGGACGGCGTACGTCGATATCGTGCGGAGTCCACAGTCAACAGTTAACGCACGATGGAACGCGATAAGGGCGGTTTCTCCAAACCGCTTAAAGCCACGTGTCAGCCGATGGCTGTGATCATGCTGATTTCACGAAAACTACTTACCACACAAAAGTGGTGCGATGAAAACCGTCAAGTGTTCCAAACTGTCATTATTGTTCCTTCATGGTTCCAGTTACTCCCCACTCCAGGTTCCATTTCATTCTTTATAACTTCGATTTCGATTTTTTTATACTGTGCTATGGCTATACTTACTCCATCACTTCTGCCACCGAAGTTCCGCCTTCTTCACCATCACTCTTGTTTATTCTTTCCGTGCATGGTTCCGTTGAGATGTAACAATCCCCCATTATCTTGATTTGGCTCTACAATGCTGGTCCATTACATGAATTGGCCACGCTATTCACTGTTCCATTGTATCGAACAGTTTCGAACCTTTGCCCTTCAATCTCGTGCTACCTATACCTATGGCATTATACTCTTCGGTGCTTCGTCAAGGCATACATCTGAAATGTATTATTCCCGTTCTAACTTCTCCGTTCACCCAAAATCCCGATTATACACAGATATAAAAAAAATCCCACGGTTTCATTAAACAAAGATCAAACCCTCTCTTTATTGGTTACGCACAACAGCTGTGTAATTCACCTCTCAATGAATACTGAATGAAATTACACGGCAGAATGTGCAATCTCCTTTTTTGAATGCTCTATAAACCGTAATATTAAATTGTAACTTAAACCCTGATTCACTGCAAACCATTATAGCGCCTTCTGCACTGCACTTCCACATATTATAATGCATGGGTTTATTACCATTTCGATTCATAATTCATTGTATTTGTCCCTGCCTCTGCCTCTGTTGCTCGACCTCTGCCTCCACTACTCGACCGTTTCATCTCTTCCTTTGTATTTACTGTCTCCGCCTCTCTTTTTACTGCCCTGTCTTTGTTCTTCTTATTCTCCCTACCTCCTTTATGCTGCTTGCTTCTCTTTTTGCTTCCCTGTCTCTGTAAATGTACTCTCCCTCTGTTCTTCTCTACTGTCTTCTCCTTTTCTTCTGCTTCCTCCTTTGCCATCAATGACAACATTTCCAACAATGTATAACACACACACAACACCATATGTGCATAGCAATACATATACAACATGTACATAACACCATTTGTACACAACACCGCATATCCAACATGCACACAACACCACATATCCAGCACACACATAATACAATATGTACAAAACACTACATATCCAATATGTACATAGCACCATTTATACCTAGCACTTCATGTGAAATATACACTCAACACCATATATACAACATGCATACAACACCATAGTTAAACAATACTGCATATGTTACATGTACACATCACCATAGGTACAATAACTGAATACACAACATGCCCAACATATATGCAATAGTAGTACTGCACATCCATAGGCCACACACTGATCCCACAAAGAAACCCTACTTCTTCATGCTTACCTTAGCATGTCATAGATCACACCACTTTCACTTCGTTGATGTACCCCTCAGCATTACCTGTACATAACATAAACATAGGCATACTACAAGCATATAATATCAATTCATGTCCAGATGATAATGACCTCGTATATCTGTGAGAGTTACTCCTCCCACCTAATTCCTTATAATACCAAGAACCTCTGCATGCCATTCACATGCATAAGCAATCACTCCTCCACAAGAATGATCCTTGAAAACCCTGTCAAGCAGTGACATAGATACATAGATACATACATTTATATAATCATTAGTATAAAAAAACCATCATCATGTCAGAAAGTGACATACATGCACACATATATACATATAAACATTTAGAATCAAACATCCATGATCCATGATGACCATGTTAGACATGACATACACACATACATGTATACATGTATAAACATTGGCATAATCATGATCATAACATAATTACAAAATATCATAAGGTCAAGCTCAAGAGAACTTCCTTTATTCATGCACAACATGCACAATGTTGAGAACAGTCTTTCCCAACATAGCCAAGGCATTTGATGCCTCAAATCCATTTACTTTACATTTATGTTTTCTTTTCTCATGTCTATACTGCCACTGTCGATTTACCACAATGGACCCAACCAGTCCAGCCGACTGTCATATTCTTACCTTATGTTGTGCTTACTCATGCATCGATCTTCATTTATATCTTACATTACCTATTTAGTACCACAAATCTCTCCCGAGCTCCATCAAATTTCCTCTTTCCCAAGCCAATTCCAAAGAATCAAAACATAAAAGGAAACACAAGAAACGAACAAGAGGAAAACCCTAAAAACCCATAGAAATACAACACAACGAAAAACTTTGGCAAGGTCTTGCACTAGACATAAACAAAGTTGTAAATCAAGTGCAAAAAAATTGTAAAAGACCAAAAGAACAAGACTAGTAACAAACACCATGACTCAATCCCCCATGGCTTCCCAACACTTCCAAAGGAAATCTCAACTTGAGCCTTCTTCAAGATTTCATGGCAATCTCTTTTGCCATGAAATCCCCTGAATCATACTGCCATAAAAACATAACTTTTAGTACATAAATAAACATAAGAAAAAGCTAGTTACCTTACCTTGTTTGTTCCAAGCACGCACACATGTCCGCCATATGTATCAACATCAAGATAACATATCTATCAATTCAAAATCAACTTTTACCAAGACTAGAATCCATGTCATAATCAACAATCAACTCCCATTCATCAGTCATAATACATAATGCTACAACTATCACCTACTTACACTAAAGTATATACCATCTATCTTAGCACATATGTGTTAGCACAAACATCTTAAAACAAGATCATTCCTTCATGCAATATTACAGACACATATACTCATATCTTGCAATTAATAAAACATTCAAACAACTTGCAAAAATACCATGCTAAATAGATAAACTATATGACATAATCAAACACTCAAAAAAATCAATACCAAGTATACGACATAAGAAAACTCATACCCCAATGTATCTCAGGGGAGGCTATATTTTTTGCACAATCAATCTAGATTAGAACAATATAACTTCACAACAACTCCACTCAACATAAATAAGGTCATGATATCCATAACAATAACTAGCTAACATGTTCACGTCATAAGCTCATAAACAATTTCCATTCATGCATAACAATCACATATGCACAATCAATCTAGGCATAATACAACACACTATCATAATTAGGACGAATCATGCTTGAATTTCATAACCCTAACCTTCAAGTCAGTAGCATGTAACAAAAAGAAGTTATATATCATGCTCATCAACAACATAACCTAATAATCAAGATAACTATCGTATAACCATAACAATTTAACCTATAACATACTCATCAAAAGAATATGACATATAAACGATTATTGTTGAGCAAACTTATGAGTAACGACGGGAGCTCTGCTAGGGTTTTCCAACTTCCCCTGCCTCTGCGCCGACTATAACAGCAAACTTTTGCAATCTCTGATCATTCTGCTCCATTTATGCGAGGACAGGCAGAGGGCTTCGAGCCATGACTGGCCCCACGAGGGGGGGCGCTCAGTCTTCCCCTTAGGATCCGACAAAAAATCTCCTGAAGGACCTTCCATGACTGCAGCTCTGAAGCAAAAGATTCCTAAGGCACAGGACAACAGGATGCATGAAACGACAAAAGATACGAATGACAAGAATCAAGACGCACAAGCTGAAAACGCGGGTCAAAAAGAAACCCCCACGGTGAAGTCTGCGACCTGCAAACCTATAGCGACAGAAAGACCTAAAATCGAGCTTCCAAGCCACAGGATAAATGGGCGCATCCAGTTTATGAAAGATCATGCGCTCATCGGAAAATTTATTGGCATTTGGCCAACAGAAAAGGCTCTGCAAGGCTGGATAACCGCAAAATGGAAGCCCAAAGGAGACATCACCCTTCAGCTTGGACCCAAGGGCTTCTTCACTGTAGTCTTCATCTGTATAGAGGATCGCAATAGGGTTTCCGATGGAGGACCTTACTTCTTCAACTCTGCTGGATTATATCTGAGAGAATGGGTGGAGAGGTTCAATCCAGACACCGAAGACCTCAGCTGGGCTCCGGTCTGGATTCGAATGTACTCGCTCCCGCTGGAGTACTGGGATGAGGAGTCCCTTCAAGACATCGGAAAGGGACTGGGGGAGTTCGTTAAAATAGCGGAGGAAACAAAAATGCGCTGCTATACCTCGTATGCTCGCATTTGTGTCTACATGCGCCTGGACCAAGCTCTCCCTGACTCGGTAAGCCTCTATCACGATGATTATGAGTGGATACAGCCCTTAGAATTTGAACATGTTCCCTTCCAATGTCGCAGGTGTCACCTTCATGGACACCTATTCAGAGATTGCCCGCTCAATTCTCTACTGAAGAATAATGCCAACCCAGATTCTTCTTCTCCTGATGGGTTCACCAAAGTTACAAGCCGAAGAAGGTCCCATAAGAAGCCCTCTAATGGGAAAAAACCCATCTCCATAGTCAACTCTATCCCCTCAACAAG
The DNA here is from genome assembly GCA_034641835.2 of Pinus albicaulis. Classification (NCBI taxonomy): domain Eukaryota; kingdom Viridiplantae; phylum Streptophyta; class Pinopsida; order Pinales; family Pinaceae; genus Pinus; species Pinus albicaulis. Next base: position 1,119,731,181 of record CM076575.1, on the reverse strand, counting down.
TAATAGCTTCGAAGCCCTAAATACTGTCTCGGACCTCACCCCTCAAGCCGAATCCAACTCTACCCCTGTAGCCAAATCCACCCAGCCTTGCCCACCGCCGAATACCCAGACTATACCTATGCCCAAGAGCTTACAGTTTGGTCAAATGGAAGAACCCTTTAATCACACAGAGGGGAGACCTAATGGTATGGATTTGGACTGCCTCCCAGGCCCTCCAGAAGCAGGAAGCAGTCAAGTTCAGCTCATGGATGAAGAACCAGAGAGTATAGATATGAGAGGGCTTGATCTCCTAGAGCTCAAACAAGCATGCCGGAGAAAATAATTTGACAAGATTCAAGCACAATAGATAGAAACACTGGAAGTCATCATAGCCAGAGCTTTCCAACAGAAAGAAATAGGAATCCAACCAGGCAGCAGGTGGGATGGCAATACAATCCCAAAAGACTCCAAGAAGAGGGGTAGGAAAATAGATCTGGAAAGAACAATAACAGTGGGCAGAATCCTGGTTGACTCTGGTAGATATGCTAAACTGACAAAGTACTACAAGCCTCTCCCAAACAGTGAATCATGAAGCTCACATCATGGAACATTAGAGGACTCAATAGTCCCGGGAAACACAGAATGATAAAGAACATGGTAAAGCAGGAGAAGCCTCAGATATTCTTCATGCAAGAAACTAAGTGCAATAGCAGCGTGCTAGGAAACATTCTATCAAAAGCTTGGCCTGGATGTCAGTCAGTAGCTGTAGATGCATCGGGAGCCTCTAGAGGATTAGCCATAGCCTGGAACTCTCAGGCTATTTCTCTCTCAGACTTCCATTCATCTCACCACTTCATACAAGCTACTTTTCACATCTTAGGCACCAACATACATGGTCATCTCACAAACGTCTACTTCCCACAGGACGCAGTGAGCAAATCTGCTCTCCTAGACACCACAGGAGTGCTCAACCAGGACAGGATACATCCCCTCTGGATAACTGGAGGTGATTTTAACATGATAAATAAGTTGGAGGAAAAAATGGGAGGCAGATCCAGATTGGAGCCAGAAAGCGGCCTGTTCAAAGAATTCATACAAAACCAGTAGTTATTTGACATGCAATTCTGCAATGGCTCGTTCACTTGGAGTAATCGAAGAACTGGGCGACAGTACATTGCATCCAAGTTGGACAGATTTCTACTCTCAGACAACGTTGTCTACTTGGGGGGCGACATCTCTTCCTCAATCCTCCCCCTTCACGGTTCTGATCACTGGCCTATATCACTTCAATGGCAACAACCGGGTCAATCAGCCCAACGCCCTTTTCGCTTTGAAGCCTTCTGGCTAAATCACCACGTGTTCAACGACCTCATCACCTCGCTCTAGAAAAGCTTCATTCCGCTAGAAGGGTCCAAGATGTTCCAGTTCCAACAAAAGCTCAAATACCTGAAAGGCCATATTAAGAACTGGAATCACTCTACTTTTGGCAACATCTTTCAGGCTCAGAAGCAGATACACAATGAAATGGAAGCTCTCCAGCAACAAATCATCCTGGAAGGTTTCACAGATCAAGCCCTAGAAAAAGAACAACAGCTTCAGTCTCAGTTGGAGGATAGAGCAAAGCAGGAGGAAATCTTATGGAGGCAGAAATCTCATATTCGATGGCTGAAAGAGGGAGAACGAAATACAAAATTTTTCCATAGGTCTACTATCCAAATACGCATGCATAACAACATCTCTTTCATTAAGAATCAAGAAGGGGAGAAGGTGGAAGACCATGCGGAGATCGAGCAGGTCCTCATTAATCACTTCCAATCCATGCATCAAGAACCTCTCCAGGATAGAGTACCAGCCATTGAAAAGATCACTCAGAACATTCCAAAGTTGGTCACCGAAGAGCACAACCAACTCCTTCTCTGCCCTGTCTCGAGTCTAGAGGTAGACACAGCCATGAAACATCTCAAAGAAGGAAAGGCTCCAGGGCCGGATGGATTCACCACCACTTTCTTTCACAAATTTTGGGATCTGATAAAAGAAGAGGTCTGGATGGTGGTGGAAGAATCACGCACAGTGCATTGGCTCCTCCCCTCTTTGAATGCTACCTTCATAGCTTTAATCCCTAAAGAAGAAGCTCCCTGCACGCCAGAAAAATTCTGACCTATTGCCTTATGCAATGCCATCTATAAGATCATTTCTAAAGTCATTTCCAACAGACTTAAACTGCTTCTGCCTCTCCTCATCTCGCCTGAGCAAGCTGGTTATGTTGAAGGCAGGCAAATTTTGGATGGTATCATCCTCACTCATGAAGTTATTCACTCCCTCAAGGAGACAAAACAAGCAGGTATGATCCTCAAGATTGACCTCTCAAAAGCTTTTGATAGATTAAGCTGGGTGTACATCCAGAAAGTGTTATCTGCTTTTGGTTTTTCTCCTACTTGGATCCGTTGGGTTCATAATCTAATATCCTCCTCCTTCTTCTCCATCCTCATTAATGGCATTCCCTCGCGTCCCTTCTCTCCCTCAAGAGGGATCAGAGAAGGGGACCCCCTGTCCCCTTTCCTCTTTGTCTTAATGGCAGAAGGTCTGGGGCGCCACCTCAAAATTCCCTTCATTCCCAGCAGATCCGAGGACTCTCAGTCCACAATTCCCCCGCCTTAACCCACCAGCAATTTGTGGATGACAACATGGTATTTGGTTACCCTTCAGTGCATGAAGCCTCCTAACTTAACACCCTATTGAATGACTTTTCGGAAGCCTCAGGTGAATGCATAAACACTGCCAAATCCCATCTTTTTTCCTTCCATACCCCTCCCATCACCCAAAGAGCTATCGCCCGTATCCTTGGCTTCTCCATTGCCACCCTCCCTTCGAAATACTTAGGCGCCCCTCTCCTTGCCTCTACCTTAAAACATGCCTCTTGGCGTGAGCTCCTTGATAAACTCGAAGCACACCTCTCTTCCTGGACTCATAGGACTCTGAATATAGAAAGCAGAGTGATTCTCATCAATTCGGTGCTACAGGCCATGCCTCTCTACCTATTCTCTATCTTGGCAGCACCCAAATGGGTTCTAAAAAGGATCAAGGCACTACAACGAAATTTCTTATGGGGATCCAAAGGTACACATCACAAATGGGCTTTGGTCAAATGGTCTCTGGTTTGTACGCCTAAGGATCAAGGAGGATTAGGATTACGGGATCCTTCTCACAACAATGCAGTTATGGGGGAAAAACTCTGGTGGAGTTGGCTCACTGCCCCCAACAAACCTTGGGAAATTATATGGACAGCCAAATACGCCAACCAAAGACCTCAAGAAGAACTTATCAGACTCACCCCTACGGAGAAAGGATCACTAATGTGGAATGCAGCAAAACAGCACTATCTGATGATCCAACAACACAGCTTCTAGGAACTGAGGAATGGAAGAACCGCCAAATTCTGGACAGATGCTTGGGATCAATTTCCAAATATTACCAACACATACAGACCGCCTCCAGGACCGGACTGGGATAGACAACGACTGGAAACGGTGCACCAACATTGGGAAGACAACGCTATACAGGGGTATAGACAATGGAAACCGGCTGACAGGATTACAGGGAACATAGAGGAATAGAGTCAGGACGCACTAAATTCTAAGCTCAAAAGAAGATGTACTAGAGTTTCGCACAGCCAGGACATTCTAAGATGGGGTTATATGCCAAAGGGCTCCTTCTCCTCCCAGGAAGCTTACAAAATCCTTATTCAGGATTCGAGGCCTAAAGACCCCCTATGGAAAAAAATTTGGGGCCCAGGGATCTGGCCCAAAGTCTCTGTCTTCCTATGGCTTTTCGGGCATCAAAAAATTCTCACTTGGGACAACTTAATAAAGCGAAGCTTTCATGGTCCCTCCATCTGCCCCAATTGCTTTGCTTATGAGGAAACGCAGAAGCACCTTCTGAATGATTGCTCTCTAGCAAACCAAATGTGGGAAAAGGTCAGCTTTCAATGCCAACGAAAATGCTGACCCTCTGAAGATATTGTCAACACCATTAGAGAATGGCATCAGAACCCCTATGCCGGCGCAATCCTTAACCAAATCTGGAGCTTCATCCCAGGTTTATTATTGTGGACCATTTGGAAGGAAAGAAACAAACGTATCTTCAGGGATAAGACAACACCTCTGGACATTATCTGGAGGAACTTTTGTCACAATCTGACTAAGTCCTTAAATCTGTACTCCTAGGACACTAGTGACTTCCCAACTCTGGCAAATGAAAAAGCGATCTGGGACAACTGGGGACTTCATCTGCACCCTCGAATGCCAGTGCGAAACTCCTCCAAAACCGATCACCTCAAGGGGCTTTGGATCCCCCCTCCTGAGAACACCTTCAAACTTAATTTTAATGGAGATTCTAAGGGGAATCCAGGCAAAGCTGGTTTCGGGGGCATAATCAGATATCACAAAGGCAATCCTACAACAATCTACATGGGGAATCTCGGTTGGGACACTAACAATTCAGCAGAGTTGGAAGGCCTCTGGCAGGTTCTTCTCCTTTCTCATCAATTAAGGCTTCATCCGTTGGAGATTGAAGGGGATTCACAAATTCTCATCAACCTTGCCAAGCAGCTCCTCAATGGGGCTCACGCGCAGAAAATTTCCCACATCTAGAGACTTGAGGCCCGTCTAAAAAGCATTGAGGATTGGCTCATCAATAACAGAGCTCTCATATTCAAGCACATCAGAAGGGAGGGTAACAAGGTTGCTGATTTCCTGGCCAATGTGGGAGTTGACATCGAACACAACCTTCGTACTGGGACTCTGGAAATACTTCAAAATGATGATAGAAGACAGGAATGCCAAATGTTGGTCCAAAGAGATGCAGCAAACCCGGATGCAGGTGGTTAAGAGGGGATACATGGTGATTAGACGGTCTAGCAGCATTATGGCAAGCCATATGCAAACCAGACCAGCAGGTGTCCTTCGGCGCATCCACAGGAGAGCGCGGCATTTATGGCATTTACAGCCCGGCTCGCATCACAACCCAACTACCGGAATACGAGATCACTCCACATGCTGCGATCTGGACATGGAGATTAATACAATTTATGAGGGGTTAATGCTGAAGGTATGCAGTAGAACTGGTTTATTTGTTTACAGGATGGCGAACGAGCATTATTCCAGCAGTCTTCCCAGGCCTATTTCATTTTGCTGCTCTCCCGACATTCGGCTCTCTTCCGAGCGTACTGTGACAGGTAAACGCACCAAGCTACATTGCTGTTTAGAGCTCAGTGATAATTTACATTTCTCTATTGCTGGAAATTGTATGCGTGCCTTGGTGAATTGGACCACGCATTTATCCAGTGCTTCTGTCCTGCTCCCGCTCCGGTATTCTTCCAGTGCTTCTGTCTTGCTCCCGAATTTGTCTAGGGCTTCTGATACGACTGAGAGCATGCCGTGTCTCAGACACCGGATGAGATGCAGACGAGGCTCCTCTCGGCGGCAGATAATATTCTCACCCACTTCCTCCAGCACCTCTGCTGCAGACTCTCCTACTTCTAACAGCCCTTCCAGAGCTACCAGGGGTTGAATTCTTCGTTCTGGGCGAAGCTTTTGCTCCCCCACTCCCCCGCAGTCCTTTTCTCACTCCCAAACGAGGCACTTCTCTTTCAACAGTGCGCTAAACTGCCCAAGAGTCACCGCCTCTGTGAAAATTGTCTTTCGCGAATTCCCTCCGGAGGTGACTCCTAATCCAGGAGGTCGGGCTGGGAGTAGTGGGGCAACGCATGCTCTGAGGCATAGCGCGGGCGGTGTGAATTTGCAGGATATGAATATCAACCAGGAGGGCGCCAGACTAAGAGAGGCTGCTCAGCCTAGTCTGGAGCCGAATGATATGGATATTGACATTGGTTTTGATCAAAAAGGGCAGCACAGTGAAAGTCAGGACCAGGGAACTGAGAGCGCGCAGCAACCAATTCAAGCGAGCGAGGTGAAGCGGCTTCCTGCAGCTGAGAAGGTTATTCATTCTATTGAGGACCTGTACACAACCGATGGTGAACCAGATGAACTCTGGTGCAGGGTCATTGAAGAAGCACCGGACGAGTAGCGCCTCCCTTCTTTCCTGGTTTTTTTGCTATGGCTCAGTCTATTACTATGAAAATGTTCATGTTTGTTTTTAAGTTCTCGGCTCTGTCTAGTGGGCCTCATATGTTCCGAACTATTAGCATCCCCTGCGTGGGATTTTGTTGGAAAACTCTCAGCACTGGTTTCCCTCATGGAGGGCAGTGCTCAACTCTGATTTTTTGTTCAAACATGCCTCGAACTCGGGCCTGGCTCTGGATAACTCCTGATGTATATATTTTTTGCTGATAAATAGATTACGCTTACTTAGAAAAAAAAAAGTATATGAAATATAACATAATCATCAAGTTATCTAACATGAAACAAAAATATAAATACCTACAACTGCAGGCTACTATCATTCATGACTACACTTATAAACTAGAACTATCATGTATGTAACCATAACATCAATATAATGAAAGGCATACACATAACCATCATAATAATAGAGTTTCAAACATATAAGTAACCCTATTTCTTACAACAACCATGAATCACATACCTGCATTCCAAGCATACAAACTTGTACGACGGTCTGTTCTTACCCCAAAGTCCATTGTTGCAACTTCACTTTGATGGTCTGCATCTTCTGCTCTATCTTAGCCAACACATTAGCATCATAAAATACCAATATCATTATGATGAACTAATTGCATACAATGACCTTATGCACAACAACCTTCCCCAAACCAATGTAAACCATATGTGACCACTTGACATGTATAACCAATCATGAACACCCAATGCATGTCCCACACATAGCATCACATAATAAAGCATACACGGGAAACACAGAAGCATGACCAATATATAACTTAGAATAAACAAGCAATGCATGTATAATATGTAACAATATGTAAGTAAGTGTGCACTAACAATACACAAGCATGAACAACACATAACAAGTCATACACTCATGAAAACATGTTGACAACAACACCGTCAACACTTCCATGGTGACACCACTACCACCATGGCCAACACAAAACAGATACAAAAATGGTCAACGGATCTGATGCAGAGTAAATCATCGGTTGAGATTAGAATGGTCAACGGAGGAAACTAACGTGTCTGATCGTCAGTGTACACCTGTAGGTCCAGATAAATAAGATGTCATCATTCTTTTAACTAAGGTAAAAAGATGTGGGACCCGAGTGTATTTATATGATGGCACTGTGGTACATTTAACCAAAGTATGGAAGGGTAATAAAATTTGAGATTTGCAATATGATGAAGACTGTTGGATTACGAACAGTATTGAAGGCAGTCGTTTAATTGGGGATGCGGCATCGATATACATGCAAGACTGGTGGAAAGATAAACCTTTACAAATGTTTTATATATTAGAGGTTATATGATTACAGAGCGGAATGCATGGTTTTAATGTATTTGGTTATGATGGATCTTAACCAAAGTCATAGTTTATGGTATTATTAACATGTCGTGATGAATAATGTTAATCAAAGGATAAAAGTCCAAGGTAAAGCGTGAAATAATTCCGCTTTTAGATTATTTGACAAATCGGTATTAAGGTTATGGTTGATGTGCATATGGATACGTATAATTAAATTTATATGTAAAGTGTGGGTGAACGCAACACAAAATACACATATAACGGAAGAAACAGGGTAATTATGCAGCAGAGCTAGAATATAAATAGCAGAAACTAAAAAGATAGTAACAACAACAAAAATACAAATACACAGCGAGCCAAGAGCTGAAAGGGTTAAGCGATACATATTTGTTGTAACTGTCAATGTAAATGAATTAATTATTTTTAGTGTATGTGATGCAAAGGCAAGTCTCTAAAGGCAAATAAAAAACCTCGCCTGTAATACTGAATTGAGCCCATAATATTGTAACATCCTGAAGTGCCGAGCAAGAAAATGAGAAGGTGGAATGCATAGAGTCATACCTGTTCATTTCATATTCCCATATGGAATGAAAACAGCTATGAGGTGATCTCTATAAATGATGTTATTATAATATGCTTAAGGAGTGAGGAGAATGAGTCGCATGAGGTTAGAGAGTGTAAGAAGAAGGAGCAGAGAGAGGAGTTGTGAAGATCCAGAGATGATATAAAGCAAATTTGAAGGCTAGAAGGACAGCAATAAAGAAGGAGAAAAACAGAGTTGATATGCAGGTAAATCAGTATATGATTTTATTGTACAGTGAGGAAGTTGGTGCTTCCATATCAAGTTGTAGCTTGACATATGTCTAGTTGTAGCTGGTTGAGGTAGGAGCCTCTATAGGTTGTAGCCTACATAAAATAGATGGGATTTGGAGCTTCCTTGCAAGTTGTAGCTTGCAAAATTGAGGTAGTAGCCTCCTGTAGGTTGGAGCCTACAGAAAATCAGTGGTGAGAGGGAGTTAGAGCTTTCCTTTGCATCACAACAATAATAAGATTTGGTTTTCTCCCTTATGGGTTTCCACTTATATCTGTTGTCTATGTGCATGATGATTATGTGTTGATATTCTGTATTTAATCTGCTTAATACCTGCTGCTCACTTATTAATATTGTTGTTCCATTGTATATTAAGTTTTTCACGAATTGAAGATGTAAATAAGTGTAAAAGAAAGTTTTACAAGACCATGACTGCATTAAACTGATTCATACCCCCTCTCAGTTTAACCAAGGGTTCAACAATTGGTATCAGAGCCAAGTTCCTTCTGTATCATTTTAACAACTGGAAGGAGATCCTAGGTCCCCAAGATGGCTAGTCTAGAAGGAAGCTCAACAAATAAAGCCCCTTTTTTTACCAGTACAAATTATGCCTTCTAGAAAATAAGAATGAGGACGTACATAATGTCTCTAGGAATATAATTTTGGGCTACTATGGATTTTGGATATGCCCCAAAGGATTCTGACACAGAGAAAGAAGCCAAACAAGATTTTATAGCTAATGCCAAAGCCATAATTGCTCTCTTAAGTGGTCTGTGTGAGGCAGAATTTATCAAAGTAATGCACAACAAGACTGCCAAAGAAATATTGGATACATTAGAAAGTATCCATGAGGGAGATAAAAATGTGAAGATGGCCAAACTACAAGTCTATCGAGCCCAATTTGAAAATATAAAAATGAATGAAGAAGAAGATGTTGCCAACTTCCTCTTAAAGGTTGCAGAAATTGTGAATAATATGAAAGCTCTAGGAGAAACCATCAGAGAATGTGTAATTTTTCAAAAGATATTGAGATCTTTACCATCCAGTTTTAATCCCAAGGTTTATGCCATAGAAGAAACAACTGATTGGGAAACTTTCACCATGAACCAATTACTTGGAAACTTAATAGCCTATGAGATGATACTTCCATAAAGGAATTCAAATGTGAGGGAGGTGGCCTTTAAGGCTGAGAAGAGCAAAGAAGAAAAAGAAGATACATGCTCCTGCTCTGATGAAGAAGAGGCCAAATTTGTCAGAATATTGGATAGAGGCTCAGGCAAGTATAAAGTTAAAATTACATTTAAACGCTTTAACTGTGGAAGAGTTGGGCACTATGCATCTAAGTGTCCTCATAAGAAAACAAATAATCAGACTCAAGAGACGGAGAAAACCAAAACAAATAATTGGCAAAAAGGGAAGAGATTCAATAGAAAATCATTTTATGCTCAGCAAGATAGCAGTGCATCTGAAAATTCAGATGAAACCTCAAATGAAGAAGGAACCTCTGAATTTGTGTTAATGGCCAAGGAAGAGTCTGAAGGATTCCTTCTAGAAGATGAGGAATAAGGTGAGGTAGATCTTGAGGGAGAGCTAAGAAGTGCCCTGGAGGAAATAGACAGAATTAAACTCAAGTGCAGAAAACAAAAAGATATTCTTCTCAAATATGTAAAAGAGGTACCAAATTTATAAGACCTCATTCAATTGAAAGTAGAACTTGAAGAATCCAATAAGGTGGAAGACACGTTACTAAAGAAAATTAAGGATAAAATTCAGAAGCAAGAAAAATTGGAAGAAGAAGTAGTATGCCTGAGAAAGAAATTAGAACACACCCAAAGGGAATTGAAAATTAACACTCCTCGAATGACAAGAACTGAACAGTTGAATAAAATACTAAATGCTCAAATATATCCTCTCACAAAGACTGGGATAGGTTACGAAGGAGAAACTAGCAAATCCAAGGTAGAGGATAGCCAAAATATCATTTTTGTGAAATCTGTAAAAGGAAAAATTAACTCTCATCAATCTGACATTATTGCAGCTAGAATACTAATAGAAGAAAGGAGAAGGGGGTGTAAGCAGCTCGAATATGAGATTGCCTCCATGGATACCTCAGAGAAGGCAGACATTGAAAGGAATGATGAAGCAACTCAAAAAGGAACCACAGAAGCAGAAGCCAGCAAGAACTTGATGTGTGATGAAACAAATAGAAACAAGCAGCAACATCAAGAGACAAAGAATGAGAGGAAGAAGTAAGTAGTTGCAAAAATTTCAATTGTTCCTCAAGATCAATTGAACAAGTTCAGAAGATCTCAAAGGATATTATTTCCTCCTATGAGAAATGTCACTTGTTTTTCCTGTCACAAACTAGGACATATTTCTGCATACTGTTAGACAAAGATAATCAATTTCAACTAGCAAAGAATGTAGAAAATGAGAAGACTACCTCAAGCAAACAAATGGAGAGGACAACCCTTCACCAGGTACACTAATCGTTTCCATGGGTATTGTTTTTTTTGTAATGGGTACGGCCATAAAGCCATGGAGTGCATAGCGAATGGACAAAGACTGATGTATGAAAACTCAAGGAGGTTAATGAACAATGGAGAACTCACTCGTGTACATAATCCATTCAGAAACATAATCAAATGCTTTGACTACCATCAAATCGGGCACAAGTGTCACAAATGTCCTCTCAGAGAAAGTGGTCCATCTTCTCAGGAAAGGTACCAAACAAAAGGATGCATGTAGTGGAAAAAGAATTTGAATAAGTGTGACCTGGCTCTAATAGCTCAATATCAGAAAAGCCAATGGTATTTGGACAGTGGATGTTCGAAGCATATGACTGGAGATCGAAGCAAGTTTGTAACCTTTAATGAAAATAAATCTGGGAATGTAACATTCGGTAATGATAAAGCAGGGAAAATCAAAGGAAAAGGCTCAGTCAATCTAAATAATGGAAGAGGAAAGGCTCAAGATGTACTATTTTTGGATGGGTTGAAAGCCAATCTGCTAAGCGTCAGTCAAATGTGTGATAAAGGCTGTGAGGTCCTTTTTAGAGCCCAAGACTGTGAAGTAAGATTGAGCACCACGGGAAAGACCTTGATCAAAGGTGTTCGAACAGAAAGTAATGTCTATATAGTGAATGAAGAGAATAAAGCATTCCACATAAGAAAAATTGATGAATCATGATTATGGAATAGAAGATTGGGACACCTAAACTTTGACCACATCATCAGTTTGAGCAAGAAGAACGCAGTCAGAGATATGCCAGCAATAAAGAAGCCTTAAAATAACATATGTAAATCCTGCCAACTGGGCAAGTAGACCCGCATATCTTTCAAGACCAAAGAGATACTATCTACAAGTCGGACTCTTTATCTTGTACACATGGACCTTTGTGGACCCTCAAGAACTAAAGCACCAAGTGGAGAATCTTATTTCATGCTAATAATAGACAATTTTACCAGATTGACGTGGGTAACATTTCTCAAATATAAATCTGAAGCAATTGAGAAATTCAAGATATTCAAGGCATTGGCAGAAAATCAAACAGGATGCAAGATCAAATGCATCAGATCAGACAGAGGAGGTGAATTCACAGACTATGATTTTGCAGACCTATGCAATGAACATGGGATAAAACAACAGTTTACAATTGCAGGTACACCTCAACAGAATGGAGTGAAGAAAGAAAAAACAGGTCAATACAACAGATTTCCAGAGCCATGATGCAAGAAAGTAACATTCCCCAAACCTATTGGGAAGAAGCAGTACACATAGTTGTTCACATTCTCAACAAATCTCATCTAAGACCAAATTGTGATAAGACTCCTTACGAATTATGGCATGGTAAACCAGCATCAATCAAGCACTTTAGAGTCTTTGGAAGCAAGTGTTTCATAAAAAATAATGAGGAAAAATTGGGGAAGTTTTATGCAAGAGTTGATGAAGGAATATTTTTAGGATATGCATCCAAGAGTAAGGGTTACAGGTGTTACAACAATAGACTGCACAAAATTGTGGAAAGAATTGATGTAAGAGTTGACGAAGATCTACCAAACAGAACAAGAAACACAAGCTGTGCCAATCCTCCAGATGATCATGAGGCTGGGAACCAAGATAATGATGAACATAGAAAGACAACAGAAGATACTAAATTAAACTCAAAAGGTCCCTCAAGATACACTCAAAAGAACCATCCAGAAGATCAAATCATTGGGGACAAGAGTGTGGGATTCCAGACAAGAAGACATATTGCTGAACAGACAGAAGAATTATACCTAGCCATGCTATCTCAAATAGAGCCAAAGAAGTTCGAAGAAGCCAGCAAAGACAAAAAATGGGTAAATGCTATGAATGAAGAACTAGACCAAATTGAGAAGAAAAATACCTGTGAATTAATTCCAAGACCCACTGGGAAAAATGTCATTGGCAAAAAATTGATATTCAAGAATAAGATGAATGAACAAGGGCAGGTAATCAGAAATAAAGCCAGACTTGTATGCAAGGGATATTCTCAAATTGAAGGACTTGATTATGATGAAACCTTTGCCCCTGTAGCCAGAATGGAAGCAATCAGAATGTTTTTGGCCTTTGCATGCTATCATGATTTTAGGGTATATCAAATGGATGTAAAGTCTGCCTTCTTGAATGGAGATCTAGAGGAAGAAGTCTACATGGAACAACCTGAAGGATTCTCATTAACAGATAAACCTGACTATGTGTGCAGATTAAAGAAAGCCTTATATGGTCTGAAACAAGCTCCTCGTGCATGGTATTCAAGGCTGAACAAATACTTGCAAAAACAAGGGTTCAAGAAAGGAGTAGATATCAATTTGTACATAAAGGCTAATGAAAATGAAGTCTTAATTGTAGTAGTGTATGTAGATGACATCATGTTTGGTAGCAACAAAGATGAGTTAGCAAAAGGATTTGCTGAAGAAATGAAATCAGAGTTTGATATGTCAATGATTGGAGAGCTCACCTTCTATTTAGGACTTCAAATTCAACAAAGCACACAGGAATATTCATTTCGCAAGAAAATTACTTAAGAGAAATGTTGAAAAGGTTTCAAATGGAAGACTACAAACCTGTGTCAACTCCCATGATCACTGGATGTAAACTATGTGCTAATGATGGATCAATAGATGTAGATCAAAAAATTTACAAATACATGATAGGAATTCTACTATACCTAACTGCTTCTAGACCAGACATTATGTTGGCAGTAGGACTTGTGGCAAGATATCAAGCAGCACCAAAACAAAATCATTTACTTGCAATCAAGAGAATATTTAGATATCTACAAGGAACTTCACATTATGGCCTATGGTATCCAAAAGGAAAAAGCTTCACATTGACAGCATACACATATGCAAATTGGGCCAGCTGTGTGGATGACAGGAAAATCACAAGTGGAGGTGCATTTTATTTGGGAAAAAGTTTGGTGGCATGGCTAAGCAAGAAGCAAACTTCTATCTCTCTATCTATAGCAGAAGTAGAATACATAGCAGCAGCAACATGTTGCACACAAGTAATGTGGATGAAACAAACTCTCCAAGACATGAAGGTAAGCATTGATGAACCCATTTCTATCAAATGTGACAATACAAGTGCAATAAGTATATCAAAAAATCATGTACTTCATTAAAAAACAAAGCACATCCCAATAAAGTACCACTTCCTCAGAGAACAAGTAGCACAGAAATTAGTGAAGTTGGAATATGTACCAACTAAGGAACAAACAACAGACATATTCACAAAAACTCTTGCTAAAGAACCATTCGAATATCTAAGAGACAAGCTAGGGGCAGTGTCCGTAGATGTTACTCTCTAACATGATCAAAAAAAAAAAAAAAAAAAAGGGGGGGGGGCTGCATACAAGAAATAGGATCAATGCAGAATGCAAGTGATAGTCAATAACAGACAAGAAAGCATCATTCCAGGGGGAGAACAATCAACAAATATTTTCACAAAAGAGCAAGTGAGCAGTGCATGAAACAGGGAAATGTGCAACCCTTTGCCATTGATGTCAAAGGGGGAGGAAAAGAAAACAAAAGAAGAAAGGCTCTTCCTGAAAAACAAATAGAGGGAGACAAGACACTTCTCAGAATGAGAAGGGGGAGGAAGCATTGGAGTATTGCCATCAATGCCAAAGGGGGAGATTGTTGGAAATATTGTCATTGATAGCAAAAGAGAAGACCGAAGCAACACCAGAAATTATCATCAAGGAAAAGGAGCACAAAGGAACACTAGCTAAGCAACAAATACAGCTAAGCAGCAAAGGTAGAAAGGCAGTAGAGACTTGGATGCGATGCGATCGATGGATGCGATGCGATCGATGGATACGATGCGATCACATATCAAAATCGGGGTAGGAGAGATATCACACAATCTTAGAATTCATGTGAGTTGCGATGCAAAGTAGCGATAAAGTTAGTGGGAACCTTCACATATCGCATATCGGGAGATCAGATGGACGAAGGCACATGAGATAACTTGAATCGCCGAAGTGCGATAAAAAGAGCGGACGTGATGAAGATCAAAGCCAAAACCTAAAGGTCTTTTCAAGTCCGGAAATATGGGGTCTTCCTTTGTTAAATCGCATTGGAGGACAAAAAAGGATTATAACATAGAACGGTGGAATTCAGAAATGCGATAGAAAAACCTATAAGTGGAATATATTTAAATACAGTCTTGAAAGATAGTGGAATATATTTTTGAAATCCACGGAATAGTGAAGGCAGGATTAGAAAATTGGTAAGTTGTTGTTTTGCACCACTTTTGGAGGATAAGTGGTAAAAGGTGAAACGAACGTGATAGCGGTAAGAGGGCGACATGTGGCATTCTAAAACCACCTATTTCGCATAGGTTGGGAACAATTAAATAACATGCAACTTGGTGTGAGAATTCCGTCGGATTGGGAAGTTAAAATATACAAAGTGCGATGATCGTCTGATATGACGCAGAGTAAATCATCAGTTGAGATTAGAATGGTCAACGGAGGAAACTAACGTGTCTGATCATCAGTGTACACCTGTGGGTCCAAATAAATAAGATGTCGACATTCTTTTAACTAAGGTAAAAAGATGTGGGACCCAAGTGTATTTATATGATGGCACTGTGGTACATTCAACCAAAGTATGGAAGGGTAATAAACTTTGAGATTTGCAATATGATGAAGACCGTCGAATTTCGAACAGGATCGACGACAGTCGTTTAATTGGGGATGCAGCATCGATATACGTGCAATACTGACGGAAAGATAAATATTTACAAATGTTTTATATATTAGAGGTTATATGATTATAGAGCGGAATGCATGGTTTTAATGTATTTGGTTATGATAGGTCTTAACCAAAGTAATAGTTTATGGTATTATTAACATGTTATGATGAATAATGTTAATCAAAGGATAAAAGTCCAAGGTAAAGCGTGAAAGAATTCCACTTTTAGATTATGTGACAAATCGGTGTTAAGGTTATGGTTGATTTGCATATGGATACGTATAATTAAATTTATATGCAAAGTGTGGGTGAATGCAACACAAAAGACACAGATAATAGAAGAGACAGGGTAATTATGTAGCAGAGCTAGAATATAAATAGTAGAAACTGAAAATACAGTGACAGCAGCAAAAAGACAAATACACAGCGAGCCAAGAGCTGAAAGGGTTAAGCGAGACATATTTGCTATAACTATCAATGTAAATGAATTAATTATTTTTAGTGTATGTGATGCAAAGGAAATTATTCAAAGGAAAATAAAAAACCTCCCCTATAATACTGAATTGAGTACATAATATTGTAACATCCTAAAGTGTTGAGCGAGAAAATGAGAAGGTGGAATGCAAAGAGTCATACCTGTTCATTTCATATTCCCATATGGAATGCAAACAGTTATGAGGCGATCTCTATAAATGATGTTATTATAATATTCTTAAGGAGTGAGGAGAATTAGCAGCATGAGGTTAGAGAGTGTAAGAAGAAGAAGGAGCAGAGAGAGGAGTTGTGAAGATTCAGAGATGATATAAAGAAAATTTAAAGGTTGGAAGGACAACGGTAAAGAAGGAGAAAAACAGAGCTGATATGCAAGTAAATCAGCATATGATTTTATTATACAGTGAGGAATTTGGTGCTTCCATATCAAGTTGTAGCTTGATAGATGTTAGTTGTAGTTGGCTGAGGTAGGAGCCTCTTGTAGGTTGTAGCCTGCAGAAAATAGATGGGAGTTGGAGCTTCCTTGCAAGTTGTAGCTTGCAGAATTGAGGTAGTAGCCTCCTGTAGGTTGGAGCCTATAGAAAATCAGTGGTGAGAGGGATTTGGAGCTTGCCTTTGCATCACAAAAATAATAAGATGTGTTTTTCTCCCTTATGGGTTTCCACTTATATCTGTTGTCTATGTGCATGATGATTATGTGTTGATATTCTATATTTAATCTGATTAATACCTGTTGCTCACTTATTAAGATTGTTGTTCCATTGTATATTAAGTTTATCACGAATTGAAGATGTAAATAAGTGTAAAAGAAATTTTTACAAGACCATGACTGCATTAAACTGATTCACCCCCCCTCTCAGTTTAACCAAGGGTTCAACAATCAAGACATTTCCCATCAAGTACGAGGGTTGAACCATGCTCTGATACCAATCTGTAACAACCTCTTCCCACATATACCTGTTATCACTCTATAATTTATAATATTGGCAAGACTAAATTATAAAGAACAACATCAAAACCACTTGAAGCCCAGGATCTAGCCCTCCTATACTCACAGAGGGATCTCTCTTTAATATTTAGATTTGTTTGAGTTTAGTGATATTAGGCTAGTTAAATTGAGTGCGGGAGTTGTTTATTTTTTATTGTTCTTGGTTGGATTTAAGGGGGTTTCTCTAAAAATTTTCCATTGGGCTATGGAGTTAAAATAGGCTGGGTGTACACATCAAACTCCAGAGAAAATGTAAGGCAATTTAGCTGTGAATACTGGTGTTTATAGCTAAGTGGAATTATGGGATGGAGAAAAGTGCTTTCAGTAATGACTTAAGAGAAACTAAGAATTCTTAAACCATACATCATAAGAAAAACATTGAAATTGGAAAGGCAATCAGAATTAAGGTACTCTGAAACAGAAAATCTTAATCTAACCTTCCTGCTTTACAAGTAAAATTATAAATGAAACACATGAAAATATTACAGTGGGAAAACATTAAACATGAATAAGTAAAAACATCACCAGAACAACATAACACATTAATCTTGTAGAATGATATCTTTATTGATGCTCCAGCTTGAAAATTATGAATACTTGCAATGAAAAGTGCTTAAAAAACTAGGGTCCAGCCCTTGTTATAGTATGAAAACCTATATTTAAACTATTTGCACCGTATTTTCGTTACCGAAATGGAAATCAGTTCGTTTACCACAAGAGTAACTGAAAATGGGTTTGTGCGCCTTATGCATGGATGCGTTGTGACTATTTTTAGACAGATGTCTAAAGTTACATTGGAAGTGTCCCTTCATTGTAATGGCCCTCTTGGCAGGTGCCCGACATCCTTTTGGAGCCGTTATCTGATGCTGTGGCGGTCTTCTGTGCTGGCGAATCTGATACTCTGGATGTTCTGACACTAAAAATACATTCGGCTACCAGCTTCATCACTGAACTGAGTTGTCATCCTTCTTGGAGCCTGCATATATTTTCCCAACTCTCTGGAGTCGGTATCTTGGTCCTTTTCAGCTTCCTATAGACTTCAACAGTCTCGATGTACTTTACGAATGTTGGTTTTAGATGAAAAATTTGCATCACCTCATGCTGTATGAAGACATCGTTGATGATGATTTCATAGAAAGCTTTTCCGGTCATACTGTTCTTTATATTTGTGAGCTTGGATGTGTCTTCAAAGATCTTTGTGAGACTCTTTACATAATTATTCATGGTCATCACTTTATCGTTAATGACAAACAAGGAAGGAAAACCTCTTTTGTTCAGTGGCTCAATCCGGTTGAAAAACCTACTCACCCCAATCTCCAGCTGATGGCATCTTTCTTATAGTTTTGTGACCAGAATCTTCTTATTCAACACCCTTTTAACTTCAAGAACAACGATTGTTCTGTCAGCCACTTCCAGTTTCTCCAATCCATGGTTTCTCTTGGAATTCAGGAATCTGATGATGTTGTTGGAAGTTTGGGGCTTATCTCCAAGTTCCTCATTTGTTTTCTCAATGGAAACCTTCACCACATCAATTAGGTCCTTCTGTTAAAAATTTATCTGGATTGAGGGCCATATATCATTCACAGGTTCAATTATATCCAACCATATAATTTGTTTCACCCTTCCCATCATGCAGCCAATTGAGGACTCCTAAAGAGACTTCTGCAAGCTCTCATTTAGCTTTTTGTTAATCTAAAACTCTGTGGCATGGGAAAATTCTTTCCATTTGAGTTTCTCCAACAGGTCAATGATTTTATTCCTCAACCTTTTGATCTTTGCTGACTATAAAGACATGTTCTCCATCGCCTTGGCTAGCTACTCAGTACTTTCCCCTGGTGCTCCTCTGGATGTTGTGGCTACTGGGATCACTGTGAGAGGAACTGCTTGTAGGGGGGTCATGGCCTTAGCTGCTCTTTTTGTTGCTCCCTTCACTGCATCCCTTATTTCTTTCTGTCTTTCTTTGATCATTTTATCCATCTCATCCTCCATTTTCTTGATCTTCTCTCTTTGTTCAACAATTAATTGCATCATTTATGCTTTATGTGTTTCAATTTCTTCTATCTCATTGGCCATGGGGTCTTCTTTCACTGGAATCTTAATTTGCCTCCTCAAAGCAGCTATGTATGCATTCTTTTTCCTCACAAGGGTTTCTTCCACTGCTATGTTTCATGGATTGTACCCGATTTGTATCACTAAATCCTATAGATATTTTATCCTTGAATCTTTGGCCATGGAAAAGACCTTTTCCAACTTTAATTATGACTGTGTGTTGGACAAATTCACATGTAGTTTTGGGAGGCTTATGGTTGTTCTAGTTAGGGTGGAGGAGATCATTTACCCATTCTTCTTGTGCATCTCCATCTGGTCTATTAGGTGGATGTTCTTTGCATCAAACTCAAAATATGTCTGCTTGTAGTCTGATGCACCTTTGGGCTGAGGAATTTGTGCCTCCAAGAATTCCATCCTCATTATTCCCTTCTCAGAGTCAAAGGCTGATATGAGTCTACTTTGGGAGCTGCCTTTTTGTTTCCAAAACTGATTATAGGTATTGGTCTTGAGAACCTCATTCATTCTCTTGATCTCCCTAAATGTGTCATATATTTCTTCATCCTATTGTTCTACAGTGGAAGTAGATGTATGAGTTTGCACATTCTGTTGTTGGAATGGCATGATGGAAGAGGATGTGGAGAAGATCGGTCGACCACCTGCTGGATATGAACTTGGTGAACCCCCAATTGTGATGAAAGTATGCTAGTTTTTCTCATTGCCTTGGCCAAGGCCCATGCTGATCCTGGCTCTCTTCCTATATTTCATTTTGAACTCCTTAGTGGAGGAATCAATGTCCATGTCTGTTTGATCCTCCCTGGTCCTCTTACTTCCTATTTCCTTTTTAGGCTCCTTTCCTTTATCATCTTGAACTCCTACCACCTTCCTCTCTTGTGGAGTTGGTGTTTGGATTCCTGAAGTAGAGATGACCTGCTCTTCAGCCTCCTGGAGTGTGTCTACCACCCATTCTTCTTGGTTCATGTACTTATCTATCTCCAGTCTGTGGGTATGGACGTAGGGTGTGGACTTGTTTTCCACCCTCTTCTTGGAGATTATCCTCATTGGATCATAGGACTAGGTGAAACTGTGTGTGAATTTCATCTCTTTTATTATTTTATCTGTCTCTCCCCTTACTGCCCTACTGTTTCAAAGGAATGGGCTGATTTTGGATTTGATCCTGAATTTTGACTTCTTCTTGGCTGAAACAAAATGAACCTCATCAACATCTATCATTTTTCTGATATACTCAAGGGAAAAGATCATCATGGAGAGGTATTTGGGTAGTTTATAGGGGGGAAATTCACTGCCATACACCCTGATCTCCATGTAGTTTTGATAGAGATACCAGTCTGTTGTCCTAATTTGCTCTGTCAACTGTATCACTTTCTTGATTTCCTCACTGACCCTGGGCTTTGTGGTGCTGTTGAGTACACTGATTGCTAGATGAAAAAATAGGCTTGAAAATATCTTATATGAATAGTATTCCTGCTCCTTTCTCTATAGATTTGTCAAAAAAATGACATATTGGGATTGAGAGTCTTCACCTTGCTTTATCATGTCGAATTCAAACTTTCTGTATTGAAAACAGGTAAACATGTACACCAACACAAAGGTGTATTTGAATACCCCTTCTATTTGAAATTTCAAGAACTGATCGTGGATTGCATCAATAAGGAACTAAGCATAGTTGAACATAACAGTGGGCTTGGAATCTGCAGAGCGGATAGACAAGAAACCAATTATGGATTCATCTATCCCCTGAGCATTATGATAACCTAAAAAGTAAGATAGGGTAGTGACAATGTGCTTGGTTCTTTCCGGGAAGGTGGATGATGGATATGGGGGATTTGTGGTAGGAATTGGTGCATTGGGAGTCATGAAAATCTCTAAGGTTTTGGCCCTGCTGGTAAATTCTAATCCTTGGTATAGTCCTATAAGGGCCTCATATGAAAAAGAGACAGTGTTCTCAACCAGGGGGGCCTGCAACATCTCTTGAATGGATGGGAAATTTACATAAAACAAAATCACTCCTGTAGAGTTCATTATGGCTCTTTGTTTAATGTCATAGCAAGACTGACATTTCCTAATTAGCTCAGGGCATTTATGGGTTCTAGGGAAGATGTAATGTGAAAGCTTGGTCTCCCACAGGTTGATATCATCTGCTTCATCAAGGAGCTTATCCTCGAGCCTCAAGGAAGTTGAATAGGTCGAGGTCTAACTCTGTCTCTTGGATCTTGTAGTCACTTTCAACTAGGGGAATATGGTCTAAGTCTACCTAGGGGTAGACCGTGGGATTTAAAGGCTATTGATCTACCTGTTGATCTACCTTGGGAGGCATGATTTTCTTTTTCACTCTCTATTTTACCTGCAATGGAGAGTGGGCTGCAAGATAAAGGTAATAGAGAAGGGGGAAATAGTATGAATTGATACTGGGGAAGGGGTAAGACCGAAGGGGATCGTGATCGGAAATGAATTGGCTGAAACGAGAACTGTAACCAGGCTCACAGAGCACTGGTTGTTCCTTCTTTGATGTGAAATTTACTTTTCGGCCAAGGTGGTTGGATTTGATCTCCTCTACTGTTGTCTGTAAATATCACAACCTATAGTAATTCAATAGTAACAGTAATGAAAACTTTGGCATCACGGTGGATTCAAGTTTTAACATGTGGCTGGAGGGTAACCGTTTAGTTGGCGCGGGTCCGTTGGATAATGGCCCGACCATTCATGGCTCAACAGTGCTATTAGTGGGAGGGGATGTGATGGGGCAAAGTGGACAGGTAATGGAGGATGTGGCCTAACAACATTGGCAACGGTTACTAGGTGGAAATGGTTTGGAGGATGACAAAAACAGCTTTTAGGAGGGGGTCTCAGGTGGTAAGCGGTAATAGAGTGGGGGGGGTGTGAAATTGTGGGAGTGTGACACGTGGAGGAGGGGGAAATAATGGATACATGCCCCCTTTGTTGACGTTCGGCAGCTGAGGGGGGGCCAAAATGGTTTCAGGGACGTCGATGGCGAGGTGAGGGGCAGAGATGGAGGGTAAGGTGGGAGGTGTTTAGCGCCGAGGGGATGTGTGATGTGACAAGGAGGTGGGGCCCGACAGCAATCGCAAATCACACATTGATGGATTTAGTTATAAGCGATGGAGGTAAGTGCTAATATTTGTGAAGTGCGAAGTGCGGGGAGAGGGGGTCACGTGGTGAGGAGGTAGGACCTGCCGACTATCGCAAATCGTGCGTTGGAGGATTTAGTTGTGAACGATGGAGGTAAATGTTTAAACTTGTGATGTACAAAGTGTGGGGAGAGGGAGTGACATGGTAAGGAGGTGGGACCCGTTGGCTATCACAAATCGCATGTTGAAGGATTTAGTTATGAGCAATAGAGGTAAACCATAAAACTTGCAAAGTGAAAAAGGTGGGGAGAGGGAGGTGATGTGGCGGGGAGGGCCCCATTACTATCGCAAATCACACATCGGTGAATTTATTTGTGAGTGGTGGAGGTAAACGTTTGAACTTGCGATGTGCGAAGTGCGGGGAGAGGGAGTGGCGTGGTAAGGAGGTGGGACCCGCTGACATCGCAAACCGCAAATCGGGAAATTTAGTGGTGATCGGAGGATTTTGTGAAATGAATAATTGGCAAGGAATTTTTGTGATTTGGCTAATGCTAATTGCGATTTGGTGCTTGGCGGGACTTGCACAAGGCTTAAGATAACATATATTTCACCTCAAAGGATTTTGAAGTCCCCATTTCACCTTTTCCTTCCGTTTCTTTCTCCTTTACATATCTACCTACCCGAACTACTCATCTAACATTTTTCTTCCTTTGTAGGGTGCATTTAGACTTACAGACCCTAAAAATTTTCTTTTAAAAATGCTAACCTAACCCCTATCCCTTATGCCTTCTATTGGTTCAGATTTAGGTGTTGAACCAATCTCATTTTCTACCTATCTACTGATAAGCCAAGATTAAACAGTTTGAAAAATATTTGTTTTCTAACCTATCAATAGAAATTGAAAACTTTCCAATCATGATTAAACTGTATGACTGGATAGAACTATCTAAAGAGTAGTGGAATTTGAACTTGCAACACTTTCAATTTTATTTCTTTTTTGGGGTTCTTTTTCTTTTTTCCTTTTCTTTATTTTCATTCTTTTCTCTTTTATTTTTCTCTATTTTTTATACAATCTTTTCTTTCTTTTTTTCGTTTTTCCTTTTATTTGAAATTATTTGAATTTTGAAAAGCCTTTCAATAATGAAAACCTTGCACGAAATATGAAGTATCCAGTCACCTTGAGATCCTATAATTTATAGGATACTAATAGTGGCTCCATATGGGGATGGCACTTCTTGAAGAGAAGTGTGAAGAATTTGAGACCAGTAGCCTTAGATTCTCCTTTTTCTGCAATATTTTTAACTACTTTCCTTTCTTTTTCAACTGGTTTCCTTTCTGTTTTTGTATCTTCTCATCGAACTAGGCTTAGGGCCTTCACTTCGAGCTTCAACCTCGTCCAATGAATTATTGAAAACTATGAGACAGTGGTATTTACAATGATGAAAATTTAACCTGAGTTTAGAAGAAATGATTTTTAGAATTCTTCCATTGACAGGACCTCTAGATACTTCTGTACCATCCATCTCTTTGAGAAAATAAGAATTATTTCCCCTGAAAGCATGAATGATGTACGGTCCTTGCCAAATATTATCAAACTTTCCATGCTTGCCTTTATCCTCTCTTATGTAATCCCATTTTAGAACCTTGTCACCTAGACTGAAATCATTGGCCTTGCTTCTCTTGTCAAATATCTTTTTGATATTCTCTTGCATCACTTGAGTTCTGTTGTAAACCTCTTCTCTAGACTGCTGCAGGTGAATGGTGTCATTAATCCTCCATTGAATGTCATTTGGTTTAGCTTGGATCTCTTGGATTATCTTCATTACTGGAACTCCCAAGGAAGAAAAAAACACTACATCCATTCCATAAACCAATTGGTATGTGGACATGCCAATTTATTTCTTTTTGGTGAGCCTATCAGCCCGCAGAGCATTGATCAGCTTATTGTGCCATGATTTCTTATTCTCCTCTAGAAGCTTTTTAATGATGTTCACCACGCTTTTATTTGAAGATTCAGCCAGTCCATTACCTTGAGGGTAGTAGTTTGTTGAATGCCCCAATGATATATGATATCTCTAACATAAATCATCCATATTTTTTGACCTGAAGGACGTAGCATTGTCTGCGATGATTTTCCTAGGACAGCCAAATCTAGAAAGGATGTAGGTTTCCAGGAATTTTATAATGGCAGATTCAGTGGCATTTCTAGAAAGGGTGGTCATTGGGTGCCAGTTTTTCACACTTTTCCTACATTTGTTTTCCCTATTTTGCCTCATGACTATAACCAATGGGAGTATATTTGTCTCTTTTTCCTACCTTTCTATCTTAACTTGTGTTGTTTCACCTCATTTTTATTACTCTGCCATTTCATCAATTATTATGATATATCGTGCCTTTTTTATGACTAATTGAGGATGAACGTTTGGAGAATATTTATGGTCTTTGTGTTTTCTTTCCAGATTTCATTTGTAGCACAAAATTTTCCGAGCACGAGGCATACAAGAGCAGTTAAGGGTGTGTTGTTACAGTGAGATTTTTACACCATGATGTTGTTACACTTTGTTGTTACAGATCCACTAGCGAACTACTATTACAGATGTACCATTGACTGGATCTCATCAACTCCTGTTGCTGGCATGTCCTCTAGTTGTTACACTACAACTATGGTTTATCGTGATAGGTATTTTTGGATAACGGCCTCTAGGCAGTTTTGGTTGTAATCTATAATTTTCCAGTCATAATTTTATTAAGAAGTGGTTATAACCATATGTATTATATTTCAATCAACATGAGAATCATAATATTCTCATGACTGATTATCCCTTGTTTTTCTAAGATGTAACCACTATATAGTTCTCGGCCCTTAAGTTTGAAAGGTTAGCGGAGAACAGCATTACTTTGGCTCTGTAATGTTTCCCATATTAATACATATTATATTGTTATTTCTATTACATGTGTTATTCGATTTTGTTTCCGTTAAGTTCTTTCTCCACCTGCGCCCTACTAGGGAGGAAGGGCCCTCCTCTTTAGTGGGATTTCAGTGATTAAGGTAGTTGTGTATATATTTTTTTATTTTGTTTATGTATTAGTAGAGGTGTTGTTGCTGCTATTTCAGTTGTGAATATATCCACTTCAATTTCAATATTTTGTATGTTGTTACACATATGAGATTAGAGATACCAGATGGATAATTGTGGTGTGGTGCGCTAGAATAAATTCATTGAAGTGTGATTAGAGTCTTGTAGATCATTTTATTTCCACATGAGTGATTTACTTCCAGCATTTACTTCATCAATATTTCCTTTATTTGGATTTTCTTCTGGTTGGGTGTATTGGCACAGACAATGCAGTTTTCATTGAAATAAAAGACGTCCCTGGATTGATAATTTATGTGTACTATTGTATTCATTCAATAGTGATTAATAGTCTTTTCATTAGCTAACTTGGAAAAAGTGCTCGAACGTTGGAAAAAAATAATGTTGCTCTGAGCACGGAGAAATGCCACATGATGATGATCAAGGGAATTGTGATAGGACATTTCATTTCGGAATATGGAATCAAGGTGGATCCTGCAAAACTTGAGGTAATCTCGAAAATCCCGACCCCTAAGACTCAAAAAGAGGTACGTATTTTTTTGGGACATGCAGGATACTATAGGATATTTATAGAGAACTTTTCAAAGATTGCATCTCCTCTATTTTCATTACTCATGAAAGATGCGAAATTTGTGTGGACAGGGAATTGTGAGCAGGCCTTCCTAAAGTTAAAAAATTGTGTAACAGCAGCACCTGTTTTATGAGGACCAAACTAGGAATTGCCATTTATTACATCAGTAATAACTTAACTCCAACAGAACTCAACTACATTGTTACTGAGAAGGAATTCCTAGCAGTAGTGCATGCCATTAACAAATTTTGGCACTACATAACCGGGTATCAAGTATTTTTACATACTAACCATGTTTCAATTCGATTTTTGATGAAAAAAACTGTTACTAATGGTAGAGTTACATGATGGTTATTGATGTTACAAGAATTTGATATTACTATTCTAGATAAACCCAGAAAATATAATTTAGTTGTTGATTTTCTTTCTAGATTAACTATAAGTGATGGTTGCACTACCACTGGGGATTATTTTCCAGATGAATATCTCTTTTCCATCTCTACTCATTCACCATGGTATGAAGATATATCCAATTACCTTGTTGCAAGAAAATTTTCACACCAATTGTCTTCCAAGGAAAGGAGGAAGATTATACAACAGAGTGCTACCTACTCCTGGATAGAAGGCAATCTCTATCACACTGGGCCAGATTTTTAGATTAGGCGATGTGTTAGAGAAGATGAGGTATTTTAGATCTTGAAGGCTTGTCATGAGGAACCCTGTGGAGGGCACTTCACTGAAAAAAGGATAGGACATGAAGTACTCTCAACAGAGTAATACTAGCCAACTATATTCCAGGATGCCAAGAAGTTTGTGAAAGCATGTGATAGCTGCCAAAGGATGGGCCAGCCTCTGAAATTAAATGAGATGGTGTTACAACCTCAGATAGTGATAAAAACATTTGAGAAATGGACCCTAGATTTTTTGGGGCCAATTAATCCTTCATCACAGCAAAAATCATACATATTGGTTTGCACTGATTATTTCACAAAGTGGGTTGAAGCAAAGGCACTAATTAGAGTAACAGATCAGGTTGTTTCAAACTTCCTATTTGAAGATATTTTTTTTCGCTTCGGGATACCCAGAGAGATAGTGATAGATGGGGGGCCTCAGTTCACATCTCATTTGATCAAGAAGTTTGTTGAAAAGTACGGAATTCATCACAGAATCACTTCACCGTATCACCCACAAGCAAATGGTCAAGTGGAAAGCACCAATAAAGTCATTGAGGGAATCTTAACAAAGACAGTAGCCAGCCACTGAAGAAACTGGGCCGAGAAACTTCCAGAGGTACTGTGGGCTTACAGGACAACATGGAGGAATACTATAGGCTTCTCACCATATGAACTGGTGTATGGTAAGAATCCTATATTCCCCATAGAGTATGAAATAAATACATTAAGAACAACATTGCAAGTCGATATGGACTTAAGTATGGCATAGACACAAAGATTGAACCAGCTCAATGAGTTGGAAGAGAAACGGATGGCTGATATTCAACAGAAAGAGATCATTCAGCAACAAAGAGCTATATGGCATGATGGGTTTATTAAGAAGAAAAATTTTCAGAAAGGAGATTGGGCTCTTTTGTATGATTCAAGGTTCAAGGATTTCAAAGGAAAGCTCTGCACCAGATGGCTAGGTCCTTACGAAGTGGATACTGTCTTTGACAATGGGACTGTACAATTGGTCACCATCAACAGTGCTAAGACACCATTATTGGTTAATGGGCATCGTCTAAGGTTATATCATCAACCCGCTTCAAAGGAATCATTTTTTAACATTGTCACAGAATTTGATCTTCATGTTATAACGGCAGGGGAACATTCTCTTGTGCAGCCTGAAATTTGAAATTCCAATAAGTGCAGCAGCTGAAAACCACCCTTGTGGCAGCTGTTACACCTGTTTTTTTTTTAATTAAAAATAAAAAAGTAATAAAACAAAAAGAAAATAAAACAAAAGTAATAAATCTAACTATGAAAACCTCTTTCTGGGGCGCAGTCAAACAGTTTGTAACAGCTGAAACCCACTCCTGTGGTGGTTGTTACACCCATATTTTTCTTCCTAAAACATCATCTTTCCTTCCTGATCTATTTTATAAGATGATGGTATTCATTTGATTTTCTTTATGTACCAATTTCTCCTAATTATTATGTTTTTTTGAATAATAATCTAAAGGTTTTCTTGGATGTTACACATGTAATAGCTGACGGCCATGAACACTGTTTCTCATGTTTCATCCCATAACAGCAATAATTGTGCCAGCTAGACGCAAAAACACGAGCGCTGTAAGTAGTACACCTCCAATTTGAAATCTTCCTCCACGTCACCTCAGGTATGTCATTCAAAAGGTAACGTCATCATTTTTTATTTGGTGATTATTGGCAAAAGTAATGATATTCTCATGACGATCATGGGTGGCCATCACCACTAAGGCAGGGGAGGGGTTATATCTTGGAATAATTGAAAAAATCCATATTCATAAACCTCTATCAAATCCACATGCACCCAATTAATAGCACAAATGCTAATGATGACTAAATCTGGTTGGAAAGAGCGTGTGTACTTAGAACCCATTACTTTCCATAATGGGACATTTATGAAGAGTGGTGTGAGGTACGATTCGGTAATCTGTAAAACCTGTCACCTCCCATAAACCTCCTCGACTGAAGCCTTGTATCCTCATTTCAAAATTTTCAATTGGGATAAGCAAAGATGCCGAGAAGAAGTGATCAGTGCAGTGACATTACAGTGGGTTGACCAGTAAGAAGCGAATTCAGAAACAACAGCAAGATGGGTGGAGCAGAGATCAGGCATGAGTCAGATTCTATGGAAGCCTTGCAGAAATTTCTAGAAGCCTACCATATATTTAGAGACACCGGATGGATTGAGTATTTCTAGAAGATAGAAGGCTCGGATGAGGCAGTGGCAATCGAATTCGCTCAGAATTTGAATAACAATCAGACCCGAGTTAGGGGCCTACAAGTTAAGGTGACTGAAGAGGTAATTTCCAGAGTAAATACATTTCTAGTAGAGGGACAGAGGTGGTTTAACAAAAAATCAATGACCCCTTCTTGAAAGAAGACTTCCTAGAAGGAAAAGAAAGGGAGAGCAATTGACAGGTTGTCACTCCCTCAGCCATGGGCATATGTCGCCTTTGGTTTAATCAAATACATCACTTGTGAGGGAAGAACTATGATAGTGTTTAACTATCACTTCCCTATACTTAATCACCTTCAGCACCAGCAAAATATTAATCTTCCATTCTACTTTTTAGGGAACATTATGCATATGGCAGTAGCAGTAAAGAAAACAGCACACCTGGAAGCATGTGTAACCAATCATGGACTCATCAAATTGATCGTATTGGATGCCCTAGGCTAGCAAGGAAGGACCTGGGAAAAATTTAAGCAAAATAGGCCGAGGACAAGCCAGGGGAAACAAACCACAACTTCAGGAGGAAGTCAGGTAGAAGCAAAAATCCGGACTCGGCCTGCTAAAGTCAGAATTGGGAAAGAACCCACTGATGAACCATTTGGGGATAGATGGTAAAACAAAGGGTGAAAATTACCATACCCACATAACCTTTTCCTATAGCCGGAAATTAGATGAAGCATAATCAGAAGAAGAAAGGCAACCCTCCTCATCAGGTAAGGATGAAACTCATGTCCTGTTTTTAGAACTTGAAAATCTAAGAAAGGAAAATAAAGAATTGAAGCAAGTATTATCTGACAGGAAGGAAATCTTGGTGTCTATATGCACAACATGTTTTGAAGAACTAACAGTAGGAGGATATAAGTTCTGTGGGGAAAACATCAGCCCAATGGAAACAGAAACAGAACGACAGGAGGTTGTTACACAAGAACCTTCTAAGGATACTGTTGTTACACAAGAACCAGCAGCTAAAGCAGAGCCCCTTGTAATAATTTACCTAGAGGCTAATACACAAGAACCTGTGGAGGCCACTGCTATTTTAGAAGAAACAACAATGGAAACAGAGGCTACTATAGGTGGAAGCGAAGGGGATGATACACAAGAACCCACCGAGGAAGTTGTTGTTACATAAGAACCGGCAATATAGGTGGAACAACCCCATTGAGTAGAGGTTTTTACACCATTATTGATGTTGATATTGAATGCATAAGAACGTCAGGTCCCATCTCGAGATGGAGTTCTAAGAAAATCTTATTAATCTATGAATTACAAAAGTGGAAACAGGAAGCAATCTCCCTTCGGGAGGGGACAATTTCGCTGAAAGAACATCAAAGGGAGATAGATGCCCTACATGAAAGATGGATGAAAAAGATTTGAAGAAAGGATGGGATAATTTTAAGAAGAAGGAAGTCCTGAAGAAGCAGGAGGAACAATTTTTGTTGTTACAGCAGCAGGTTCGGGATCTTACCATAGATAAGCAAAAACTTCATGATCTCGCCCTCAATTTGTTGGGGTGCAGGCGGCCTTCCCCATCCTATCCTATTTTTCTATGGGAACCTGACTTCCTCTTCCAGATGAACGTTGTTATGGAGGACATACCCTATTTATGTTCTTCCACTCACACATTGTTAGATGTTTTCTGTGCCTCTGATTTTGATGAACAAAGCCTGTTGTGTGAGTTATTCTTACACAATATCATTTGTGAGCGTGTGAGTATGCAAATGGTTGTGATGGTATTCTCCTATATGGGGGATCTGCAGTTGCGAGCTTTTTTTCCTTCATGTAGAATCATATTGAGTGTAATTTGGCCATCAAATCTATGGATGCTAATGAAGAGAAGATGGCATTATGGGTACGGGAAAAACTAGGACGGGTCTCCGAGTTAAGGCGAGAATTCAGGAGAATATTGAGTACTCTTGGGACAAAGGAACCTGATTCCACTTACAAAATAAGGATTGTGAACTTCTGCCTCAATCAGTTCTCAATGATTAAGAGTCGAGCCTTGACTGGGTGCTTGAAATGCATGGAAGCTAGTAGTGCTGAGCTATTGAAGCAGGACCCATTTGCATTCCAGAATTTCGTGGTTGTTGTTATACATGTACCAGCGTATTCACAGATAGTACAATCCCTTGGTGCTTTGTGGCTCAGATTGAGATTCAAGTTTCCTTTGATTTGGCTGCCAATTGAGGATTATCAGAGTAATTATGAATTGAGCAAGTACGAATCAGAGCCCTAGGTACGAAAGATGATGGCCAATCATGGGTACAGATCTGTAGACGAAGATACAGCTATTGCTTATGATCTCACTGACCTGCACCATAGATATTCCCATGAGATATGAGATTTTTCATGGACATGCAAGTGTTTCAGTTGGAGGGAGATGTTGGGTGCCAGTTTTTCACACTTTTCCTACATTTGTTTTCCCTATTTTGCCTCATGACTATAACCAATGGGACTATATTTGCTTGTTTTTCCTACCTTTCTATCCTAGCTTGTGTTTTTCCCTATTTTTCCTCATGATTATAACCAATGGGACTATATTTTCTTGTTTTTCCTACCTTTATATCCTAGCTTGTGTTGTTTCACCTTATTTTCATTACTCTGCCATTTCATCAATTATTATGATATATCGTGCCTTTTTTATGACTAATTGAGGATGAATGTTTGGAGAAGATATATGGTATTTTTTTTGTATTTACAGAAGTCATTTGTAGAACAAAATATCCCAAGCACAAGGCATATAGGATCAGTTAAGGGTGTGTTGTTACAGTGAGCTTTTTACACCTTGATGTTGTTACAGACCTGCTGGCGAACTGATGTTACAACTATACCGCTCACTAGATCTTGTCTACTCCTGTTGCTGACCTATCCTCTAGCTATTACGCTACAACTGTGGTTTATCATGATAGTTGTATAAGTTATTAAGTATTGTATTTTTGGATATCCTCTAGGCGGTTTTGGTTGTTATCTATAATTTTCTAGTCGGACTTTTATTAAGAAGTGGTTATAACCATATGTATTCTATTTCGATCAGCATGAGAATCATAAGATTCTCATGGCTGATCTATCCCTTTTTTTTCTGAGATGTAACCACTATATAGTTCTCAGCCGTTAAGTTCGAAAGGTTAGCGAAGAACGACATTACTTTGGCTCTGTAATTTTTCCCATATTAATACAAATTAGCTTGTTATTGTTGTTACATGCGTTATTCGATGTATTTTTCGTTAAGTTCTTTCTCCACCTATGCCCTGTTAGAGAGGAAGGGCCCTCCTCTTTAGCAGGGATTGCAGTGATTAAGGTAGTAGTGTATATGTGTTTGTATTTTGTTTATGTATCAATAGAGGTGTTGTTGATGTTCTTTTAGTTGTAAATATATCTTCTTCAATTTCAATATTTTGTATGTTGTTACACATATGAGATTAGAGATACCAGCTGGATAATTGTGGTGTGGCATGCTAGAAAAGATTAATTGAAGTGTGATTACAGTCTTGTATATCATTTTATTTCTGCATGGGTGATTTACTTCCAGCATTTACTTCAACAACGATTTCCTTTATTTGGATTTTCTTCTTTTTTGGGTGTATCGACACAGACAGTGCGGTTGTCATTGAAATAAAAGATGTCCCTAGATTGATAATTTACGTGTATTGGTGATTAATACAGCCCAACACTGGCCTCTATCCATTTGGTGAAATAACCTATACAGTGAGGATTCATTTATGTTGAGCAGAGGAGGGAGGGTGAATTTCTCCTATGAATTCTAATCCCCATTGCTGGAAAGGGATTTCTATAAAAATAGGTTTCAGGGGTAAGGGTAGTAGCTTCCTCTTTCTTTCAAATATTTGACATATATGACAATTAGTGACCATCTTATGGACATCGGTTTAAATGGTGGGCCAATAAAAACTATCTCTCATGATTTTGTTAGCAGTGGTTTTCCAGTAGAGATGGCCACCACATTCACCCCCATGGAGCTCCTGCATTACTCTATCTGCATCATCCTTCAATAAAAATTTAAGCAAAACGCCTCCAATATCTTTCCAATAGAGAAAATTTTCCAAAATGCAGAATTTAACAACTTTAAGTTTTAGAAATATAGCCTTTGTTTTATATAAACCAGGAGGAGCATTCAAATTAGACAGTACATATAAAATATCAGCATACCGTGGAGAATTCAGGAATGCTTCATCAATCAGTAGAGTCACCAGTTCCTCTTGATCATCTATTGCATGTACCATGTTCATGTCTAGTGCATGTAAATTATATTATGCCATCAATTCAGCTATTCCTTGGCCTTTGATCGACTTGGTAGGCTTGATTTCCAAATCGTACTCTAGGATCACTGCAATACATTTCCCTCTTTTTCCATCAGGATCGTTTTGCGTTAGAATGTCTTTGAAAACTGCAGTTGGAACATAAGAAATGATATGTGAATGTAAAATATAGACTCTGAAATATTTCAGTGCTTTAACAAATGCAAAAGCATGTTTTTCCATGATATTATATTTCAGAGATGCATCTCTTAATTCCTTGTTGAAAAAGGCTATTGGTTGTTCTTGTCCTTCACTGGTTTTCTGTAACAAAAAAACATCAATAGTATGTTCAGAGGCAAAATAAAAAATCATGAAATATTTAGTGAAATCCGAACTGATTAGTACTGGGGCCTTTGTCAATGCTAGCTTGACCAAGTAAAAAGACCTTTTTTTCTTCTATGGTCCAATTTATTTATGATCCCTTCTTTAGCATGTTAGTGATGTTCCTTAAAAGTTCTACCAAGTTAGGTATAAATCTTCTTAGGAAGTTTATTTTACTAATGAAGGATTGGAGTTCTTTCAAATTTCTGGGATGGTTGATTTTCAATATTCCTTTAGTTTTGCTAGGATCAATTCTGATTCCGTCCTTATAAATATAATAGCCCAACATTTTTCCTTCTTCTAATCCAAACAATGTCTTCTTAGGATTCAAGTTGAGTCCAAATTTTCTACATTTTTCAAAAAATCTTCTCAAGTGTGTTAAATGTTCTTCATCAGTTTTAGAAAAAAACAGTGATGTCATCCAAATAAATCACAATAAAGTGGCCAATGTCATCAGAAAATGCAATTTCCATGGCCCTTTGAAAGGTAGCTCCATTAGTCCAAAGGGAATTTTCACATACATGAAAGTCCCCCAGGGAGTTGTAAAATTTGTCTTATCTTGATCATCGGGGTGTATTAACACTTGATTGTAACCAGCGAAACAATCTAGAACAAATATATCCTACCGGAACCCACTACCCTTTGTAATATGTGATCCATATTAGGTAAAGGGTAGTTATCCTTAAGATATACCTTATTAAGGTTTCTAAAGCAATGCAGAGTCTAAGCTCCCCTGTTTTTTTCCGAGTTGGGACAATATTGGAAACCCATTGGGAGTACCTGAGTGGCACTATGATTTTTGCTTCATACATATTCTTAATCTCTTTTTCAAGTAAAGGCATTAAACAGGATTTATTCTTCAAAATTTATGTCTGAATGGCTTTTGATTTTCTTTAATTGGAATCTTGTGTTGAATGATGCTAGTGTCATAGGATTTCAAATCCCATAGCTCCATGCAAACACATCAATAAATTCTTTGAATAAGGCTATATAATTTTTCTTTGTAATAGTAGGCAGAGATTTAGATATTTTGATGATTTTGGGGTTCTATGCCTATATTACATTCCTCATTGTCTGTTTCAGTTAGCTTTATTTTGGGTTTTTTGGCCACATCATTAAATTCAAATAATTCTTCTAAAGGGACTAGCGCTCTAGGCAGATTATTTTCTTTAAGCTGGAGTATTTAAAATTCCTCTTTTTCCAGGTCTTTTTGTTTATCAGTATTATATACAGTGTTGTGAGCTGGAATATTTACAATAGTATTTACATCTAGAACAGCGTTTTCCAAAACAACGGTTTGTGTTTAGTCAGTAGTTGGTACCTTGATAAGACTGTTCTCCTCACAATCCATATCCACATTATTATCTTCAAATTCATTTCTAGATTGTAGAAAGCTCTCAATTTGATTTCAGATTGTAGAAAGCTCTCAATTTGTTTATCACTGCCAAAAAATTTCTAGTACCTCATGTTGTCTGGAACTGAAGGACAGTGTTTGACCTCAATTGTATGTTGTTTGTTTGGGTGAGGCAGTATACAGGTGCTTGCTAAAACATCTAGGCCATTGGCTAGAACATTTTGGTTTATGGGAATGACTGCCAAATCATATTCCTCAAAGTTCCTCAAGAAATAAAGTACATCATTTCTATAAGCTCTCAGTCTAGGGTGTTTGGCTGCATATATCCCTTTAACCTGTTTAATGACTAGCTCGAAATCACCCTGCATAGAGATCCTTCTTGCTCTTAATTTTTTCAACATTTGTAATCCCAAAATCAAGGCTTCATACTCAAAATTGTTGTTTGTGCACTGGAAATTTAATTTGTATGAATCACCCTATGCACTATCGTTTCATGTGTTGTACACCCAGATTCCTACCCCAAAGCCAACTTGGCCACATGAGCCATCAAAAATCATGTTCCAAAGAGGCTCATGGGCATGTTCTGGTTGTTCTGTTTGGGTTTGATTGTCAGTGTTTTCTGTGGGATCATTTTCTACTTGGGAAATTTGTGAATCAGTGATTCCATCATTATACAAAATGAAAGAATCCAGGTCAGTGTGAACAAAGTACAGAGGGTAATTGTGAGACTTTTCTTGGCTACTTACCATGTACTTCATCAGTGTTTCTCTATAAACTCTCCTCAATTGACCAAACACCGAAATGGTAGCATAAGTCATGTCTAGTTGCAGAGTTCCTTAAAAATTTTATCCCCATGAGTGAGATAAAAGAATTCTGTATTTTGGGGGAATGTCTGCCACAACAATATCCATAACTAAACTCTTTGCGGGTATTTGAGCTAGAGTGACACAGAGGTCCTTGATCAGGCCTGGGAACTCAACTTTTCTAGAATCAAAAGAGTATAAATCCCTGTAGGGTCTAGTGATTTCGAGGCCAATTTTCTCCATGACAGCTTGGGGCATAAGGTTGTGTGAGGCATTGAAATCCAACATGGCATTATGAATTATTTTATCATGAATATTTAAACTGACATAAAAATGGGGAACCCCTCCTTGTGGTATGCCATCAACCTATGGCCCAAACAAGAGTTGAGGCTGGTCATCACTCAAATTGACAGTGTCTGTAATCTCCCCTATATTTAACACTTTCAGGACCTGAGATCTGTAGACATTTTTGTTGATCAATTCAGTGAGAGGGATAGAAATATTTACCTTCGCAAGTTTGCTCTTAATACTTAAGGGAGTTTGATTTCTTAATGGGTTTGACATATCAATCCTTTCAGCCTCTATTCTTTGGGTAACTTCAGTCCGTTTTCTTGCACTGGGGATGTCCTACTGAGGGTTTCTTGTAGGAAAATATACTGATTTCTTGGCATTGTTCTCTATGTTTTTCTTTTCTGAATTATTTAAATTTTTCTTAGTGTTTTTAGTTGTTTTCTTGGCTTCGGATTTAGATAATTTCTTGGTAGAGTTCTCTGCATTCTCTTTATTTGAATTGTCCAAGTTATTTGTGCTCCTTAAGTTGTATTTTCTGTGGAATTCCATAATGGCATCCTCAAAACCCAGTTTGTAGTCATCAAATTCTTCAGGCCCGAGGTCATCTTGGGCTAGTGAAAACAAGTCCTACTCTTCTTCAGTGAGGAAGACAAGATCCTCTTCATTGATTCCCATCAGATTTATATGATTTTCCTCCTATTTCTCCATTATCCCTTCATTATCATCAGCATAATTTTATTGAAAGGGATGCCTTATCTGTTGATCAAGACCCATTTTCTCTCTTTGCTTAATTTGTGGAGGGTTTCTTCTTGGGTTTTGATTCCAGCTTTGGGGTGCTCATTGATTGTCTCTGGGTATCGCTCTTTCATTCAAACTCATCCTCTCCATCATCCTTTCCGTAGTCCTTGCCAAGTTATCAATATTGGAATCGGATGTAGAAGCTATAGGCTCTTCTCTTATGGTGACTCTCCTCTCGGTCCTCATTGTTAGGATGAATTCTAATCGCAAGCGTACGAAAAAATCTCACTTTAGTTGTGCATAAAAAACAGCCCTAACATCAAATATGGCTGCCAGTATCTTTAGATCTGCAGTTAGTTGACCAAGATAAATGCTACAAATTCCAGATCTATGTAGTTAAAGACATTAAGCAGTAAATAAAAGCAAGAGTTTCTCCATGCATCCAATAGAAAAGACAAGAATATTTTTACAGAATTTTTGTATTTATGACACCTGGGAAGGGAACATAGAAAGATGTTACCAGCCTCCCTCAATGGGATGGGTTCTTGTATGTCCTCAGCGCTTCAGATCTAAGATCTCTCTCTCTCTTGATGGTGTAGAAAACCCAGACAAAATGGAACTCAAGGGTAGTTCACAAGAAAAAAGATAGAAAAATATGACAATGATGGAGGATCAAAGTCAGACCAAAAGTATAGATCTAGAGTGATCTTTAGGTAACAAAAGGTAGTGAGTGAATGGAAAAACCCCTCTATTTATAACAAAATATTGAGTTAGCCTAGATATTGGTGCATAATTAAAATATTATTAACCAAATATAGATGCAAATTTTATGAAATATTTTATTATATATGTTGGAGGGAAAAAGAATTTGAATTTGGTCAAATCCCTTTATTTGTAAATAATAAATAAATAAATGATTTATTTATTATTTTAAGGATATGATTAAGTAATAATTAAATAAATAGGGATTTATTCAATTATTTATAAATCATTTATTATTTTAAGGATGTGGTTGAGTAATAATTAAATAAATAGTGATTTATTCAATTATTTATAAATGATTTAGTCAAATTTAACAAGGAATACTATTTAAATAAGGTTTAAATAATTATTCCTAGAAAATAATAAGATAAATAATGGTTTATCTAATTAGTTTTCCTGTTTTGGGTTAAATATGACCAGGAATATTAATTAAACTGTTTTTTAACTAATTAATCCCTGAGGAAAATCAAACAAATATGGATTTATTCAATATTTCCTCATGGGGTTTCCTGTTTAGACCATAAACAATTTAATAAATTAAGGATTACTAAGTTATTTTTCATAGTGAAAGCAATTTTAGTTAGGGTAAAATTGGTCTTACATGGTGTACTTTGGTCCATCTAATAGTAACAAGTTAGATGACCAAAAATTGGTGTAACAGATTGCCCCCCAGCGTGCGAGCGTTAGGAGCTAATCATATGACCGAAGTACATTGTAAGAACTCAATCACTAGACACCGAAGGGGAAGTTAGAGAGAGAGAAACACAAGGTAGACCAAAGCACTAGAGGACAAGACCCTAAAAAGGTGAGACTTACAGGTGGGACAAGTCTCTTTTATGAGTGAGTACCTATGCTACAAGAGGCATGGGAGGCATACCTATGCCCGTCGAGACAAAGTAAAAAGAATAATGCATCCAGTAAATAAGGGACTTAACTATATAGTACATGTTGGCATGAACATGAGCTAGATAAAAACATAATAATAGATCACACATACATATTGTACCTGGGATAACATCCAGGACTTATACAATAATATCTAAGTACATGAGATATAAGTACAACCAAAGAGGCCCTGTAAATAGGAAAGGGCTCTAAAAATATGAATGATACATGCAAACTGAAAGGTGCTACACGTGGCTAAGGCCGAAACCATCAAATCTGTGGAGTTGCATCAAAGGTTGTAATGAAGAGTTCATCTGGGCATGTGGGGGGCTACCTGAAGGGCCACCCCTTCATGAGGTCTAAAACATCTCACACACACCTGGGGATCACCGGTACAATCTATTGCATCACTGAACCATCAAGTATATGAATCTTGATCATGTCGTAAGGAGCTGGAGCTAAGAAACAATCAAGTCAAAGGGAAATAAGGGGTCCCTTTGCTTGATCCAAGGCACCGAACAAGAGTGGAAGCTAGAACCAAGGTATACTACCCTCTAAACCTATCTTCTGGAATGAATGAGTTGATGTCGATAGAAGGAGGTCTGCCATAGGTGAGGAAATAAGGGATCCTCAACTAAGGCACGAGAGATAATAGTAGAGAAACTAAAATACTGACTCCAGGGATGATGATGGAATGGGGGCTACTAAGTAGCGAGCTGAAGACTTCCCTTGTTAGAGCATGAAGGGCATGGATGACCTGGCAGCAACTGACACAATATCAAAGGGGACAGGGGACAATAGGACTTAAGGCCATAATGTGCGACATGAGAGAGGAACCAAGCACGGAAGGATGGAGGACTATAGCGAGATACAAAGGGACTTGGGATAGACTCCATGGATGCGATGATGACTTAACTCAAATGCTCTAAATAAGGGCGACTCGATGATGTTGCCACATAGAAAAGGTCCAGTGGGGACCATAAAGACATGAGTACAAGATGGTTACTCACGAAAAAAATCGGCACGAGCATAGACAAGTATGGAGGCAAAGTGGTGCCCCAAGTACAAGTGTTGTAAGTGAAGTAAATCGATTTTGAGGAGTGGTGAAGTGACCCTTCCTAGAAAAAATGTGTCCTGGTGAAGTTTCAAATAAAAAAAAACTAACAGATACCCATTTTAGAGCTTGGTGAGAGTTTTCCAACGGTATGGAGGGTTTGTCAAATTGAGCTACGGTTTGGCCGCAGCAGGCAAAAGAAAAATCTGTGGTTTCTCTTTTAATAAGGCATTTTCCCTCCAAATTCACTCATTTGCAAGTGTAGATGTGGTGAATGTAGAGAGGAGAGAAGGCCCTAAATCTTCCGGCAATCGTAGCGAACAAACCGACCATTGGAATCAAGATCCATCAGTTGCAGGTAAGAGGCCTAACCCTACTCTTTCATTTTAGAGGACTGAAAGTTCAGTTTAGGTGCCTAGAGCTCAAAACAGACTCATGCTCTTCTTCATGGCCAGGTCTCAATTTTTGGGGCAATATCTGCAACCTAGGTAGCAAGTTTTGGGCAGAAAAATGTGACCTGTCCTAGGATTTTTCCTGAAAAGTGCGACCTGACAAAGAGGGGTATTTTCATGTTGTTTCTTAGCTGAGAGCTGGGTTTTTATGGTTGAATGCAGTATTTCCTTTCTGTACACTGAAAAATATGATGATTTTGTACAGATATGGCATAATTGCAGATCAGCTAGAGAGAGAGACACCTGGACACATTACAGTCGGAGATCCGAAAGGATCATGGTGTCGGTAGTGCATTGGCCAGGTTTGGGGTCCTGAATTTTGTGGAGAACCCTTTGATGAGAGCTGGAGAGCCCTTGTTGGCCCGAATTTTTAGTTATTGGGATCCAAACCATGAGGTGTTTATAGTGCAGGGGCACCAGATTGAGTTGATCGACTAGGATATATATTTCCTGACTGGTCTCCCACCACTTGGGATGGTGGGGAATACACAGCTAGTGTTATCGCGAGGGTGGAACATCATGGAGTTTGTAAAGCGCCATTGCTGACTAGGTCTCCATGTCAAGGGGATACAGATATTGATCGGGGATCTAGAGAGGTTAGAGACCCATGCGGTGGTCGCAGCGATGCTGCGGATCCTGGACAACTAGGCACTCTACCACATCACTAGGGGTCAGATGATGCTTTTTGAGAGTGTATTGAGTGGGACCTACTATGGGTGGGCCAAAATGATGATATCGTCATTGAAACGGAATTTTTTGCTATGCAAGCAGCAAGTGAACCGAGACTGTGCATATGGCACAATGTTGTGCTCGCTCTTCTTTGAGAAAATCCCAACACTTTGACCTTGCATACAGATCCAGGATGGGGGCCCGAGGGAGCCCAAGATGTGCTGGTGGGGGCGGCTATTGTGTAGAGGGGGAGGTGGGGCAGTCGGATGGGTGTTCTGAACTGAGTTTTTTGCTCATTGGGATCATATGCCACTATACATAGACGACTATCCCTATAGTGGGATGAGTTATCATGGGGACCCGAACTTGCCACTGCTGCCTGGTCGAGTATGGGGGCCCGATGGTAAGTAACAAGTTGCTAATATTTTATGTGAATTTTAAAGTTTTATAATATTGTATATGGTACTGATTCATTCACTTTTGGTATGTAGATATAGCACCGGTAAAACCAGTTGGGTACATGGGACAACCTATAGTATCTGGAGCTGCAGGACCTAGTGGATCAAGAGAACTACAAAATGAGGATGTAGTGGCCCTCCTGGAGGACATCCGTCGTAGATGTGAGAGGCTTATGACTAGTGTTTCAAAGTGCGGCTGGCAAGACTTGGATGACCAATACATAGAGCCATGTATTGTTCTACCCTCGGAGTGGCGAGGGGTCATGTGGCGAGGGGTCATGCGGTGCATGGCGATGGCCAGACAGGGGATGCGTGATCTACGAGCTGCAGGAGCAGAGCCATTGGCTTGGGATCCCTCAGATAGTGATTAGGTGTAGGGGCATGTGGTTCCCCCAGTTTTGAGTTTTTGTAACATGATATGGGCATGTCATATGTATCAAAGTTAATGGACTCTAAAAAAATTTATACGACACATATAATGGATATGCATCATTTTGATGGTTTTATGTTATTTTCTTGTGTTAAATGCATGTGCTAAGTGCCAATATAGAATATTGTTTGCAACGCTATCTACACAGTGATTTTGGGCTCTAGGTACATGATTGAATGTAATGATTTCAAATTCACGCATCAAAAGCTTCACTCGTAAATATCTTCTAAAAAGGATAGGATTATGCACACGATAGACACCATTCAATTGCATGACAAGAATCAGGGAATCTAAATGAACATGAACGTGGAGGATGCAATGGGAAAGGGAATCAGCTAATAAACCTCGCACTACATCATATTCAGCCTGGTTATTGGTGGCAGTACCAATGCATACGCCGTTCGAGAGAACAAGCGAATGTAAGGGGGTAAAAATGCCCCAACCTGTCGAGGCTAGATTCCGGGAGTAGTGACTAGCACCATCGGTGTAACCGATATAAGGTGTAGACGGGGGATCCATCTGAAAGGTACCATAAGACAAAAAATGAGAGGGTGATGAACAATTCTGACAGCCTGAACGCAAGGTAGAAATCAAACAAACACTGCTAGAGGGAGTGCTCTGGGTAGGATGTCTACCACTCGCACACCGACGGGCAGGTGGTGTGTGGGAGCTCCCTTGGGGGCAGCTTGTGCTCAGGTCATGAAAGTTACCATAGACACGGATGGTGCCATTCCACTTATGGGCGGGAAAGATGAAGTTAGGGGTGGAAAAGGCTTCCATGATTTCATCATCACAGTAGAATATGGGGTGACTGAAGAAAGACAGACCACATGATGTGGCAAAGCTACCTGACTCATCATCATGAGAAGAAAGGTTCACATGCGCATCATCATGGGGGGTGATGGAAGAACAAGTAGATAAGGGATCCACTGATGTTGAGCCCAGGGTGATCGCTGAAGGGGGGTCAAGCGAAACAGAAGGGGAATTCTATGAGGGAGCTTCCATCGTGGATCTCATGAATGATGATAGGTAGAGGATTGTGGCCAAAAGCTCCGTCATCTCGACATCAAGAGGGGGAATGTCAATGGGAGTAGTTAAATCCTCAAGCTGGCCCGAATCATACTGTGCAAGGACAGGAGAGGTGGACTGGTTTTGTTGAATCTCATACTCCCGAACTA
Organism: Pinus albicaulis; assembly: GCA_034641835.2. NCBI lineage: Eukaryota > Viridiplantae > Streptophyta > Pinopsida > Pinales > Pinaceae > Pinus > Pinus albicaulis. The sequence continues at coordinate 1,119,688,766 of CM076575.1, read as the reverse complement.
CCTCCAAAGAGTCGTTGTAATGCATGAGATGGGGAAAAAGGTGGGTATAATGGCCATGGAGATCACACAAAGCATAATGTTTGTTGGTGTGAATAGTCTTAGGGTTCTTGGTTGCAGTCGAGGAAGAAACAGAGACTTCAAGGACTGTAGACTCAGGGAACACAACATTGACCGAACACAACATTGACCATGGGGTTGATACGAGGAAATTTGGGACAATGATGGGTGGCATGAACAACAAAATCACACAAAGAACACGGGGGGGGGGGGGGGGGGTATGCTTTGGAGGTTGAGGAGGAGAAGGGTTCGTCAGGGCAGCCTTGTCTTTAGGTGCCTTCTTGTGAGCTTTTCCCCCTTCACCTGAAACTATTGCAACAGGAAGAGGTTCCTGTTAAGGTGGCTGAGGCATGGTAGAAGAGGGAGTGGTCATGGGGACCGGTTGAACCGGGGTCAAAGAAAGATAAGGTTTGGGCTGACCAGGCGGGATAGTGGTTGGGGGATCAATGTACCAGACTGGGATCCCCAGGGTCAAGTTAGGAAGGGATAAGGTAGCCATAACAGGTATCGAGAACACTCTAGGAGGGGGAGCTAGGAACGGTATCTGACCAGAGGGGTAATGGCCAGGCAGGACAACTCTGAGATGGTTAAGGCCAGGAGGAACTGTGCCAGGAGGGTAGAGAGGCTCATGGATACCATCTGTAGATGAGGGGACTTGAGGAGGGGGTCTTGAAGGTTGAGTCGAGGTACTAGGAGCAGGTTGCGAAGGGCGAGGCTGCTGACTAGTCGAAGTGGGCCGCTTGAGGGAAGCCCGAGATGACTGCATCATGCAAATGTTCGACGAGCTAGGATCAGAGACAGGTGGAGGAATACCAGGGAAAGAACCAAGCAAAGAGGATTCTTTGTAGACTCCAGGTGAGACACTGGTCAAAGGTTCGACTATTTTTTTCTTAGCCACCGAAGAGATGATGGACTTAGGGGAGGTCTAAGACTTCGGTTCATAATATGTCAACTAGTTGATGGTGACTATCTTTCCTTTATGAGGAAATGAAATCTTACGATGAACCGCAGATGAGACAACAGACATCACATAAGTGTAGCTACGACCCAATAGAATGTTGTAATCTAAGGGGGCATCAATGACTTCTACGTAAACATAAATAGTCTTGCCCGCAAGAGTAATAGGACAATTGCGGAACAGGCCAATGGGTTGGGAAGAGTGGCCATCCCACGTTCGAAGGGTGATAGTGGAAGGGGCCTACTCATAAGATCCAAGTTGTTTCCAAACCGAAGTAGACATCACATAGGTGGATGCCCCCTCATCAATGATACAACGAGATACGTTGGCATTCCAGATCTTGACAGAGATTTGGAAGGCGACAGAAGCAGGAAGGAGAGGATGTTCTGACCGGTCAACATCAAATACGATCAAACGATCATCTAAAGGATCCACAATTCCCATGGTAGTTAGTAGAGCTTTTCATTGTGAAGGGCACGACTAGAGGAGTTCCAGCGTTGAGATGGTAGCAGGAGATTGTGCCAAGTCATCTACTATACTATACGAATGGGCAGCTTTTCTAGAAGTAGCGTTTCAGCGTAATGGTCCCTTGGGGATCTTGGTATGAACCTCTGCCTTAGGTTGAGGGATCTGTAAAGGACCATTGGTTGTATAAAGAGGCTCTGTGGAACCTGAAGAACGGGTTCGGGGACAGACGTAGCGGGAGGCTTTTTGTACTGACGGGAACGAGTCTGAAGGTTGAGGTCAATGGTAATGGGTTGGTCAGAGTTCATCATGATAATCTGGTAATCGGAGGTACCATATGGAGGAGGTTGAGTGGACGCCTAACCTTCAAGTGGTTGGGTAGCCACAAATCCTTACTGAGGGAAAGGATTGGTAAGCACAGCCAGCTGGATAGGTGCATCATTGGGAGGAACCGAAGGGGAGGCTTTATGTCCACGCGATGTTGCTTGAGTCTCCCACATCTGATGCATCTGAGGTAAAAACGGACAATTGTGGGTGTAATGACCATAGACACTGCAACAAGAACAAGGCTTATTCGTGCAAACATGCCTTTCCTGCTTGGGCTGAGTGCCCTGTTGCTGGTTAACAGTGTTAGGTGCATTCCCTTGGGGATTGGGTCCTGGTTTATTGGGGGCAGATTGATTTTGGGTGCCATTCCTCTTCTTTTTGGAAGTAGGAGGATTATTCGCGCCCTTCTGTGCATACACCTGCCCTTGGGGGGGTGGTGGTTGTTGTTGCGAGGGTTGAGAAAGAAAAAGAGGCGAGGGTGCTAATGCTGGAGTAATTGGAGCACCAGGTTGTGGATACAGATAATAAGGAGGTTGGGCAACATTGTGGTCAACAGTTTGGGCAAAAGGAGGAGGCATGTCATATCCTGGATACATGCTACCGGGAGAGGGAAAAGTGTTGGAGGAGTTGGCCCCTCCCTAAGGGAAACCATAACCCATGGGAGGATGAGTGTACGGATGAGAAAGGGCTCCAACGATACCGCCAGTGACATGGGATTCCTCCGGTGCATTGGCACCACTGGGTATAGGGAGATCAGGTAAGACGGTATAAACATAACCAGACTGTGCATAGATGAGGTCATATTTTAACATAATCTAGAGAGCATCTTCTTCGGTCTGAGGGAAATGAGATGTGACATATTTTCCAATAGCAGGAAAAATGGATCTAAGGAACCAGTCCATGTAGACATGGTCTTCGAAGGTAGGGGCTCAACATAGGCTCTTTCTTCTCCACCATTCCTGGACATGATTGGATAGGCAGGTCGTAGATGATTGACGGAAAGAGGTCAAAAGTTCGGTACCAGTGTCATAATGAAGGGGAAGCTTGAAGTAAGACAGAAAATCCTAGGCAAGGATCGCAAAAGTAGTATGAGAGGAGGAGGCCTAATCAACATACCACTTAGAAGCTTCTCCAGTAATCGTACGTTGGAACAGCCGAAGATGGACAGAGTCATCGGTGATGGAGTTAGATGAACACCACATGTGGAAATATCGAACATGGTTTGTATGATCTTCTCTAGAAAGACCTTCAAACTTGGAGATGTCGAAAGGGAGCTTGGTTTGCATAGCAGGCCAACTAGGGTCATGGTGTATGGGGTCATTTATCAACTGGTTAAAATCAGGAAGGCTGAGGCCTGCCATATAAGGGAGCAAGGGAGCAGCCGGGATAGTTCCTGTTGCATTCCCACTAGTAGTATTCCCAGCATTAGGGTCAGGGCTACCACCAGCATTAGGTCTTGAACCAAACATGGTGAAGGTGGCAGGGGGAGAACTGGGGATGGAACAAGAAGGGGGACCTAATGAACCAGAAGTGGAGTTGTAATGGGGACTCAATGGAGGACTAACTCGAATCCTACACGGAGGAGTAAGTCTTCCTAACGGAAACTGAGGATGAAGGCCAAGAAGTCTCTGGAATAAATGCCTTGGGGGCGCAATTATGGAAGAAAAAACACGGATCACAAAAGGAAGAGAGACCAACAAGGGTAAGGAGGTGCAGGATCAAATGATTACAATGTCGAAACAAGGGCAGGGAGGTGCAGGATCAATTGATTACAATTTTATAGTCTTTGCCTGGTAGTGTTAAACAAGTGCTCTTCACTTAGGTTGTGTGTGTTAAGTGTGTTAATTTTAATTTTTAAACCCAGACATGTGTAGAGAAAAAATAAAAAATTTGTTGTATAATTTTAAATAAATCTGCAAATAACAGTAAAGTAAACCAAATATAACATAAAATAAACAGCTAAAGATGCATCAATCTAAACCCAAGGAGGCGGGCTTCTCAAAAACTAGTATGTGGGTGGGTAAAAATCTAGTCAAAACACACCAAAATCGACAATGGATCTAAATTCAGGAGGGACAATGATCTAAAGGTCGGATCTACTGGAAATAGGTGCAGAAAACAACAAAAAACCAAAGGGAAAAGTGATGCAAATGAGGTGGCAAAAGGCTACAACCTAAAGGGAAATTGAGGGGACCCTAGAGAAGGACCAAACAAAACTAAAAATAGGTGTTTTGGATGGAATAATAACCAATCTGAAATGGATCTGAAGGTATAGGATCAGATCTCAAAAATGGCTAAACACACTAAAATTTCAGACGACCTATTTCAGCTAAACTCCTCCTAGAAAGGTGGAAGCGTACTGAAGCCCTAAGGGGCTAGGTTCCTACTTCAACAAGTAAAATAGAGCAAGTAAAAGTCCAAAACGACAAAGATAGAGGTCAGACAACCCTGAACAGTAGCCCAAAAAAACCCAGAAAAATCTCAGAAAAAATCTCGCAAAAAGTACAGGTCACAGTTTCTGACCCGTTTTCTGTAGAGGTCTCAAGTTTGAGGCTTTTTTCTGCGTCCTGGAGGTTTAGGTGGAAAATTTTGGCCCAAAAAGTGTGACCTGCATTTCTGGCACTCTCAGGAGCAGGTTTCAGAAAAAAGTGTCGTCTTAGCTGCGGCTGATGCCTGTCACCTATGCAATAGGTTTGGAAACACGCGAAAGTTAGAATTTTTATAGTTTTAGGGTTTTATAGGTTAAAAACAACATCAAGAAAAGAAAAACAAGAAGCTGAAGAAAAATCCTAGTGTTTGAAGCAGCTAGTCATGTAGGGATCTGAAAAATGACAGAGGTCGTAATCCTAAACCATTGTGGAGTCGCCAGTTGTTAGGATGAATTCTAATCGCAAGCGTATGAAAAAGGCTCACTTTAGTTGTGCATAACAAACAGCCCTAACATCGAATATGGCTGCCAATTTATTTAGATCTGCAGTTAGTTGAACAAGATAAATGCTACAAAATCTAGATCTATGCAGTTAAAGACATTAAGCAGTAAATAAAAGCAAGAGTTGCTCCATGCATCCAATAGACAGGACAAGAATATTTTTAAAGAATTTTTGTATTTATGACACCTGGGAAGGGAACATAGAAAGATGTTATCAGTCCCCCTCAATGGGATGGGTTCTTGTATGTCCTCGGCGCTTCATATCTAAGATCTCTCTCTTTTGATGGTGTAGAAAACCCAGACAAAAATGGAACTCAAGGGGAGTTCACAAGCAAAAAGATAGAAAAATATGACAATGATGGAGGATCAAAGTCGGACCAAAAGTATAGATCCAGAGTGATCTTTAGGTAAAAAAAGGTAGCGAGTGAATGGAAAAACCCTTCTATTTATAACAAAATATTGAGTTAGTCTAGATATCGGTGCATAATTAAAATATTGTTAACCAAATCTAGATCCAACTTTTATGGAATATTTTATTATATTTGTTGGAGGGGAAAAGAATTTGAATTTGGTCAAATCCATTTATTTGTAAATAATAAATAAATAAATGATTTATTTATTGTTTTAAGGATGTGGTTGAGTAATAATTAAATAAATAGTGATTTATTCAATTATTTATAAATGATTTAATCAAATTTAACAAGGAATATTATTTAAATAAGGTTTAAATAATTATTCCTAGAAAATAATAAGATAAATAACGATTTATCTAATTAATTTTCCTGTTTGGGTTAAATATGACCAGGATACTAATTAAATTGTTGTTTAACTAATTATTCCTTGAGGAAAATCAAACAAATATGGATTTATTCAATATTTCCTCATGGGGTTTCCTGTTTAGACCATAAACAACTTAATAAATTAAGGATTACTAAGTTATCTTTCATAGTGAAAGCAATTTTATTTAGGGTAAAATTGGTCTTACATGGTGTACTTTGGTCCATCTAATAGTAACAGGTTAGATGACCAAAAATTGGTGTAACACTCATCCTAGCCCTTTTAGCCAATAAGTTAGCCTCTACACTCACAAAATTCTTCTGCATTTCCTCTAAGGTTGATGAGTCTCTTTCCCTAAGCTGATAGGCCATGTCTAGGTCAAATCCATCTGGTAATTTAAGCAACACTATCCCTTGGGGTGGTCTCATATTAGCAGGGAGTGTGTTATATAAGTTTTTAAATCTAGCACAGTAGTCTTGCACACTCTCTTCGGGGGATCTTTTAATAATTTCATACTCTGATAGAATCTGCAGTGGGTTTTTATTGACTTCCCACCTATTGATAAAATTTTGGTGAAAAGAAGGGAGATCATGGATACTATTAGCAGTTAGATCCTTAATCCATTTCTTGACTTCACCTCCTAAACTCTGGGCAAATATTCTCAACTTGTCACTATCATCATCAATTTCTTGCAAGTCGAAATAGTAATTCATCTTATCAATGTGTTGTCGGGCTGTAATAGGACCAGTGTTGTAAAATTGGGGAATCTTGGACTGGTAGCACCAATGGGGCATATCTGGATGCCATGATTGGTGGAGGTGGTGGAGGAAGATGAATGGTGGATGAAGTAGGATGGGTAGAGGTATGAAAAATGGATGGATCAAAAATTGTAAGTTCAGTCCAATTCTGAGATTTGGTTCTGAATAGACCTAGTTCGAAATGCAAATCAAATTGAATGTCTTGTAAAGTGACAAAGCTATCAGGTAAGGAACTAGATCTATGAAGAATCCTACTACTGGTTGGACTTTCCATTCTGGGAAGTTTCCTCAATATTTTCTCAGGATTATCTACGATAAGAGGAGGATTTGGATTTGGATGGGGTCTGGTGGATATTCTTTTGGGAGCTAGAACTTAGCACAGAATCACAAAGAAAATTATTATTGAATATTGAAAGAAACCAATGTTTAAAAGAAAGTTGTATCATTCAGTGCTTTTTAGCTGGGGTTTGTTGAATTCGGATGAAAATTTAAAATATTCAGTTATGGTCCCTAGTATGGTCGCCAATACGTTATCACTCTATAATTTATAATATTGGCAAGACTAAATTATAAAGAATAGCATAAAAACCACTTGAAGTCTGGGATCTAGCCCTCCTAGACTTAGAGAGGGATCTCTCTATAAGATTTATATTTGTTTGAGTTTACTGACATTAGGCTAGTTAAATTAAGTGTGGGAGTTGTTTTTGCTTGATTGTTCATGGTTTTATTTAAGGGGGTTTCTCTAAACAATTTCCATTGGGCTATGGAGTCAAAATAGCTTGGGTATACACATCAAATTCTAGAGAAAATGCAAGGAAAGATAGCTACGAATATTGGTGTTTATAGATGAGTGGAATTATGGGATGGAGAAAATTCCTTTCAGTAATGACTGAAGAGCGGCTAAAAATTCTTAAACCATACATCAGAAGAAAAACATTGAAATTGTAAAGGCGGTCAGAATTAAGGTACTCTGAAACAAAAAATATTAATCTAACCTTCCTGCTTTACAAGTAGAATTATAAATGAAACACATGAAAATATTACGATGGCAAAACATTAAACTTGAATAAGGAAAAACATCGCCAGGACAACACAACACATGAATCTTGTAGAATGATCTCTTTATTGATGCTCCAGCTTGAAAATTACAAATACTTGCAATGACAAGTGCTTACAAAACCAGGGTCCGACCCTTTTTACATTATGAAAACTTATATTTAAACTATTTGCACCAGATTGTCATTACCGAAAGGGCAATCGGTTCATTTACAACAAGAGTAAATGAAAATGGGTCTGTGCGCCTTATGCATGGACGTGTTGTGACTATTTTTAGATAGATGTCCAAATTTACAGTGGAAGTGTCCCTTCATTCTAATGGCCCTCTTGGCAGGTGCTTGGTGTCATTATGGAGCCATTATCTAATGCTGTGGTGGTCTGTTGTGCTGGCGTATCTTATACACTGGATGTACTGACACTGAAAATTCATTGGACTGCCAACTTCATCACTGAACTAAGTTTTCATCCTTCTTGGAGCCTGCATAGATTTTCCCAATTCTCTGGAGTTAGGATCTTGGTCCTATTCAGCTTCTTGTAGACTTCATCAGTCTCGATGTACTTTATGAATATTGGTTTCAGCTGAAAAATGTGCTTCACCTCATGTTGTATGAAGACATCATTGCTGATGACTTCATAGAATGATTTCTCGTTCATGGTGTTATTTAGATTTGTGAGCTTGGATGTGTCTTCGGAGATCTCTGTGAGCCTATTTACACAATCAGTCCTGGGCATCAGTTTATCGTTGATGACAAACAAGGAAGGAAAAACTATTTTTTTTTGTGGCTCAATCCTGTTGAAAAACCTACTCACCCAAATCTCCAGCTGATGGCATATTTATTATAGCTATGTGACCATATTATTTTTATTCAACGCCCTTTTAACTTCAATAAAAAAGGTTGTTCTTTCAGCCACTTCCAGTTGCTCAAATTCATGGTTTCTCTCGGAATTTAGGAATCTGATGATGTTGTTGGCAGTTTGGGGCTTATCCCCAAGTTCCTCATTTGTTTTCTCAATGGAAACCTTCACCGCATCAATTAGATCCTTCTGTTAAAAAATTATCCATATTGAGGGCCATATATCATTCACATATTCAATTATATCTAACCATATAATTTTTTTCACTCTTCCCATCATGCAGCCAATTGAGGACTCTTGAAGAGACTTTTGCAAGCTCTCATTTAGCTTTTTGTTAATCAACAACTCTGTGGCATGGGCATAGTCTTTCCCTTTGAGTTTCTCCAGCAGGTCACTAAGTTGATTCCATAGCCTTTTGATCTCTGCTGAATGTAAAGACATGTTCTCCATTGCCTTGGCTAGCTGCTTAGTACTTTCCCTCGGTGCTCTTGTGGATGTTGTGGGTTTCAAGATCATTGTGAGAGGAACTGATTTTAGGGGGATCATGGCCTTAGCTGCTTCTTTTGCTACTCCCTTCACTGCATCCCTTATTTCTTTCTGTCTTTCTTTGATCATTTTATCCATCTCATCCTCCATTTTCTTGATCTGTTATGTTTGTTCAACAATTAATTACAACATTTCTTCTTTATGTGTTTCAGTTGCTTCTATCTCCTTGGCCATAGGGTCTTCTACCACTGGCATCTTAAGCTGCCTCCTCAAAGCAACTATGTTTGCATTCTTTTTCCTCAAAATGGTTTCTTCCATTGCTATGTTTGATGGATTGTACCCGTTCTGTATCACTAAATCCTGCAGAGGTTTTATCCTTGAATCTTTGGCCATGGCAGAGACATTTTCCAACTTTAATTGTGACTGTGCATTGGAAAAAGTCACCTGTAGTTTTGAGAGGCTCATGGTTGTGCTAGTTAGGGTGGAGGAGTTCATTTCCCCAGTTTGCTTGTGCATCTCCATCTGGTCTATTGGGTGGAAGTTCTTTGCATCAAACTCAAAATATGTCTTCTTGTAGTCTGCTGCACCTTTGGCCCGAGGAATTTGTGCCTCCAAGAATGCCATCCTCATTCTTCCCTTCTGAGAGTCAAAGGCTGATAGGAGTCTACTTTGGGAGCTACCTTTTTGTTTCTAAAAATGATTGTAGGTGTTGGTCTTGAGAACCTCATTCCTTCTCTTGATCACCCTGAATGTGTCATATATGTCTTCCTCCTTTTGTTCTGTTGTGGAAGTAGATGTGGGAGTTTGCAAATTCTCCTATTGGAATGGCCCGATGGCAGAGGATGTGGAGAAGATCAGGTTGCCACGTGCTGGAGATGAACTTGGTGAACCCCCAATTGTGATGACATTTTTCTGGTTTTTCTCATTACCTTGGTCAAGGCCCATATTGATCCTGGATCTCTTCCTATATTTCATTTTGAACTCCTTAGTGGAGGAATCGATTTCCATGTCTTTTTGATCCACCCTGGTCCTCTTACTTCCTATTTCCTTTTCCAGCTCCTTTCCTTTTTCATCTTGAACTCCTGCCACCTTCCTCTCTTGTGGAGTTGATGTTTGGATTCCTGAAGTAGATATGACCTACTCTTCAGCCTCTTAGAGTGTGTCTGCCACCCATTCTTCTTGGTTCATGTACTTCTCTATCTCTAGTCTGTGGGTATGGACGTAGGGTGTGGACTTGTTTTCCACCCTCTTCTTGGAGATGATCCCCATTGTATCATAGGACCAGGTGAAAATGTGTGTAAATTTCATCTCTTTTATTATTTTATCTGCCTCTCCCCCTACTGTCCTGTTGTTGCAGATGAATGGGCCGATTTGGGATTTGATCCTGAATTGTGACTTCTTCTTGGCTGAAACAAAATGAAACTCATCATCATCTATCATTTTTTTTATATACTCAAGGGAAAAGATCCTCATGGAGAGGTATTTGGGTAGTTTATAGGGAGGAAATTCACTGCCATAAACCCTGATCTCCGTGTAGTTTTGGTAGAGATACCACTCTGTTATCCTGATCTTCTCTGTCAACTGAATCACTTTCTTGATTTCCTCACTAACCTTGGGCTCTCTGGTGCTACTAAGTTCACTGATTTCTAGATGAAAAAATAGGTCTGCAAACCTCTTGTATGAATAGTCTTCTTGCTCCTTTCTCAATAGAGTTGTCCAAAAAATGACAGATTTGGACTGAGAGTCTTCACCTTGCTTTATCATGTCAAATTCGAACTTGCTCGATTGAAAACAAGTAAACATGTATGCCAACACAGAGGTGTATTTGAATACCCCTTCTGTTTGAAATTTCAAGAACTAATTGTGGATTGCATCAGTAAGGAACTAGGCATAGTTGAAAATAATAGTGGGCTTGGCATCTGCATAGAGGATAGAAAAGAAGCAAATTATGGCTTCATCTATCCCCTAATCATTATCATAACCTAACAAATAAGATAGGGTAGTGACAATGTGCTTGGTTCTTTCCGGGAAGGTGGATGATGGATATGGGGGGGGGTTTGGTAGGCATTGGTGCATTGGGAGTCATGAAAAGCTCCAAGTTTTTGGCCTAGCTGGAAAATTCTAATCCTTGGTATAGTCCTATAAGGGCCTCACATGAAAAATGGACAGCGTTCTCAACAATGGGGTCCTGCAACATCTCTTGAATGGATGGGGCATTTACATAAAACAAAATCTCTCTTGTAGAGTTCATCATGGATATTTTTTTAATGTCATAGCAAGACTGACATTTCCTAATTAGCTCAGGGCAGCTATGGGTTCTAGAGAAGATGTAATGTAGAAGCTTGGTCTCGCACAGGCTGATATCATCTGCTTCATTAAGGATCTTATCCTCGAGCCAGGAGCAAAAATTAAACAGGTCGAGTTCTGACTCTGTCTCGTCGATCTTCTAGTCAGTGTAAGGCAGACGAATATGGTGTAATTCTACCCAGGGTTAGACCATGGGATTGAAATGCTGTTGATCTGCCTTGGGAGGCATGATTTTTTACTCTTTGTTTCACCTGCAATGGAGAATGGGTTGCAAGAGAAAGAGAATAGAGAAGGGAGAAACGATATGAATTGATATTGGGGAAGGGGTAAGACCGAAGGGGATCAGGATTGGAAATGAATTGGCTGAAATGAGAACTGTAACCAGGCTCATAGAGAACTTGTTGTTCCTTCTTTGACATACAATTTACCCTTCGTCCAAGGTGGCTAGTCATGATCTCCTATGCAGTTGTCTGTAAATATCACAACCTATAGCAATTCAATAGTAATAGCAATGCAAACTTTGGTGCCGCAATGGATTCAGGTTTTAACATGCGGCTGGAGGGTAACCGTTGAGTTGGCGCGGGTTCGTTAGATAATGGGTTGATCATTCATGGTGCAATGGTGCTATTGGTGGGAGGGGATGTGATGGGGAAAAGTGAACAGGTAATGGAGGACATGGCGCGACGGAATTGGAAATGGTCACCGGCCGGTAGCGGTTTGGAGGACATCATAAACAACATTTCATTGGGGGTCTCAGGTGGTAAGTTGTAATAGAGTGGTGGGGGTGAAAAATTGTGGGAGTGAGACACGTGGAGGAGGGGGCAGTAATGGATACCACCCATTTCAGACCCCCCCCCCTTTGTTGGCATCCGGTGGCTGAGGGGGCCTGAAATGGTTTAAGGGTCGTCGATGGCGAGGTGAGTGAAGGATATGGAGGGTAATGTGGGAGGTGTTTAGCGTTGAGGGGATGTGTGACATGGAATGGAGGTGGGGCCTGATGGCTATCGCAAATCGCACATCAGCGAATTTAGTTATAAGCAATAGAGGTAATTGCTAAGATTTTTGAAGTGCAAAGTGTGGGGAGAGAGGGTGACATGGTGAGGAGGTGGGAACAGCCGGCTATCGCAAATCGCACGTCGAAGGATTTAGTTGTGAGTGGTGGAGGTAAATGTTTAAACTTGCAATGTGCGAAGTGTGGGAAGAGGGAGTGACGTGGTAAGGAGGTGGAACCTACCATCTATCGCAAATCATACGTCGAAGGATTTAGTTATGAGCAATAGAGGTAAACCTTAAAACTTGCGAAGTGCGGGAAGAGGGAGGTGACGTGGCAGGGAGGGCCCCATGGCTATCACAAATTGCACATCATCAGATTTATGTAGGTTTGAACCCTGAACAGAAATTATCTACACACGAATATTATAACAGAAAATAAACAATAGCGACAGCATAAAACATAAAACAGATAAACACAGATATTTTCCCCTGGATCCCAAATTGGGACTACCAACTTGATTTTTCATTATTTTCCTTTTAGTGTTACAACACATATATATACATGTCGAAGCATACATGACGATCCAAGTATACGGATTGAAACATTCTGTAGTAGTTCCTTAAATGGGATCTGCAAAATACCAGAACAAAGAAAACCATCGTACCCCAAAACCATGTGCAAACTCATGCACAAAACATGGGCAGGTCCGCATATGAGTGGGACCGCATACCAAGAATTTCCTTAGGGAGTCTTTTTTTGGCCCCCACAGCGACCCCCTGTTGCACCCGGCTGGCGTACGGCGCGTGGGGCTGGTCGTGGAAGAATATAACACATACCCAACATTCTCTCACTTGTTGTTTTCTTTCCGTAGGGGGCCACAGGAGAGATGAGTCATTAGCCCAAATTTGCAACACCCATTATTTCTCTACACCAAGAGAACTTCTGAGTGCTCACTTACTTCGTCAATGCATCTGCAACATTCTTCAAAGTGTCCACCTTTACCAGCCTTTTAGCCTCAACCATATCTCTAACAAGTGATATTGAATTGACATCAATGTGCTTTTGTCTTTGAATGATAAGCGAGGGTTCTTTTCCAAGATGCACTTTGGCTATCCTGGAGTCTATCACCCTGGCTTGTTGTACCAACCCCATACTTGGGTACAATCTCTGCGCAACCGTGCTTCCTTGCTTGCATGAGTGGCTGCTATGTATTCTGCCTCTGTAGTTGAAAGAGCCACTACAGACTGTCTTTTACTCATCCAACTGACTGCGCCTCCAAATAGGCTAAACACATACCCACTTGTAGATCTTCTTTGGTCCAGATCTCCAGCCCAGTCTGCATCAACAAAACCACGAATGTCCAGCATTCTTTCCAATCCTAGTCTTCCCTGGTAGCACAAGCCATAATCACTAGTGCCACGTAAATATCTGAAAACCCGCTTCACTGCTGTCCAATGCTCCTTCCCTGGGTTTGACATAAACCTGCTCAATACTCCCACTGCATGTGCAATGTCTGGTCTAGTACATACCATTGCATACATTAGGCTACCGACTGCACTTGCATATGGAACACGGGACATATCCTCCTCTTCTTCTTGTGTCTTGGGACACTGTTCAGCAGACAGCTTTGCACCTACAAGAATAGGAACACTCACCGGTTTACTATCCTGCATATTGAACCTCTGCAATATAGTCTCGACATACTTCCTCTGGTTTAACCAGAGCTTCCTCTTTGCCCGATCTCTCTTAATTTCCATGCCCAAAATATAATTTGCAGCACCCAGATCCTTCATGTCGAATTTGGAGAACATTTGGGTCTTCAAATCTTGGATAATTTCTTTGTCATTTCCAATCAACAACATATCATCCACATACAAGACCAAATAAATAACACGATCACCAATTAATTTAAAATAAACACAGTGATCCTCCTTGCTTCTGGTGAAGCCAAGTCCCCGTATATAGGTATCAAATTTCTGATACCACATCCTTGGTGACTGTTTTAACCCATACAGAGACTTCTTCAACCTGCATACCAGTTCTTTCTTACCCTTCACCATAAAGCCTTCAGGTTGCTTCATGTAGATCTCCTCTTCTAGATCCTCGTGAAGAAAAGTTGTCTTCACATCCATCTGTTCTATCTCAAAATCAAATGCAGCAGCAACAGATAAAAGTAATCTAATAGAAGTAACCTTGGCAACGGGAGAAAAAATATCACCAAAATCAATTCCCGGCACCTGGGAATAACCTTTCGCTACCAACCGAGCTTTGTATTTCTCCACCTTGCCTTCTACATTCATCTTCTTCTTAAACACCCATTTGCTCCCAATGGGCTTCCTTCCAGCGGGCAACTCCACCAGATCCCATGCATCGTTTTTGTACAAGGATGCCATTTCATCAGCCATGGCCTCCTTCCAGAGTTTTCCATCCTCTGAATCTACTGCCTCCCTGACAGTTCTGGGTTCATCATCAGTTATAGTTAAGGAAAAACCTGAACAGAAAGCAGATGGACTATACCTTTCTGGTTGCCTTCTTTCCCGAACTGATCTTCTCAAAGCTGGAGTTTGTGGCTCTTCATCTTTTGAGTCTTCTTCTGTTGTAGAGTCTGATTCATCCTCCTTTAGCTCAAACTCTATCTTCTCAGGTTCCTTTGGCAGGACTTCATGTTTAACAACATCTTTCACTTCTCTAAACACCACATCTCGGCTATACACAACCTTCCTTGTTTCTGGGTTCCAAAGCTTGTAACCCTTTAAACATCCTTATACCCAATAAAGATGCACCTTTCAGATTTATTATCCAACTTGGTCCTTTTCTCCTTTGGAACATGTACATATGCATCACATCCAAATACCCTTAGATGTGAAAGAGAGGGTTTCTTACTAGTCCATACATCATGTGGAGTCTTATCCTCCAACACTGATGAAGGTGATCTGTTAACCAGATAGCATGCAGTCTCCACTCCCTCTGCCCATAATTTTTGTCCTAACCCGGTACCACTAAGCATGCTTCTTGCCTTTTCCATCATTGTTTTGTTCATTCTTTCTGCAACTCCATTTTGCTGAGGTGTGTATGGAGTAGTCTTCTGCCGTGCTATACCACACTTCTTACAGAACTATTCAAATTCCTTCTTGCAGAACTCCCCACCATTATCTGTCCTCAACACCTTTATCTTCTTCTCTGTCTGGTTTTCCACCAGAGCCTTAAATTCTTTAAATTTGTCAAAGACTTCAGATTTCTTCCTCGAGAAATATATCCATGTATTCCTTGAGAAGTCATCTATGAATGAAACATAGTACACAGACTTTCCCAGTGATGGAACTGACACAGGCCCAAACACATCACTCTGCACAAGTTCTAATATCTTGTTTGCCCTCTTAGCACCAGAAGGAAAACTCACCCGATTCTGCTTCCCATATACACAATGTTCACAGAAATCGAAATCCAAAGAACAATTAGACATACCTTCTACCATACCATCTCTATGCAGTATCCGAAGGCCCTTCTCTCCAATATGTCCAAGCCTTTAATGCCATAGCATGGTCTTTTCTCCAGAGACAGCTAGACTTTCCATCCCACTTTCAGGAACCACGGAACTATTACACCCATCAATAACAGTGCTACTTTGTAGCTTGTACAGATTTCCAGTCCAAACTCCCCGCATTAATACCAATGCTCCCCGAACCATCTTGCAAGCATCTTTCTCGAACACTGTTTTTACACCTGCATCATCCATCTTGCTTACAGAAATCAGATTTCTGGCCAATGTAGGAATATGCAGAACACCAGGAAGTGTTCTAATCCTTCCACCTTGCAGCTTCAGCTTGACCTTTCCACGTCCGACGATTCCGGCCTTCCTATCATCCCCTAGGAAGACATCACCACCATCATATTTCTCATACTCGCAGAACCACTCCCTATGGGGAGTGAAGTGAAAGGATGCACCTGAGTTAATCAACCATGACTCATGATCTACATGTGTATTTGAAGAAGAAGCCAAATACACATCCCCACCTTCATCCGAGGTGGTTTTTGCCTCTACAGAAGGAGCTTCATCAAATCCCTTTCCTTTCTCAGGAGCTTTAGATCTGCATTCCTTTTTGTAGTGCCCTTCCTTTCCGCATTTCCAGCACACCTTTACAAACTTTCCAGGAGATTTAGATCTCCCTCTAGATTTAGATCTCCCACTCGAAACCTTATTCTTGTTTCTATTCTGGGACCTTCCTCGTACGGATAAGGCATCTCCATTTTGACCCTCCATATTTCTCCGTCTCATTTCCTCCGACAGCAAGGCTGAGACAATGTCATCAAAATTCAAGGTAGTTGTGTTGCTACCTATTTCAATAACCAGACTGTCCCACGAGTCTGGTAGAGAACACAACAAACTGATGCACTTATCTTCATCTGAGATTTTAATATCAACAGATGACAGCTGACTTACCATAGTATTGAAGGCGTTCAGATGCTCTGTCACCGAGTCTCCATCCTTCATCCTCGGGTTATACAGCTTTTTCCGCAGGAACAACTTATTCACCAGAGACTTAGATTGGTACAAAGTCCCAAGTTTTTCCCACAAATTCTTCGCCGTAGCTTCCCCAGATACATTCAACAATACTGAATCTGAGACACACAATCGTATTGTGCTCTTAGCCTTCCGATCCAGTTTCTTCCAGTCTTCATCTGACATTGCCGTTGGTTTAGTACCTGGATCTACCGCGATCCACTGATCTTTATCCACCAGCAGATCCTCCATCTTGAGCTTCCACAACTCAAAACTCTGACCATTAAATTTCTCGATCTCTATCTTTCCGCCGCTCGCCATATTCTTTCAACGCAAGAATCGATCCCACAGATCTCCCACTGCACAGGGTCTAGCATAGGCCCGAGAAAAAAACCCTCAACAACAAAGGCATCCCCTTGAAGCCGAAACAACTCTGATACCAAATGTAGGTTTTAACCCTAAACAGAAATTATCTACACACGAATCTTATAACAGAAAATAAACAATTGCGAGAGCATAAAACATAAAACAGATAAACACAGAGATTTTCCTAGTCCCAAATTGGGACTACCGAGAACGATTTTTCATTATTTTCCTTTTAGTGTTACAACACGTATATATACATGTCGAAGCATTCATAAACCCCAATCCATTAACCCTGGATTAGAACATAACCGTAGTTCCCTTGACCAGATCTACAAAATACCAGGGGTCGAAAACCATCGTACCCCAAAACCATGTGCAAAATCATGCACAAAACATGGGTGGGTCCGCATATGAATGGGACTGCATACCAAAAAAAATTTCGCCGGGGCGCTGCCGCCCCCCCTGTGACCCCCCTGCTGCGCCCGGCGCAACGTACAGTGCGTGGGGCTAGTCATGGAAAGAATATAACACATACCCAACAATTTACTTGTGAGCGGTGGAGGTAAGCATTTGAACTTTCAATGTGTGAAGTGTGGGGAGAGGGAATGACGTGGTAAGGAGGTGGGACCCGCTGACATCGCAAACCGCAAATCAAGAAATTTAGTGGTGATCGGAGGTTTTTGTG
Source organism: Pinus albicaulis (assembly GCA_034641835.2). Taxonomy (NCBI): domain Eukaryota; kingdom Viridiplantae; phylum Streptophyta; class Pinopsida; order Pinales; family Pinaceae; genus Pinus; species Pinus albicaulis. Next base: position 1,119,671,245 of record CM076575.1, on the reverse strand, counting down.
AATTGAATAAATGGCAAGGAATTTTTGCCATTTTGCCGATGTGAATTGTGATTTGGTGCTTGGCGGGATTTTCACAGGGATTAGGATAAAATAGATTTTTCCTCAAAGTATTTTGAAGTCCCCATTTCACCTTTTCCTTCCATTTCTTTCTCCTTTGCATATCTACCTACCCGAACTACTCATCTAACATTTTTTCTTCCTTTGTAGGGTGCATTTAAAATTTCAGACCCTGAACATTTTCTTTTAAAATTCTAACCTAACCCATATCCCTTATTTCTCCTATTGTTTCAGATTAAGCTATTGAACCAATCTCATTTTCTACCTATCTACTGATAAGCCAAGGTTAAACAGTTTGGAAAATCTTTTTTTTTCTAACCTATCAACAGAAATTGAAAATTGTCTTATCATTATTAAACTATATGACTAGACAAACCTATCTAAAGAGTAGTGGCATTTTAACTTGCAGCACTTTCAGTTTTATTTATTTTTTGGGGTTCTTCTTTATTTTCTCCTTTTTTTTCTTTTCGTTCTTTTCTCTTTTCTTTTTCTCTATTTTTTGTTCCCTCTTTTCTTTCTTTTTTCATTTTTTATTTTTATTTGAAATCATTTGAATTTTGAAAATCCTTTCAATAACGAAAACCTTGCACGAAATATGAAGTATCCACTCACCTTGAGATCCTATAATTTATAGGGCACTAACAATACCCAAGTAACCGTCCAACCAAGGTAAACATGTGACTAAAGGCTACTAATATGAAATTCAACCTCCTATATGACCTTAAGGAAGTGGAACTGACAGAAACCTGACAAACAGACCTTACACAACATTAATAACATCTCCAACAAGTAACTCAACCTCCCAGACCCTGAATCTTGAGGGGGAACTGATTTTTGACCCTTTTGAGCCTTAGCCATGCGAATGTAAGGGAAAGAGAGCTACTAGAAGCCTATTGTCATGTGCATTCCAAGGAAAGGTCATGGCCAAGGCCCCAAAAAGTCAATTTTTTGCCTACAACTCTAGGATTTGTGCCACATTTTTAGCCCTAGAGCCCGGGTCAATTCTCATAACCAACATAATAACAACCAAAATACCATGGATACAACAACAATAGAATCCACAAAATAACTAGTTCCATTCTACATCAAATACCAAAGGAATGGGATTCTCATTAATGAGTGTAAAAACCAACTGGGGATGGGACTTCCATGTTCCAATTGACCGTATATTGGCTGAGCCAAATATCTCTTTAGCCAATCACCCTCATGCCATATTCCAAGCATGAATTTGGGACTCATAACCAACCGAAAAGGAACCAAAAAATCATGGATTCTACCGAATTTCTCCGCCTACACCGTGAGGAATTTGAGTGCCTCCTAGTCTCTCAGGATTTACTATAATCCACAGTCTGATCGAGGGGTCACTAGACCCTACACTGAGACCATCTCTCCATAATTTATCGTATATCCCATCCTGGGACTACTAGGCCCAACAGAGAGAAATCCACCTCTTGGATTTACCGTATATCCTGCCATTCACTAGCAAGGATTCCTAGGACCACCGAGGCACACAATATGGATTTACCATAAGCCATAATCTAGCTTAGGGGTTACTAGGCCAGTGGCTTTACTATGATCCACGATCTAGTTTCAGGGACCATTATGCCATGTGTTTGTCATTTCATAGATCCACCCCACTCAGCTTCGAATCAATCTGACAATCCAGCTCAACCGAAGTATGAGAAGCCCATCTCATCAAAGATATATAGAAATGGAAAGGCTAGGCTAAAAACACTGTCACACCTAGTAAAACCCATGCCAAGACAACAAGAAAAGACATGCAATACCATGCATGCTAGATCTAGCAAGGAAATCACATATGAAAATCAATACTTGCAAAGAATCTTGTTGTAGCTTCTTGATCCCACTCTTCCTTTCTTTCTCCAATGCCCAAGTGTTGCAAGAAAATTATAAGTGTCCAAGAGAGATAGAGAGAGAGAGAGAGAGAGAGAGAGAGAGAGAGAGAATAATGAGAGAGCTACAAAAAATGCACTGATAAAAGCTTGAACAAAATCTTACCAACTAATCCTCAGAAGCCTTTTTATTAATGAGGCCTATATTTTTTTCATTTTCCATTGTTTTCCTTCATTTTCCTCCTCACATGAAACCTATGACCTTTCATCTCCATTTTATCCTCATTTTCATTATTTTCATAAATAAATGTGCCAAAAATAACACTTTTTCTTGTAATGCCTTTTCTTTTTCCTTTGCAAATTTCCTTAGCAATATAAACCGAAATGAACACCCACTAGGATGTTTTTCACCAGGGTTGTTACAGTTTCCAATCGAGATCTCAGAGTTTTTTCCTCGTAGAGAAGTGGACTTTTCCATTGAGTTGGTACCAGGGGCAACACCAACATTAAAGGAACCATACATGATGAGCACTCTAGAGTTAGTAGAGTTGAAGTTGCAGTTGAAAAAAATGCTTGATAAGGGATACATTAGACCAAGTGTATCGCCCTGGGGTGCACTGGTATTGTTTGGGAATAAGATGGATGGTACTCCTAGGTTGTTGATTGACTACAAGAAACTGAACAAGGTGACGATCAAAAACAAGTATCAGTTGTCGAGGATTGATGACTTATTTGATCAGTTGAAGGGAGAAAAAAATTTCTCAAAGCTTGATTTGAGATTTGGATATCATAAGGTATGCATCAAGGAAGATCATATTACAAGACAATTTTCTGGACTAGGTATGGGAATTATGAGTTTATTGTAGTTCCATTTGGGTTAGCTAATTCTCTAACTAACTTGATGTGCTTGATAAATAGTGCGTCGCGTCTTTATCTGGACAAGTTTGTTATTGTATTCATTGATGACGTCTTGGTATATTCAAAGAATGAGGAAGAGCATGTTGAGCATTTAGCAACAGCATTGAGCTTGTTGAGAGAGAATTAGTTGTATGCTAATCTTAGTAAATTCAGTTTTTTTCAGACATAGGTACATTACTTGGGGCATGTGGTCTCCAAGGAAGGCATAGCAGTGGTTACGGAAAAGGTAAGAGTTATCATGGAGTGGGAAGATCCTAGAAATGTAGATGAGGTAAGATCATTCATAGGGATAGCAGACTATTATAGGAGGTTCATCAAGAACTTCTCTCACATTGCATATCCTATTACGTCACTACAGAGGAAAGGTAAGAAATTTGAATGGACAGAGGAATTTGCAACAAGTTTTGAATAGTTGAAGCGGTTGCTGACAAATGCTCCTATGTTAAATATCACAGACTCAGAAAAAGAGTTTGGAGTGTGTATAGATACTTGCAAGAGAGGGATTGGTGGATTCCTTATGCAGGAAGGACATGTAGTATGTTATGAGTTGTAGAAATTAAATGAGCACGAGAAAATTTATCCAACACGGGATCTTGAGTTAACTACAATCATTCATGCATTGAAGACTTCATGGAACTATATTTATGGCAGGAGATTTGTACTGATGATTAATCACAGTGGGTTGAGATACTTTTTTGACCAGCCGAATCTGAATGCTAAGAAATCAAGATGTTTGGCCACGATCAGTGAGTTCTATTTTGAGATTAGGTACATCAAGGTAAAAGAGAACAGGGTTGCAGATTCTCTTAGCAATATAATACATGTAAGTCACATTGCAAGTATGAGTTCCTATGGGACAAACTTACATGATTAGATTTTACAGGCATGTTAGCAGGATGAAAAATATAGAGGGCTCATGCACATGTTACGATAGGGTATAAGTACATGTGTTAATGATGTGGACTATCATCTCTCAGCATATGGCTTGATAAAATTTAGGGATAGGATATATGTGTCAGACAGTAGTGAGCTTAAGAAGATTATCTTTGGAGAGTTTCATGTGAAATAGTATTTGGGTCACCCAGGCTACCAGAAGACATTGACAGTAGTAAAGAAGTTTTATTATTGGTTGAATCTGAAGAAGGATGTGGCAAAGTTTGTGGCTATATGTTTATATTGTCAACAGGTAAAGGCAGAGTGTAGGCATCTAGGTGGATTTCTACAATCAATTTTGATTCCAGAGTGGAAATGGGAGGTCATTTCCATGGATTTAATTATAGGTTTACTGAGGACATCCAGCCAACATGATTCCATCATGGTTGTGGTGTATAGGTTGACTAAGGTAACACACTTCGTTCTAGTGAAGACTACATATTTAGCTAATGATGTGGCACAATGTTACACAATATTTTGTCACATTCCTTCAGTCCTTATCCTAAGTGTCATATTTTGTGTTGCTCATGTCACAAACGTCGAAAAGTGACAAATTTTGTATAAACTTGTTCATAGTGGATGGCATGCTTGAGATATCCACAAAATACCTAAAAGAGAAATGTCTCTAACCTAGTCTGCAAAAGTTTGTACAAAACCTTATTTTACAAGCCCAACGCGTTTCTTCCCTTAATAGCCTCACGCTTTCACCCTTTCCTTACCCTGTGAACAATGCTGACAACGCGAGAATTCAACAGTAAATTCATGCTGGTCCTCTTCAGGCAGGTCTTCCAAAAATGGGGAAGAAGCTTCAACCTCTAGTTTTCTCAAGAATGGAGTTTTGAAACTTGTTGGTTGAGGATATGGTCGAATAATCCCCATTTTTACCCCTGATATTATCTCCAAATATTCCCCCCTTTGAGACAGGATTTTCCCCTTCATTAGTGGATCAATAACCTCTCCAACTCTACTATAAAAGAGTGCCACTCTAGTGAGCCTTGGTTGGTCATTGTTGGTTTCCATTCTTTTGCTTGATTGTGCCTAGATGTTGTTGATTTGATGAAGAAGGAGAAGAGATTGAAAGGCTAGGCTTGGACTTGGATTTCCACTCTGAAGGAGGCCTCCAACATCAAGGCATCGGTTGTAAGCTTCCCATTGTTCATTTAATAATAAAAAGTATGCTTTTCTTCCCACGAATCTATTAATATTAATTGGTTTAGCATGATACTCCTTGATCTATCATGTGTTTTTATTTGAAATATATATATGCTAGGTATCTTTCAATTTTTTTCATTTGATATTCTTATATGTATTCATACATTGAATACATAATTAGGAATGAGCCTGAAATCAAAAGGATCAATATCGACATCGAGGAAACAACTGCATAAGGAGTGAGGTAGGCCATCTCGCTCTCTCATATTACTTCAATGTTAAACTAGGAATGCTTGTATTCTTTATCATGGTTGTTACTAGACCCACTCATTGGGATAGAGGGATCACTTCTTTCCGAAGAAGGGATTTTCTTGTGTAACAAATTGGCGACTCCACTGGGGAGTTTACACCCCTTTCACCCGCTTCTTGTGTTGTGTATTCATTCTTATTTTGGCCAACCACTGAATGACCACTTGTTTGGCTTGTTTTTTACTTTTTATTCTAGCTTGAAAGTGTTTTAAGTATCAAGTATAAATTTTTTCCTCAGATATTTCTTGCTTTATCCCTCTTTTCCTTGCTCAACACGCTTTTTAATAGATACAGTGTGTTTCCAGCCCTGGATTTTGCTGGAACAGTCGTGCTGCAAACCACTGGTGTCAACTGGAGGACCATGCTGATCTCAGAAAATAGAGATTTTTTGGGTCTCTTTTAGAAAACACTTAGTGTGTCTTGATCCTAGAAATGTTTTATTTTCTTTGATTCCATTTTTTCTTGCTTTGAGTGTTTTTAGTCTCTTTGAAAACCACAAATTAGTTTTATGTTTTAAGTGGTAAAATTTTCTTTTGGTTGAGTCTTTTTGTTGCAAGCCAATTAAAATCTTTGTTTACTACTTGTATCGATCAAGAAATATTGATTCTATGTTATAGGACAATAGTGAACTTTGTGCTTGTTTAAATAAATTGGGTTTTGCATCTGTTTAGTTTTCATTTCAAGAATCACTTTTCGTTAAATGTGTAAGATTTCTTGCATTGAAAGACTATTTTTTGAAATTTATTATTGGAAATAGATTACAATTTTTCAATAGGTGAAAGCTTTTTAAGTGCATTAATTGCATCAGCTGCATTTTGTCATTCAAATCGAAAAACAAAAAAATGATTTAAGTGCATCTTAGTGAAAGCATAAATCAATTTACTTCAAAGTTTCATTTGGGATAGTGAAAGTGAAATCGTTTTACTTTTTAGAATTTGCATTTTGAAAAGTGAAAGGTGAAAGCTAGTCAGGGGAATTTTTCTTGTTGGATTTTTTTTTATGCATCACCCTTTGCTATCTCTTCCCTTGTTAGTTTAGATTTCGTTGAAAAGGAAATAATTCTTTTCTCATTTAGCTTCATCCTAGGAATTCAGGTGACATCGTTTTGAGCCCAAAATCGAAACTTAATTTCATATCAACATTAAAATGAACCTCAATGATAATTTGGAATTAATGCAAATATCTAGAGGTCTAGGCTAGATATGTGTTCCAACGTTGTTAAGTGTAGCATCTATCGCTAACAATCCATGTTGCATTCCAGGGGTGATATCTTGTTCCACATACATAAGTATATAGGAATATTCTCCACGTATGGTAAGTATATGGGGACACTCTCATCGAACAGTTATACATTATAAAACGCTACTACGGATTGAACTCCAACATACCATCACGTGTATTGGCAGACCCCACTAGGTTGAAAACCATCCATAAGTAACTAAGTCGGCTTCCTTGAAGATGTGATACACTGAACACAACATTTGGGGAGATTGGTTGATGTACGTCAAGTCCTTGGTTCTCCAAAGTGTATATTGCAGCTCATGAATACTTGGTAATCCCTTTTTCCTATATTTCCATTTTTGATTTGTTTTGTTTAATTATAAAATTTACTCTCCACAAAAACATCCTACCCCTACAGTACTCCTTTTCCCCATTATGTCTTGGTAATTGAAAATTTTAATTTCTCAAAAAGAATTCACCTATCCTTTGCTTGATCTTTTCCAAAGGTCATTGTAGCTGAATCTTCGAATTCACCTCACTCATCCCCTGAAGGAACTCAAGGGCCCAAACCTGAGATTCTACTTTTTCCACCTAGGCCTCTTGAAGCTCAAGTTTTTGAACTTCGAATTGTCCCAAGTATCCAACTGCTCTCTTCTCGACCACTGCCTGACCATCGACTTTCATCATCTGAGGATCCTAAGCTGGAAAATACTGAACCTGTTGCACAGTTTGTGGTATTTCCTCCTAATCCACTCTACGATCCATTCGTGGTATCTCTTAAGCATCCATATATTCCTTTCGATGATCCCAAAGTTCATTTTCGTGCTTCTTCTGTCGCACCTCGAACCACTATTCGATAGTTTTTCCCACCACACATGGCATTGAATGCAAAAAATGCTCCATTTGTGAGCACTCCTCAAAGTATGCCTATGGAAAATTTTGCAAACCATACCCCAGAAGTTGAAGTCGAATCCATGTTCCCCCCAAAAGGTTTTCCTTATGTTTTTTCTTCTTATGATTTAGGAAGTGGAAAGAGTGTATCCTTTGGCCATGTTGCGTCTTGGCTTCCGCCTCGTTACACTTCTCTCGAAAACCCTGTCTCAGAAGATTGTAGGGCCACTTCCATTTTTCATCATCCTATCTAGATGTCTGGTATTACTCCAACTTCTAGCTCGTTTATTTCATACATAGCTATAGTTTCGCAACCTTCCACTCAACCTACAGTTTCTGTAGGTCAAATTTACATTACACTTGGATCATATACTCCTTTGTTCCTATATACCATCATTGTTATTCCACCTTTTATTGGAAAACCTATAGTTTCATCCGTGCCTAGGGGTCAATCACACCCCTTATATGTACCCCGCCCTTTCGAGTGGGGGAATTCTAAACTATGGAAATGTATCGGGGGTAGGACAACCCATATCTAGTCTTGGTGGAGCTTTGGTTTCATCCCTAACAAGTTCTGTCGTGGGTACATCTTTCCAAAGTGCTCACCCATATTCAATTCAACTTGTTTATCAGCAAACCCAAGTTCAAAAACCTTGAGTTCAACAATCCCTTGTTTGAAACCGTATATCCAACAACCTTATGTTCAACAAACAAACTTACAACATCAGTATGTTCAATAGTCGAACGTCCAACAACAGTATGTCCAAAAAACCCAAAATCCACTATTGGGTGTTGCGACTAATCTGCAGGCTGGTCCTCAAATTCCATATGGTCCTCACCCTCCTTTTTGTTAAGTTGTAACTACCCTCTTAGACCTAGTGTTCAATACCAACATTTCCAACATAAGCAATACCAGCAAACCCAGCTAGGACCCCACATGCAACAAGAACCTTAAGTCCAGCAAAGACCTAATCCTCAACAGTCGTTGCAATAGGGGAATTATGAATAGCTCGAATAGGGGATGTATTGATAGCCCCAGTAGGGACCTTATGTTCAACAATAACTACAACAAGGACCCTATCAACAACCTTGGCCTCAACAAGGACCTTTTCAGCAACAAATGCCCTTACAATAATAGTGAGGGAAATATGGTTTTTGTGGTCAAAATTAACAATGACCTTTCAATCCTTATAATCCTTAGTTACCATTCTTGTCTATGTTGGAACTTCCATATGTGTCAAGGCTTACAATTGACCCAATACAGCACATGTTGCATTGGCCTTCGATTCTGCCTAAATTCTTGGGGACTGTCCTAAATTTGAAGGTAAATATGGAGAATACCCCTAAGCTCACGTTATGACTTACCGTTTATGTTGATCTTCTAACTCTTGGTTCGATGATTCAGTTCGATTACATTTTTTTCCAGCGCATATTAACGGGCATCGCCGCTAAGTGGTACATTGAACTACCCCGTGAAATTTTTCAAGATTTCAACTCGTTGGCTATGGCCTTCCTTACACATTTCCAGTTACATGTCCGGTATGAAACCAACAATCACCTCTTAACATCTCTGGAACAATAAATTACTACCCATATATCCGATCACATTCATGAATGGAGACGCAAGTGACGTCTGATAAAATTTGAAATTCACGATCAACTAGTGACTGAATGGTTTAATAAATCATTCATTCCTCAAATTGCCAAAGATATTGCAATGGGTGGCTTTGAAAATGAGGAATAGGCCATCGCCTGTGCTCAGTATCTAGATCTTGTTTATTCATGGCCTGGGAAATTATACGATATTTTACCAAACACCCCACAACCTTCAACGGACCCATCATATTCTAAATCTATTGATACGCCACCAGTTGATGGTGTTATTGGGTTGGTGGCTAAAAATGCTAATAGTACTCTGAAAGCTTCTTCGAACACTAAGTTTACTTCGGCCACTTCACCTTACAATCTGATGAATGATTCTAAAAATCTTGGTAAAACCTCCGAGGTTAATGTCATTCAATTTTTCGCAGTGGATAAATCCTAAAAAGTTAAGAAAAAGGTGAAAGGAAAAGCCAAATTTGATACCCCTAAACAGGATTCCTCTAATTCAATTTCCGACGATGCATCTAAATGTAAGCCAAAATAACCTTTCTTAATATATGGTGACGCCCATTACACCAAGGATTGTCCTCTTCATGTCAAGGTTAGTCGTCCTCTAAAAGGAACATCGGGAACACTGTTTGTTTTGTAAGAACCATTTCCGTCTCAGTAGGCAAAAATGGTAGACCAACCTCAATCTTCTGCATCAGGAAGCTCTCGGGTTTTCATGGCTGGTACAGAACCAATTTATGTTGCCACTCAATCAAAAGAATATTTGAATCCTACCAAATCCATGGCGGAAAAATATGCCTCTGACACACCCTCTTATTCTACCTCGCCCAGTTTTATTCCTCTTCATAGTGAATGACCTAGTAATTATTCCATAATCCAACCACCCCCCAAAGGTGTTCAATATAAATCCTCATATAATCTGAATGCGTGAGCTGCTTAGCATTATAATATTGTGGAATATTGAGCTCAAGTGCCTTCGGCGATGTCATCTTTGGAAGTCCTTCAATCATGCCCGTCACAGAGGAAGGAATTTTTATCTGCTATCGGATGAATTGATCCTTCAGATTCGAATTTAATTAATTTTGACCTTGAAAATAATGTTCCTCGTCTCCTATCACAAATGGATTTTCTTATACAAGTTATTGCGATGGGTAATACTATTCATATGAATTTAACTAATGAAGGTGCATCCAACTGCATCATGTTTGTTGTGTGTTGGAAATCCATTGGCTTTCCTCCATTAAGTCAGTCTCCTAATACGCTGGAAAATTTCTATGGCAGAGGTTCTCAGCCAGAGGGTATTCTTAAATCTCTACCAATCTAGTTGGAGGGGAAAACAATGGATATGGATGTAGAAGTTGTCGATGAAAATCTCAACTATAATATTCTACTCGGTCGTAGTTGGACCCATGCAATGGTTTGCATAGTCTCTACCCTTTTTCGTGTTCTTCATTTTCCCCACTATGGGATTTTTTTTACAGTTGATCATCTTTCCTTTTTCTCTCTCGATTCTTCAACTGGAAATGTGTCGTATGTTTGGAATACCATTGTTCCTTATGAGAGTAGTGGAGCAGGTCTCTTTAAAGACTCTTCATTGATGGGAATATTCTCCCTTCTGCCTCCCAATGTCACTTCAGTTAATATGATTTCATCTGGTCACGACCCTTGGATCATTCCCAACACTAACCAAATTGATAGATTTGGTGACATTATGTCACTTAGCCCTGTCAGACAGATGTATTAGAGCATCCTTTTGGCTTCTATGGCCACATCCAATTCCAACGATAAATTGGTTTCATCTCTAGACACATACTCACAATCTCCCTAGTTTGGTTCATGTGATTTTGATGATCCTTTGAATGAGATATTTCCGATTGATGAGAGTATATTGGAGGTTATGTCTCTTGAGGAAACTCCCTAGGATGATGGCCATCATCGTTCCTCGTTTCTCTCAGCCCTTAGTAAAATTTCTACCTGTCTGGAAACCGTGTTTCCCTTGAATCAACTGGTCAACTTCAAAATCCCATCTTGGTTCATAAAGTCCTATCTGAAGGAAACATGGGAAATATTTCAACTACCATTATGATCGACATCTATGTCAAACCATGGATTGTCGAGAATATTCACATTAGGGCTTCTTTTTCTCCCGATGAGATCTATATTTCTACTGCCTTTTTCCAAAAGTGCACCCCACCCGCTCCCTTCGACGCAGTTCTTACCATTTGGTCATTTTCCCATGGGGGAATTATTCCCACACTTACTCACCCTCGCTCGACTAGGGGGCATGAGAACTTCATCATTGTTGTGAATTGTCTCACGAAATTGGCCGAGGTGATGCCTAAATGAAATATCAACGGTAGAACTGTGGGTTTATTTATGTTAATCATGACGGAAATCGACCATATTGGGCTCCATATGAAATTTTTTTTTTTTTTCTCGTTTAGACTAATCCTAATCTTCCCATTTTTTCTCCTCTCATCCCACCCATGGGTTTCGAACCGGTGACCTTGCAGAACGGAGTGCCTTAAGAGTACACCCCATCACCGACTGCTCTACACCACGTGGGCGGCTCCATATGAAAATTATTATGCTTGATTCAGTGTAAATACATTTGTACATTATTTTTCTTGAATAATTAGTGTACAATTAGATTTTGATGTGATTTTTTTCTTTTGAAAACGTGTTTTCCTCTGCTTACCTTGTGTTCCACTTGGTTTGCATATGTCCTCAAACCATTATGTCAGTTTTGCTAATGGCACTTGTTGCATAGTTCAAGAAAATCATCTTCTGCAACATGGGCATTGTTTTCCCCTAATGGCAGGTTAGTGAATTTTCAAGGCATATTCTTGGGTCTAACAACTAAAAACATTTCCGAATATATTGTGGTTATCGAACTATTATCGGAAGTTGTTACTCTTGGTATTAGGGCATTGGTTTCTAAGCTCGATTCACAACTCGTTGTGCTACAATTGAATGGAAATTATTCATTTAAAAACCCTCATATATTACGCATGTATCTACGTGTTCGATTATTGGAACGAAATTTTGATTACATCACTTATCAACATATTCCGAGAAATTTGAATACAATAACTAATTATGTGTTAGATAAAAAATTTCATCATATGTAAAAACCAAAACATCATCATGATAAAAAAAATTAGATAGAAATAGAAACAACACACACACACACACACACACACACACACACACACATATATCAAGTTTGTAAAAAGTGTGCTACATCAAAATGTCAAAATCTGTGTGTCGAGACTTCTCGATCCTGCATAAGTGCAGTCAAAAGGAATAAACAAGGCATATCTATCCTCTAGCATGGTAATGATCATAATATGTGACAACTCTTACCACTCGACCTAATAGTCGATGAATTCAAGCTGAAACCCCCATACTATTTCTCTGATACTGCAGTGAGATATCATCAACTGAGGAATAGTCTGGTATGCCTCTCATCAAAGATGTGAGGTTACGCTCCACCTAGACTATAGGATTAGCACCCTCATCATAAAAAATTTCCTCCATATATCGAACCACCCATCACGCTACCATAGATAGCCCTGGAGGCCTAACTTCTTCAACATATGTAGAAAAAAAAAAATCATAAATTTAACTCGTGGCACACATACAAAAAAAAAAAACAAATATTGAAAAATTTTTAAAAACAAATTCTTACCAAGGTCATCCTACTGTCCTCCCGGTGGAGGAGGAATATCTGGGTCTCCCTTGAAATAGGTACCTACATATGCCCAGTCATCAATCATGATGAGTTTTTGATGGATCCACCCAAAGAATGTAGGAAGGGATGACATATTTTTCCCACCACCATAGCGAGACATCAACTTGCTCCATCTCTGATGTTTTGGATCTCTCGATGCAGGAGGTCCTACCTCTATCCTCTAATATCGAAATATTGGAACCCTCTCTCAGAAGAGAGTCACTAAGATTGATCTGTATCCAAACTGCTTCAACTTCACCATTTTTCATTTGGTGAGTTGATCCTTTAGGCTGACGAGAAACCCCTTGCACCAGTTAAAGACCGTTGGACTCATCTATTCCATGGAATACTGAAATTGAGACTTTCTCATCTCATGAAGGGCATGTACCCCTGCTACCTAAGAAATGGTGTAAATGACTCTTCGAAGAGTTGGGTCATTGACAGTCTTAATGTAAATTTTCCCACTCTTGGTCTTTGCAGACCCACCATTGCAATGTCTGGTGATAAGCATATTTGTACTCTCACCTCCTGTTCTAGATCATGTTAGCTAGACCGACAGTCCCCTCCAGAACAAACCAGTGATGAAATATATATCGAATATATCAATATCTAAGTCCTGATCACCAATGAAAACAACTTGGCGATATACATCCCACCACCTCACTAAGTACTACAATAATTCCACTTGGGACCTCATCCCAGTTGTCTGGAATAATTTGAGCAACCCGCAGTTGCGGAGTGCCCTTATGCAATTCGGATCTTGGGTTGCTTCTCGGTCCTCATCCTCGTGACCCCTTTCTTTCCACTCAATTACCATAATTTTCCTGTAAAACATCAATTAATAAGGGTTAAACATCTTCCATGGAGGAAATTTAGCAAAAAATTGAGTTAAAATTGAGCATTTATAAATTTAAATTTGATCATGGTGCCAGCTCGATTGTATAGAAATTTTCTCATGCTGGCATCATGCTGGTGTGTTGAGGTTATGGGAAATCAGCGCAAACCTGATGGGTCAAACCTGCGTTGGTCGCCCACATGCCCTAATTTTTCAAGGGCCCCTTAAATAAGAAAAATTTGCTAAACATGCTTAAAAAATGAAAGGAAAATGTGAGCTAAGAATAAATATTTTACCTGCAACAAACAAAATTGTAAATGGTGGTCTGGATTGGTAGAAAGCTGCACCTAAATTTTGAATGAAAATGGACGGAAAAGTTCTCTGTCAAACTCCAAATGGTAAAAGTAATTTTACTTTTTATATTTTTCTATTAAAAGGCTTTTAACAATTGTTTTTTTATTAAAAAAATGATTTTTTTCATCGTTTCATGAGTACTTTTACTTATATTTATATATTTTTTCTCGATCAATGTGACAATTGATTGCATGTGCAGAAGCATGAAATTATGAATAAAATTTGATCAATGGTGAACAACGAGTTGTATTTTATCACTTTTTTGTACTCGTGAAAACAAACAAAAAAATAACCCCTTGGAGTGTACTTTAAGCTCTTTTTTGACTCTTGAAACATGAAATTATTGCTGAGCACTTTTACTTTCGAGCTCATTCAATTAAAATTAATTGACATCATCTTTGTATATGTTACACCTTTTTTCAGGCTGAGATTGAATAATTAGGAAAAAGGAATACCTTGGTCAAACATGATTAGAAGGTTCTCTTGTATATTGTTTTCTACCTTTTCGAATTCGAGGGAATATCTACAAAAAGGGACCTTTTGGAGATTTCTTTTCTGTCTCTTTTTCAAACTCCCTAAATATGAAAATAATACCGAGCTACCCCTCCGTCGAACTCATAAAACTTAAATGATGAAGAACTTTTCACCATGAAAAGATCGAGCTACTCCTTCCTAGGGGTCTTTAAACTTACTAGGATGGATTCATTGAAAGGGTGAAATTATACGCTAAGCATATGGTATCCTCTTCAAGCTTGCTATAAAAAATAAAGAAGTGAAGCATGTTTTTTGTTTTGTACCAATGAAAACATGTCACTCTTGAACATGACACTCATCTGCATTTCATGTCAAGTTGGGGATATCCTTTATTTGTCACTTTCTTTCCTCGGTTTGGGAAATCCATTAGCCTCTCATTTAATCATAATATGCTATCACCATGACCTTTGATCCCATTTTGAGTCAAATGCTACCAAATTTCGGAGTTGTGTCATCAATATGTTCAAGAGAAGTCCTATCTGTAAATTCATGCATCCTCTACTTATTTGACCCTCTCTACAACAATACTAAATCACTCCTATCATCTTGAGAAATCCTTTGTTTCGTATCAATGATGTGGGAATCACTATGACCCTCCTTCGATGGATCACTTCATGTCGACTTCAACTCATTATTCAGGAAGATGGTTTAGAAAATATTATTCGGTACCTTGGATCTTGCATGCCTCAATGGCAAGTTCTTCATGTTCGATGATATGTTCACATCATTGGCCTTCGATCAAATGATTCTGCAAGTGTTCAACTTGAGCTCATTCATTCACACTTGTCGATTGTGTTTTTGTACCTTGAGGGCCATCATCATTATTGGTGGTTTCTCTCACGCCTGTTAGCTATTTACATCATCAACTGATAATCAGGTGGTTTCTACCATGTTTGAAATCAACACATCTATTCACATGGTTAGATTCATACAGTGGGTATATCGAGATAGAAACGAAGACCCTGTATCACATTTGTTATTATCTCGGCTACATGGAGTTATTGATTATTCGTGATTGTACACATGATAATTTCTATCTAGATGGTTGTGACCATACCATGTATCCATTTCCATGATCACTTTCATACGGATGGTTGCGCCCATGTCATGGGTTCATGTGTTATTGGATGCCTATTCAGAGATATTTTATTAGGCATGTTCATATCAGATATGTCATATATTATATTGTGTTTGATTGGTAGGACTCCTGACGGTGGTTTTTGAAATTCCTTGCCATGGCTGATAAAGCGATTCAACCATCATGTATGGTTATGCTTTCATGGTTTAGGGTGCATCTGTTACACAGTATTTTGTCACATTCCTTTAGTCCTTATCCTAAGTGTCATATTTTGTGTTTCTCATTTCACAAGTTTTGTAAAGCGACAAAAGATGTATAAACTTGTTCATCTTGGATTGTATGCTTGAGTTATCCCCAAAATACCTAAAAGAGAAATACCTTGAAGTTTTTTTGTAAAAGTTTGTAAAAAACCTTATTTTACAAGTCCGACGTGGTTCTTCCCTTAATATACTCGCACTTTTCACCCTGTCCTTAACCTGTGAACAATGCTACCAACGTGGGAATTCAGTAGTAAAGTCGTGTTGGTCTTCTTCAAGCAGGTTCTCCAAAAATGGATTAGAAGCTTCAACCTATAGAATTCTCAAGAACGCAGTTCTGGTACTTGTTGGTTGACAATATGGTCGAATACTCCCATTTTTGACCCCTGATCTTATCACCAAATATTCCCCCCTTTGAGATCAGGAATTTCCCCTTAATCAGTGGATCTGTAACCTCTCTAGCTCTGTTATAAAATAATGTCATGCTAGTGATTCTTGGTTTGTCATTTCTGGTTTCCATTATTTTTCTTGATTTCACTTAGATGTTTTCAATTTGAAGAAGAAGGAGAAGAGAATGAAAGGGTAGGTTTGGACTTAGATTTCCACTCCAAAGGAGACCTCCAACATCAAGGCACTGGTTATAATATTCCCTTTTTTCATTTAATAATATAAAATATTATTTTCTTCCCATGAATCTATTAATATTAATTGGTTTAGAATGACACTCCTTGATCTGTTATGTGGTTTTCTTTAAAATGTATATGTGCTATGTATCTTTTGTCTTTTGTCGTGTGATATCCTTTATAGTTATTTGTACGTAGAAGGCATAATGAGGAACTAACCTGAAATTGAAAGGATCAATATCGACATTGAGGAAATGGCTTCATAGGGATTGAGGTAGGCCATCTCCCTCTCTCGTATTACTTCAATTTTAAACTAGGAAAGCTTGTTTTCTTTTCCATGGTTGCTACTAGAACCACTCATTAGGCTAGAGGGGTCACTTATTTCTGAAGAAGGGATAATCCTGCATAACACAGAGGTGTTCATCAAAGATGTGGTTATATTGGATGGTGTTCTGAAGAAGATTTTTTCAAACAGGGATGCAAAGTTCACTGCCAAGTTTTGGAAGGAGTTGTTTGTAGGTTTAGGTAAAGAGTTGACCTTCAAGTACAACTTATCATCCACAGATAGATGGATGGAATGAGAGGTTTAACATGATATTGGAGGAAGTTTTGAGGATGTATGTGATGCATCGACAGAGGAGATGGGAGGACTACCTTCCATTGGTCGAGTTTTCTTACAAAATTTTTTACCAGGAGTCACTGAGTACGAGTCTGTTTGAGGCACTGTATGGGTGGAGTTGTAGTACTCCCATCAATTAGAGTGATCCGGTGAACAAGGTATTGATTAGACTGAACATGTTATAAAAAATGCAAATGCAGGTGATCAAGAAGAATCTAAAGGCAACACATTATAGGAGGAAACTTTATGCATATTGGAACAGGTTGTTTAATGAGTTTCAGGTTGGGGAACATGTGTACTTGAAAATCAAGCCAAAGAAGAGCTCCTTGCAGATTGGATCGTGTACCAAGTTGGCCCCTTGGTTTTGTGGACGTTTGAAGTTTCTTGAAAGGATTGGGCTAGTAGCCTATCGACTTTCACTACCTCCGACAGTGAAAGTGAAAGATGTTTTCCATGTGCCATTGCTTAATAAGTATGTTAAATATGTTGATCATGTGATTGACTTGTATGTATTACAGGTGGATCCAGATGGATAATTCTAGTCAATACCTCAGTGTATATTGTAGAGAAAGGTGCTCATGCTCTAGAACCGAGTAATTGAGAAGGTTAAAGTACACTAGAAGAAATTTGGGCTCGATGAAGCTACATGGGATATGGCAGATGAAATGCGGGATATGTATCCTTCTCTATTCGTTGGTTGAGTGAATGTACTTGATATATGTTTTGGTATATGTTTTTCTGTGTTGTTTGGTATATTTCCATGTGCATATGGATGTAAATACTGCCATGAGATATGTTATAAATCTCCAATAAGAGATATGGTGACATGTCATTATTTTTATCATGTTGTTATGGTTGTCATGTTGGTTTTCTTCTCAGCGGGTTGATCCTTGTAAATACTACAACGAGCTAAGTTATAAAGCTCCATGGGAATTATGTTTTGCTTTCAGCAGTATTCTTGGTTATAGGTGTCATTGAAAACCAAGGACAGTGTTCCCCCAAAGGGGAGGTTTATGTAACATCCCTGGTGAAAATTCCATGTAATAAAAGTTAATAAAGGAAAAATAATAACCATGGTTATGGGACAATTATTCCAAGTTGAATGTTGGGAAAAACATCCTAGTGTAGGTATTCATTTGGTTTATTATGGCTAAGGAAATTGGAAAAGGCAATGAAAAAGGATTTGGAAAGGAAAAGTGGAGTTAATTGGAATTTATTTATAAAAGCTACAACATGTTTACTTGTAGGTATTGATTTTCATGTGTTATTTCCTTGCTATATTTGGCATGCATGGTTATGCATGTGTGTTCTTGGTTCTCTTTTTATCATTAACATTGGTTTTTCCAGGTGTAACGGTGTTCTTCATTCTTACTTTTCCATTTCCAAATAACCATGGTGTGATGGCGTTCTCATGATTTGGTTGAGCTGGATTTCTAGATGGATTTAGAACTGAGTGAGGTGGATATTTGAATGGAAGAAAATATGGCCTAGTGATCCCTGAACTAGACTATGTATTACAGTAAATCCACTAGCCTAGTAACCCCTAAACCAAAATGTGGGTTGTTGTAAAGCCATGTATTGTGTGCCTTAGTGGGCCTAGGAATCCTTGACGATGAATAACGGGATATATGGTAAATCCTAGAGGTGGTTACCCTTGATAAGGCCTAGGACTCATTGCCAGTGAATGGAAGGATATACGGTAAATCATGGAGGGTGGTGTCTTGGTTATGGCCTATTGATCCCCGGATTAGACTGTGGATTATGGTAAATTCTGGAGACTAGGATACAAGAAAAGTCCTCACGGTCTAGGTAGTGAATTACAGTGGTATCCATGATTGTTTATGGCCTAGTGATCCAATGAGGATTGTGTTATAACCTATTTCTATTGATGAGGGTGAGGTGGTTTAGCCTCGGGAAGCCCTGGTTCATTCTTTTGGTTTGAGTCCCAAATTCATGCTTGGAATATGGCATGGGGGTGATTGGATGATGAGAGATTTGGCTCAGACAATATATGGTCGGGTGGAACATGGTAGTCCCATACCGGGTTGGATTTTGCATTCCTTAATAAGATTTACTTTCCTTGGTATTTTGTGTAAATATATTGGTTCATATGTGGCATTTATGGCTGTTGTATCCTCATTATTTCTGTTTTTTATATGTTGGTTATGAATATGTTTTATGACAATGAAAATTTATGGTTCTCATCATGTTTTGATTTGCAAATGGATTTGAAATGAATATATGACCTAATAGATGATAATGCAACTAATAGTTCTTCTTAGTGATTCTCAGATAACTATGAGACCCCTATGCTCAGATATGTTGTTTAAAACTGTAGAATGCATATTTATTACATGTTTGACTAAATTGTTGTCATGCCTAGTAGGGGTCCAACCAAGTCTCTTTGCAAAAATTAGAATTGGAATCATTTTCTTTGTATTTCATTTCATTTATGTAAATTCCATGAATTTCTGGGTAGAGACTAGGCCCTAGCCTTGAAATTTAGTCTTAAATCCTGCAGTCGTTGGCATATCACTAGCAAACAAAGATTGTAGTCACACTCATGCATGCACATGGGAGCAGCTGGGACCTACAGTCGCTTGGATAAATTGGCAAGGGAGCGATTGGGGCTCTAGGTCCTTGATTTCCAGAGTTTCCTTAGGGGCTGGTCACCTAGAAATGTGGGGTAGCTCCTGGAGGTTTTGTTGGTGGTGTGGATGATCAATTTGGTTGTGTTTTGTCGGTTCCACTTCCTTAAGGTGATCTAGGAGGTTGGATCATATCATAGTAGCCTCTTGTCACATGTTTACCCTAGCAGACCGGTTAACTTGGGTAAATGTGGGAAGAGGGTGTTACTCTCCTATTATGCTCAATGATTGCATGTTTGATCCAGGCCTAAAGAAAAATCTCATCTTTGTTGTAGTTTTGGAAGACCATGGTTATGATGTGATCTTCAAAAAAGGAAAGACATTTATGAGATACATAGCCACAAGACAGGTGAAGCATATTAGGGTTTGTCTGAAGAACCTATATAAGAAATATGTACAGGATTGTGTTGCATTAAGCACAAAGGAGGAGAAGGTGAAGACCCGTGATGTGGGTGAACTTTGGCACAAAATACTTTGTTGAAAAATGCAGCAATAAATTATCAATTTTATTTTTCCTTGATAAAATTGAGAAAATTTGAATTTCCACATCAACAGACAACTTGGATGCAGTTAACTTATTAAATACTTAGTTGGAGGAGTTAGAGTTCAATTATGAGTGCGTTATTGCTAGTTTGTAGCAATAAAGGCCAATTATCTCAGGTTGTTTTCAGTTAAACTAGTTCTAACTGTTGAAGGAGCTAGTGGAGGGTTAGTCGTGCAGCGGGAAATTAGTGATCATCTAGTTAACTAATAAATCAACCCAAAATAACTAGTGCATGAAGAGAATTTGAGTTCCCCAGGCTTGGTGGAAATTCCAAGGTAGTGTAAAATCAGTTGTAGACTAGTATTGAGTGTACAGGTGTTGCATGCAGTCAGATGACCAGCCTAAGGAATTACACAATACATTTGGAAGAAATTCCTAAATACTAGGGGCTTAATTTTGTTAGGGACAACACAAGGAAATAGGAGCTTAATTAGAGTCATAAATTAACTAATTTAGGGTCAGATCTTCTCAGTGAGCAAAGAGATAGGTTATTCACTTGCAGGTTGTGCTCAATTGAGAAAAAGAATTGTAATACATTTATTTTCATTAGATTAATGCAAGTAGGCACTGTGGTTTTTTAGCAGTTTGTTTTCCCCAAGAAAAATACTATTTGCATGTGTGTTATTTCTTATTGCATGTCTGAGATTTTTGTTCTAAATTATGGATTACTTTTACCAGATCAGTAGAGTAGATTTGTGTCTTGTGATTTTGATTAAAACTTCATGAGAAGTTGTGACTTCACATCGTAATTTGTACGTGGTATCAGTGCCAAGTTCACATTAGAGAAAATTTTCAAATTTGTTTCTCAGGATGTTCAAATTTGGAGTTTAGTGTAGCAGGATTTCTTCAGAGCTGAGAATATAGCCTTCAATGGATTAAGATTAGAGTATTCCTTAGAAGGTACCTCTAATTTTTTTACATGGAAGGATCACATGGAGGAAGTATTGGATGACAATTGATTGCTAGAATATTTCAATACATATGTTGAAAAACCATCAGAATCTGATGCCCAAAACCTTTCTCAATGGAAGAAAGATGTAGCCAAGGTGAGGAGAATAATCTTGAGGGAGTACGAGACCATCTTAAATCTCCATGGAAAAGAAAATTCATTCGCAATGTGGAAAGCACTGACAGAATTGTTCGAGAAAAATACTGATCACAAGAAGCTGGCGCTCAAGGATAAACTTTGAAGTATCAATATGCAAAAGAATGACACTATTCTACAGTATCTGAGCAAGTTCACATAATGTCGTGATGAACTTGGCAGGGTTGGTGTAAGTGTTCTTGAAGAATAACTGGTAATCCTAGCCCTTTTGGGTCTTCCCAAGAGTTGGCATAACTATCAAGATTCGGTGAACGAGAGGGAGAAACTACCGAATTGGAAGCATTTATGGTATGATTTGGTACAGGAGGAAATAAGGCGAAATACCAGAGATGGGACTTCTTCCAAGGGTGAGGATGAAGAAAAATGTGCATTGTATGGAAACGAAAAGAATGGAAAAGGGAAGAAATCTCAATCCAAAC
Source organism: Pinus albicaulis (assembly GCA_034641835.2). Lineage (NCBI taxonomy): Eukaryota > Viridiplantae > Streptophyta > Pinopsida > Pinales > Pinaceae > Pinus > Pinus albicaulis. Next base: position 1,119,649,551 of record CM076575.1, on the reverse strand, counting down.
TGGAATCTAGCCAAGGGGGCAAGAAGAAATATTTGTCGAAAATTAAATGCTTCCATTGTCATGAATTCAGGAACTATGGCATGAAGTGTCCACACATAAAGGAAAGCAAGAAGACCTCAATAGGAGCAATAGGTGAAGCCTTGGCTTCACATTTTGAGTTTGAATTTACCCGTGCTACTTGGACTCCGGTGCATCATTCCACATGATAGGGTGTAGATAATTTTCCAGTGACCTAGAAGAAAAATATTTTCATATGCACATTGAGATGGGGGATGGTAGAAGGAATAGTGCGACTGAGGTTTGTACATTCACCTTTCGTAAGGATTCAGGCTCCCCCCTCAGGCTCAAGGATGTCATGCTCGTTTCGGGCCCAAAGAAAAATCTCATCTCTACTACATTTTTGGAAGACTGTGGTTATGATGTGATATTCATCAAAGGAAAGACATTCTTAGGACACATACCCATGGGATAGATGAAGTAGATCAAGGTTCACGTGAAGAACTTGTATAAGCTAGATGTGGGATACTATGTTGTATTAAGCACTAAGGCATAGAAGGTGCAAGGTCATGATGTCGATGAACTTTGGCATAGAAGACTTAGCCATTTCCATCATGGCACCCTAAATATTAAGTAACATATAACCACAAGCCTAACCAAAGGATCACTTGAGAAACAAAATAAATTCAAAGGATGTACGTTAGGGAAATACAAAAAATCCACATTCCATGATTGAGACAGTAAAGCACATGTAGTCCTAGAAAGTATCCACTCTAATGTTTGTGGACCTTTCTTGAAAACCTCCACTTCTAGACACAAATATTTTGTCATTTTTATTGATGACTTCTCACGAAAGTGTTGGATCTTCTTCATATGAAAGAAATATGATAAATTCCCCAAGTTCGTAGAATTCAAGGCATTGGTTGAGAAATAAATTGGCAAGAAGGTGAAGGCTCTCGGGAGCGATAATGGAGGTGAGTACGTGCCTAATGAATTTAAAAATTTATGTGAGAAAGAAGGCATTTGAAGAGAGTTGACAACACCCCACAACCCATAACAGAATGGGGTGGCTGAGAGAAAGAATCATAACATTATGGGAGCATTGAGGGCTTTTTTTCATGACCAAGGCCTACCTCTGAATTTGTGGGTCGAAGCATGAATAAAATGAGTCTATTTGCATAACTAGAGCCCTCATCAGATTCTGGGCATGATTACATTAGAGGATAATTTCTCGGGGAGGAAGTTGTATGTGTCGTACTTCAGGATTTTTGGAGCCTCTATTTACTGTCATGTATCCAAACAATCAAGGAAGAAGCTAGATCCAACAACAGAATTGGGGGTATTTGTGTAGGATGCAGGGGATAATGTGGGTTCTCCTTCGAATTTGTGCATGCAGATAAGGTCACCAGATAAATACATTGGTTATATGGCTCTAATGACTGATCTTGTAGATACTAAGCCATCCTCTTTCGAGGAAAAAATAGAGAAACCTATATGGGTTGATGAAATAGTGGAGGAATATGAATCCATTGTAAAGAAAAATGTTTGGGAAGTGGTCCCAAGACCAATAGATAAATCAATTGTGGTTTTGTGATTGATCTTCAAGGTAAGGCAAGAAGCAGATGAAAGCATAGAGAAGTAGGGGTACTCTCAAGTTGAAGGGATTGACTATGAGGATACCTTTTCTCATGTAACAAGGTACTCCTCCATTAAATAAATTCTTGCTCTGGCTGCACATATGAGATGGAATATCCACCATATGGATGTAAAAATAACAATCGTTGATGGATTTATTGAGGAGGAGGTGTACATAAAGCAACCATAATTATTTGATACTTTTGATCAAGAGTCTCATGTGTGCAGACTCAAGCGAGCGTTGTATAGTCTCAAACAAGCACCTCGTGCTTGGTACACCATGAGAGATAGATATCTCACCGGTTTGGGCTTCACCAAAAGTGAAGCGATTGCAAAAATCTTTCATATATTGGTAGAAGGTAAATTTTTGATTATTGTCTTATACGTTGATGACTTTATTTTAACTGGTGATGAACAACTTATCAGATCTTTCAAGGAGGACCTTGCAATATAATTTTAAATGAAGGACATGGGTCTCATGAACTACTTCCTCGGTTTGTAAGTATGGCAAGGCGATGGGGAAATGTTTGTCTCTCAATAAAAGTATGCAAATGAGATACTGCAGATATTCCACATGGAGAGTTTAAAACCCATGGAGACACCTCTAGTGATAAACTGGAGGAAGGAGGATGCCACTTCATGTGAGGAAGTGGATGCTACCATTTATAGGAAACTAGTGGGTTCACTGATGTATCTTTTGAACACACAAACAAATATGTGCTATGCAGTCAACCAACTGAGCCAATCTATGGTTAGGTGAACCAAATTATTTTGGAAGGCAACTAAGCATGTTCTACGGTACCTTAGAGGCACTACCTAATTTGGAATATGGTACAGACAGATAGAGGAAGTTAAGTTATATGGCTTCACAGATTTAGATTGGGTGGGGATTCCATCAAACCAAAAGTGTATATCAGGTGGAATTTTCAGTGTTAGTTCTGAAACGGTTTCCTAATATAATAGGAAGAAAATATATGTGATGCTTATCTCACCAGAAGCATAATACATTGTTGCAAGTCAAGCAACATGTGAGGCAATATGGATGAGAAAGATACTTGCTAGTTTGTTTGGTTAGATGATGGATCCAAATGTGATCTACTATAATAATTAGAGTTGCATTAAGCTCTCTAAGAATCATTTTTTTCACGATATATCCAAACATATAGATATATGGTATCACCCTTTGTGGGACAATGTGTAGAGGAAGATAATGTCATTGCAGTACATTCCAATAGAGGAAAAATACGGTAGAATTTTGACAAAGTCCCTGTCAAGATGGAAGTTTGAGTTCCACGGGTGCAAGATAGGGGTGGTTGATAATCCCTTTCTTGCTGAGAGGGAGTGTTGAAAAATTCAGCAAGAAATTCTCAATTTGATTTTTCCTTGATTAAAATGAGAAAATTTGAATTTCCACATTAGCAAACAACTTGGATGAAGTTAAATTGTGTGAAATGGCTTGTGTCACCCATTTTACTCAGTAAATTTGAGTTGGAGGAGTTATATTCCAGTTAATTATGTGTGATTTCTAATTTGTAGCAATCAAGGTCAGTTATCTCAGGTTGTTTTCAGTTAAACTAGTTCTAATTGTTGAAGGAATTAGTGGAAGGTCAGTTGTGTAGTGGGACTTCATTAAAACTTGGTGATCATCCAATTAACTGATAAATCAACCCAAAATAGCTAGTGCATGCAAAGAATTCGAGTTCCCCAAACTTGGTGGAGATTCCAAGGAAGTCATTAGGGGAATTTTGAGGTCTAAAATGGGCCTCCTAAGGAAATTATAAAATAATAGTGGAAAAAATCTAATAAGATTTGATGACATCATCAAATTTTAGAAGGAAAAATGAAAAAACTACTTTTTCAATTCATATTTTCAACTTATTTCCCAAATTGTTTACTCAAATTTCGAGCGGGAGTACTCGTTGGATGCGGAATTTAATTCCCCATCCAAGGAGTACCCATGTTGCATACTTTCGATGGGTCCTACTACACGAAAAATGAGAAATACATAAAAAACCGTGATTACAATCACGTTTTTTATGTATTTCTCATTTTTCGTGTAGAAGAGTTCATCGAAAGTATGCAACATGGGTACTCCTTGGATGAGGAATTAAATTCTAACGTCAATAATTATCGCCATTTGGTAAAGGCTGGGAGATAAGTTTAAAATACGAGTTGAAAAAGTAGTTTTATTATTTTATTGTTTTTTAATATTTTTACTTTTTTACTCCAAAAATGGTGAATCATCCATTATGGATGACATCATCATCTTGAATCCTATTGGTTGTTATAAAGTTTATTTTTGTTGTACATTTTTCTTATGAGGCCCATTTTAGACCTCAAAATTCCCCTAATGGTAACATCAGTTTTAGACTAGTCTTGAGTTTACAAGTGTTGCATGCGGTCAAATGATCAACCTAAGGAATTGCACAATCCATTTTGGATAAATTCCTAATTAATAGGGGCATAATTTCTCAAGGAAAAATGAAAGGAAATAGGAGCTCAAGCGTAGGCATAAATTTACTAATTCTAGGTCATATATTCTCAGTGAGAATAGAGATAGGTTATTCACTTGCAGGTTGTGCTCAGTTGAGAAAAGTAATTATAATACATATATATTCATCAAATTAATGCAAGCATGCATTGGGGATTTTTAGCAGTTTTCTTTCCCCACGAAAAATATTGTTTTAATGTGTGTGATTTCTTATTGCATGTCTCGTATTTTTGTTCTAAATTGTGAACTAATTTCCCCATAGCAATAGAGTAGGTTTGTGTCTTGTGATTTTTATTAAAACTTCATGATCATTTGCAAATATACATCATAATTTCCATAGACTTTCTCATTTACATCACGGCACCGTGAATATTATGCAGCAAATAACCACATTCCTCCCCAAAGGAGCACTAAAGAAAAATGATGTATGCAAAGGATGTGCCTTAGGGAAGTACACAAAATCCACATTCCATGATCAGGACAACAAATTGCATGTAGTCCTTCAAAGGATCCACCTTGATGTCTATGGACCTTTCTTGACAACCTCCATTTCCAGACACAATATTTTGTCATTTTTATTGATGACTTCTGATGGAAGAGTTTCATCCTCTTCATGCGGAATAAATATGAGACATTCTCCAAGTTCATAGATTTCAAGGCACTAGTTGATAAATAAATCGACAAGAAGGTGAATGCTATCAAGAGAGATAATGGAGGTGAATATGCGTTGAATGAATTCAAAAATTTTAATGCGAAAGACAACATTTGAAGAGATTTGACAACACCCCACAACCCATAACAAGATGGTGTGGTTGAGGGAAAGAATTGTATCGTTGTGGGAGAAGCGTAGGTGATGTTGCATGGCCAAGGCCTACCACTACAATTGTTGGAAGGGGAATTCTAAAAAAAATTATATTTGCAGAACCTAATCCTCATAGAATTTTTTGCATGATTATACCAGAGGAGAATTTCTTAGGGAGAAATCCATATGTGTCGCACTTCAAGATTTTCGAAGCCTCTGTCTATTTCCATGTCTCCAAAGAATCAAGAAAGAAGCTTGATCTGATCGCAGAATTGGGAGTATTTATGGGTTAAAAAAAGACTCCTCACAACTACTGTGTGTAATTTCCATCCCTCAAAATGATAGTAGTACGAAGGTATGTAAATTTTGATGAGGAGAAAGCGATGTTGTGCTCTTCTGAGAGGAAGCTTCATATCCCACTAGAAGAGGATATTTTAGCTCCAAAGGAGGAGACTCGAGAAGTTGTGAGGCAACAAAAAATTGAGGAGTAGAGAGTGGAGACATCCACTCAAGAAAAACCATATATAGAATGCTAAAAAGGACTAGGGAAGTTGATAAACTTATGCAGGATGCGAGGTAGAATGTGGGAGCTCCTTCAAATTTGTGTAGGCAGAGAAGGTCACCTGATCGCTACACTGGCTACAAGGATCTAATGACTGCACTTGTAGATACTGAGTTGATGCAATTGTGGAGAAATATGAATCCATTATAAATAAATAAAATTGGGAAGTGGTCCCAAGGCCAGCAGATAAATCAAATGTGGGTTCAAGATGGATCTTCAAGGTTAAGCATGCAGAAAATAGAAGCATAAATAAGTATAAGGTTATGTTTGTAGCCAAGGGGCACTCTCAAGTTGAAAGAAGTGACTATGAGGAGATATTTGCTCCTATAGTAAGGTACTCATCCATTATATCAATTTTTTCTCTCGATGCGCAGATGGGGTGGAAGATCCACCAGATGGATGTAAAAAAAATATTCCTCAATGGGGTTATCGAGGAGGAGGTGTACATCGATAAAACATAAGGTTTTGAGAATTTTGATCGAGATTCTCACGTGTGAAAGCTCAAGCAATCATTGTACGGTCTCAACCAAGAACCCCGTACTTGGTACACAAGGATCAATATATATCTCACCGGTTTGGGATTCACTAAAATTGAGGCAGATGCAAACCTATATCATATATTTGTTGAAGGTAAATTTCTTACTATTTTCTTATATGTTGATGATTTTATTTTAGCTGGTGCTGATCAGCTGATCAGATCTTGCAAGGAGCACCTTGCAAGAGAATTTGAAATGAAGTACATGGGTCTCATGCACTACTTCCTCGGTTTGGAGGTATGGCAAGGAAATGGGGAATTTTTTGTCTCTCAAAGAAAGTATGAAAATGAAATACTACAAATATTCTTCATGGAGATATGCAAACCCATGGAGACACCTCTAGCGACCAACTAGAGGAAGGAGGATGCCACTTTAGGTGAAGAAGTGGATGCTACCATTTATCAACAACTTGTGGGTTTGTTGATGTACCTTGTGAACACATGACCATATATGTGATATGCAATCAACCAACTGATCCAAGCTATGGTTAAGCCAACCAAATTATTTTGGAATGAAAATAAGCATGTTTTATGATACCTCAAAGGCACTACATAGTTTGGACTATGGTACAAACAAACATAGGGATTGAAGTTGTGGCTTCACATATGCATATTGGGGGGGGAGTTCATCAGACAAAAATAGTACATTAGGTGAAATTTTCAGTGTTGGTTCCATAATTGTTTCTTGGTACAATATGAATCAAAGATATATGGCACTCAGCTTGACAGAAGTAGAATACATGGCTGCAAGTCAAGCAAAATGTGAGGCAATCTGGATGAGAGCGATACTTGTGAGGTTGTTTCGTTAGATGATGGATCCAATTGTGATCTATTGTGATATTCATAGTTACATGAATATCTATGATAATAATTTATTTCACAATCGATCCAATCATATAGTTATTTGGTATCACCATTTACGGGACTATGTGTAGAGATGGATAATGTTGCTACAATACATTCTGACAGAGGAACAAGATGTTGAAATTTTGACCAAGGCCTTGTTAAGAGGGAAGTTTGAGTTCCATAGGTGAAGAATAGGGGTGGTTTATAATCCCTTTCTTGTTGAGAGGGAGTGTTGAAAAATGCATCAAGAAATTCCCATTTTTATTTTGTCGTGATTAAATAGAGAAATTTTTAATTTCCACATCGACATACAACTTGGATGCAGTTAACTGAGGTGACATGGATTTTGTCACTAAGTTAGCTCAGTAAATTTCAGTTGGAGGAGTTAGAGTTCAGTTAAGCATGTGTGATTGCTAATTCATAGTTTTAAAGGTCATTTTCTCACGTTGTTTTCAATTAAACTAGTTATAACTATTGGAGGAACTTGTGGAAGATCGGTTGTGTAGTGGGACTTTAGTCAAATTCAGTGATCATCCAGATAATTGATCAACTGACCCAAAATATCTAGTGCATGCAAATAATTTGAGTTCCCCGGCTATGGTGGAGATTCCAAGGTAGTGTAACATCAGTTGTAGACTATTCTTGAGTGTACATGTGTTTCATGCAGTCAAATGATTAACCCAAGGAATTATGTAATCCATTTTGGAGAAATTCCTAAACAGTAAGGGCCTAATTTCTCAAGGAAATACACAAGTAAATAGGGGCTCAAGCAGCGGCATAAATTGACTAATTCTGGGTCAGAGCTTCTCAAGGAGTAGATAGATAGGTTATTAACTTGCAAGTTATGCTTAGTTGAGAAAATGAATTGTAATACATAAATATTCATCAGATTAATGCAGGCAGGCATTGGGGTTTCTAGCAAATTTATTTCCCCGAGAAAATTATTGTGTGCTTGTGTATTATTTCTTATTTCATGTATAATATTATTGTTCTAAATTGTGTACTAATTTCTACATAGTATTAGAGTAGGTTTGTGTCTTGTGATTTTTATTAAAACTTCATAAGCAGTTGCAAATCTACACCATAATTTCTACACATTGTCCCCGGCTAGGTAGAATTTGAGTGGCCACCAGGTCCAAAGGGAGGGATGGTGGAAGAATATTTTAGGCTTTTGAATATGGTATCAATGATATGAGCATCATCCCCTATCTCACCATTTTTAAATTCATCTAACAACATTACCTCGATGGTAGTCGTACCCCGTAAGTAATCCTCCATAGCAACTTCTATTTGATTGCCTCCATTTCCAACTTGTGATGAAGAACTACTATTGTTGTTGTCATTCCTAATTAGTGAGTCCCGATGTAGTGGGAATTGAATAGGCAGTTGATTTAACTATTATTTGTATGTTTCCTCTCCTATTTTTTCTCTTAATGCAACCTTCTCTCGATTTGACATTGTAGTGGGGTGCTTTGGAAGATTGTAGGTGGGTCACTCATCATCAGTAGAATCCTAATTTCAAAAAAAAGTAGCATTAGTACATCAATGATATTAGTAAGCACAATGCGATTGGTTTGTTGAAATTACATTATACCAAACAATTATTACTATCGTTGACCCAGGATTATGGTTGGAAGATGCCATGTTCAAATTAGCAGGGTGGAGCGGTTGTCCATTTTAATCTACCAAATTCTTGCGGTATGTTTCTCCTCATAAAATATTTTGATGTTTTTGAAATGGGGGAATATTTTTTGCATTTGAAATCGATTATTAATCAATATCCTCCAAATTTGGATACATTTTGATTCAAATACACATGGATACAAAAAAAAAAAAAAAAAAAATCAATTTTATAATCGAAATATAAGTAAAATTTGAACTTATTGGAGATGGAAAGGGAGAACTCCCTGAAGGACTTTGAGTAATATGGAATGAGATAGAATCTGAATAATTGGCCATTTGATATTATGATATTCTCTCTCTTCATTTCAGAAAAATCAATAATAATTTTTTGTGTATATACCTCAAATTAATTTCGACAACCATATAACCACAATCTGAATTTCAACATAGTTTTCAAACCATTTTTCAAGAAAAACACAACTTTAATTGAAAAATGTATACTGTGAACCACTGTAACTCATGTGGATTAATCCTAAAGGATAATTTGAGATGAATGTGCCATTTTATGTGAAAATTAAAATTCAGATAAATTTTAAAGCATATTGGTGCTCTTGTAAACTTAAACACATTGATGCATTCAATAATAACAACATCGATGTGTTAACATAATAACTGCACATGTTTCCAGGATTTTGAAAATAAAAAGGAATTTAAATCATATTGTTGCTCTTATAACACTAATCACACTTATGTTTTTCAATAAAACCCACGTCAGTGCATTAAAATAATAACTGCAGCGGTTTCCAGGATTTTGAAAATAAAAATTGAATTTTATCATATCAGTGCTCTTTTAAAACTAATCACACCGATGCATTTCACTAATAACAACATCGATGTGTTAACATAATAACTGCACATGTTTCCAGGATTTTGAAAACAAAAAGGAATTTTAATCATATTGTTGCTCTTATAATACTAATCACACTAATGTGTTTCAATAAATCCCACGTCGGTGCATTAAAATAATGACTGCAATGGTTTCCAGGATTTCGAAAATAAAAATTGAATTCTATCATACCAGTTCTCTTTTAAACCTAATCACACCGATGCATTTCACTAATAACTGCACCAGGGCGTTAAAATAATAACCACATTGGTTTTCAAGTTTTCAGAAAATAACAAAAGGAATTCTATCATATCAATACATTATAAAAAATTAGCATACCAATAAGTTATCTTAACCAGTCCAGTTTACTCGAAAACGCACCGGTGTGTTTTTCTAAGAAACACACCAACATTCAGAAAAAGTGAAAAAAAAAAACTTGCATTTTTGTTTTTCAATTTGGAAAATGAATGTAAATGATTTTTTGAAATCTAATTCATAAATTATTTTAAATAATAATAAGTTATTCAGCATTGCATTATTTTTCCCAAAATTTCAAGGGAGAGATTTGCAAGAGAGACAAACTTGGAGCACTTGGGAGCAAGAAAATACTTTGGAACAAAATAATTATTCACAAGATCATAAGTGAAAAGGTGTGGTGATTCACTCAACTTACCCTTCATAGTGGGTTTTTAAAATTTACTGTTGATTTTACAAATAATTTTTTTTACAATTTCTGTTACATTTAATTAAAAGAGAGATTTGCAAGAGAGACATATTGGGAGCATTGTGGAGTAGCAGAATACTTTAGAACAACATCTCAACTATTCAAAAGATCATAATTTTAAAGGTATGGTGATTCACTCAAACCCCTGCATAGTAAAAAATTTAAATTTTACAGTTGATTTTACTAAAAAAAACATACAATTTTTCTTAGATTTAAATAAAATTCACAAAAAAATAAAAAACCATACATAGTAAAAATTTTACTATTGATTTTACTAATAAGTTTTTTTACAATCTCTATTCCTATTTAGATTTAATTAAAATTCAAAATAAAATAAAATTCAATACTTACCTTAAACCCTTGCTTATGTGACTGCAAAATTTCACCTTAAGGTTTAACTCGCTCTCCCACGTTACAATTAGGGATTTTCATTTTAGGCATTTTAGATTTAAGGGGTATTTGTATTACTATATATAAGGAATTTCACATGTAAAGCATGGGGACTAGTTTTTAAATGGGATCCAAACCCTATCGGACTTGTCCATTTTTTTTAAAACGATTTATGTTTACTAGTGCATTATGTTTTATAAAACGCACTGTTGCTTCATTTTTTATATAACACACCTGGGAACCTATGAAAAATAGCACCATTAAGTAAAAAAAAAAATGTTTTTATTTTTTGCTTTTGTTTTTTACTTTTATGGTGGTGATTTTGTCGTTTTATATCGCATCGTCATAATTTAAAGTTTAAAAAAATATAACAAAAATTGTTTTCGGTGCTCAATAATTAAATTCCAGGTGTGTTTATTAAATTATAACACATATGTGTCCCATGTTTTATATAACACATCAGAACGCCTATGACAAATAACATTGTTAATCCAAAAAACATGTGTTTATTTTTTTTGTTTTTGTTTTTTACTATGATGTTGATGCTTTTATCATTACATATCCCACCATCATAATTTAAATTTAAAAACAAAATCGTTGTTGGTGATTAATAATTAAACGACCGGTTCGTTTACTAAATTATGACACACTGGTGCCCCATTTTTATATAACGCACTAGGGAACCAATGACAAATAAAATCGTTAAGTCAAAAACATGTGTATATTTATTGTTTTCATTTTTTACTCTGATGGAGGTGCTTTTAACGTTACATATCACACCGTCATAATTTAAAGTTTAAAAAAAAAATGATTTTCATTGTCGGTGCTTAATAATTAAACCCTTGGTGTGTTTACTAAATTAAATGCACTATGTGTTTATTCACATAAGCACACCATTTTATAGAGCTATTTTTGACAAAAAATTATGTGATTTATTTATAAAATATATTTAATTGCTTATATATTAAATGGTTTATAGTTTGTATAATCATAAAAAATGTCCGAGAAGTGGTCAAGTAAAAAAAACATTGATCGACACAATGATAGCACATCCAAAAAAACATAAAAGACAAGTTTTTTTGTAAATTCTTTACAAAAATAATGTTTGAACTATATATAAGTTTAAGTAATATGTATTGGTTAGTGTGTGTCATGCAGAGCCACAAAATGAAGAAGCGCAATAATATTATTTCTTATCTAAGTGCAGAAGAGCGTAAAAGTATGTTGGAAAAATTGCAAAAGGATGAATCAAGGGAATTAAAAAATACTTTTCAATATCAGTTTTTTTTATTTTGAATGTTCAATAATAATATATTTAATATTCAATAATAATATATTTAAGAATATTAAATAACATCTTTCAAACAATCTATTAATTCACATATGTTTAATGTTTTATAAGAACCAACAACGACATAAAAGAATGACATTCTAAGAAAAAAAATATAGAACATGTAAATGACAATGAATGGGTCCTTAGCTCATCTAGAGAGATGTTGGAGGTTAATGATAAGGGGAAAAATTTTTACAGAACTATGAGGGATATAGTGGAATGAACATATCGACGTACTTTAGACTTACAATACAAAAATAATTCCAATGATTCCAAGAACCAAGTTATATTAAAACTATAGGAAGCGTTTCTAGAGAAATGGTCAATGAGACCTGTCAGACTTGTAGTAGCAAAAACATACAACAACAACAACAACAAATCATTCAAAAATAAATATTCCTAATTAAAATGATTTTCTACAATTATATGTATATATTACTACAAAACTTTCATCTATTAATATCAATTTTGTTATATTTAGTTTTCATAAATCAATAAAAAAATAGTTTACTACTTTTTTAGGAAGATTATGAAAATCCCAAAGGATCAATGAGATTATATCTAAAACATGCCAGCGCGAATGTATAAAAAAAATGTACAAGGAGATGGTCAAATAAATGGACATTATTGCATCACAGGAGGAGCCATCTAAACAACAATGTGCATCAAATGTATGTAACCATATAATTTTTCTATTAGGTACATATAAACAAATAATTTAGCATTAAATATTAATTTTCAAGTATTATCTTGCAAAAAAAAAATTTGGAACCCATTCAGCACATAAAACAGGACGAAAATGAAGAAAAAGGTTGATATCAAAGTTTGTGAGTAATTGTTCATATTTCCTTATGATAACTTAATATTTCATTTTTGTATATTTTAAGTTGTTTTAAAACAATCATCCTTGAATGTCTTCAAACAGGTGCTAACAGAAAAATAAGAGCTATCAAAAGAATTGATTGGCATTAGGTTAAATATGGGTTGAAAATATATGTTGGCATATCAAAAATTAATTATGTATTTTGTAAGTACCTATGTTGTTTTACTTCTTTGATTTTATAATTAATATAACAAAAAAATCCTTTATATTAAATCTATGATTTATTATGGGGTATAAAATTACTTGCAGGAAACAAATTTTGGAACTACGCCAACAAAAGAGTTGTTGCAACAAGGCATGAGAATTGGTTTTGAAACCATGTGTACAATTCATGACTCACTTCTTGTTATGGTACATTTCTATTTGATTTACATTGATGTATACTATTTATTTCAATTTTCATTATTCTCACCAATGTAGATACACTCATTAAACTTTATTTTTATGTTTGCAAATGGAATACAAAGAAGACCAATAATCGATGAAATCAACAAAACATCCATCAAAATAACCCAAGTCATGGAAGTAATTCAAGCAGTACTGACAATAGTTCCAACGAAGAATGATGATCTATTTGGATATCAATGAAAATTGTTGTATTTTTTGAAGTAATTGTCTGTAGAAATCAGAAATTTTGTTTAATATATGAACATAATGTCCTAATTGAAAGACGAGAGGGGTTACCAATAACTATCCCAATTTGTATGACAAATATCCTCTTATTCGAATATAATGAAATACATTTTAATTTATTCTATTACATTGTCCAATGTCACTGTGAAATGTTACACCATTGATTAAATATTATAATGAAGAGATGTGAAATCTGATGATATAAAAAATTAATCCAAATATCATATACAAATGCACTAATAAAAAATTAATTTATATAAATATTGTGATAAGATATATGTCGATTTTTCAAGGAATAATGGATTTAAAAAATCACAATAATTGCATTGTCATAGTTTGATGTTTCTAAAAAAGAGAAAATGGATATGGGGACATAGTATATTAATGCTCATTGATATGAATACGGTTTTTTTAGAAACAATATTTATAATAATAAAAAATGATGTCATATACAAAATCTAGGTGCGTCTGTAAAATGAAAAATGCATCGGTGTGTTGTTTTATGTAAAAGCACCGGTCAGGAAAGAATTTTTTTGTAGGGCTCGGTGCCTTTCCTGAACATTACAACGTTGGGGCATTCAAAAAGGAATGACAACCGAGGTGTTATAATCTTCAGGCACCAACATTGTTTACATTTAACGCCCTGGTGCATTGTAATTATTAAAGTGTTGGTGTTTTCATATAACCAATGCCCCAATGCTCCAAAATATTATTTCCACCCTTGGCGCATTATTCAAATTAACAACACTAGCTCTTTTATATTAATAGCACAATGGTACATTTGTACAATACATAAGCACTGACGTTGTAAATTTAAATAAAGCATTGGGTCTGCAAAAAAAAATTGACTGCCCTGGTGTGGTTCCTAAAAATTACTTCCCGAGGCATTTGTTTAAGAAATAAGCATTGTGGTGGTATAATTTTTAGGCACCAATGTTGTTTGTATTCAGTACCCATGTGATTTTTTTTAAATTTACAACACTGATGCTTTTATAGTGTTAGCACACTGATGTTTTTTTTCCATTAAGCGCGTCGTTGAAAAAACATCCGCTAAAACCATTGGCCACTCAGATTTTTTTATTTGTGATGAATTTTTGTTATCAGCTACGCTAAAACATTCGCTACAACAAACTTCTTCTTTTTTGTATGTTTAGACTGATCCTATTCTTTCCATTTTTTCTCCTCCCATCCCACCCACGGGTTTTGAACTTGTGACCTTGTGGATGGAGTGCCTTAAGAGTGCACCCCATCACCGACTGCTCTACACCACATGGGCTACAACAAACATATATTGTAGCAGAGGTTTTTTAGACATTTTTTGCCAATTTTATAAAACTAAAAACCTTCATTATAACCTTTGCTATAAGGTATTTTCCTTGTATTATATTCAGTTATATTTAAACAACACGCCCACTTAAAGAATCAATTTCATATTAATTCCATATTTCAAACACAAACTAGAATTATTCAAGTGATCATGCATGTACATAACTCATACACATAAAGTATGAAACTCTATTTCATTAATTAAAATCTATACATACACAAATACTCAAAAACTCTCTTCCTCTCTTGGCCTGATTCTACATTCATTTGGCCATTGTCTCATTTCCCATAGGTTTACATTAAGCATAATTAAAAAATGCAATAATTTTTCAAAATCCTAAAATCACTCCATAAATCACTTCATAAATCATATTTTTCTAAATTTTTAAAATCACTCAATCTATCCCTAGAATCCCTCATGTTTTATAAGGAAGATTTTTTTTTCCTTATGGATAAGATATTTCCTATCCATATATTTTGTAAAACTATGAATCATCTAGTTTTAAAAATCATAAATATCTCAACTCAAAAAATGAAGTTTATTTACATAGAAGAATATAAATTCTTCTCAAAAAATAAAGACCTTTTCTTGAAGCTTTTTCACATTGAAGACTTAGTGGCTTGGAAGCTCTAATTCTCATGCATCAAACTCCTAAGGTAGAAAATTGTCATGAATTCTTGGTCATGTGTCATGAATCTTTGAATCCTGCATGATCCCAAACTTTGTGTTGTAATTATGCATCCATTCTTACATTTTGTTTTTCCATTAATAATGTTGCCTTTAATTCTCCAAGTTTCCAAATTCTATGTTGTGCTTGTCTACTTGCCTTGCTTATTCAAAGCTACTCAGTAAATTGTAATTTATTTTTGGATGTCCTTTTCCTCTTTTTGTACCTTCTCTTCATCATCCTCTTCATCAACATACACAACCTATCAATTTCCTCATCCAATTTTGGCCTTGACTGCTGAAACTTGCTATTATCTCTCGCTTATAGTTGCACATCTTATTTGCACATAAGAGTTTCAATAATCTTTCCACACTCTGGTTTATACACCTACTTCACTATTTACTGCTCAAGCCTTTCAACTTCCTCCTCATTATTGTATTCGAGACAATTTCCTCTTCTTCCAGGTTCAACTTTACAAGATGAATATGCAGTTTCTAATTTACTAATCTCCCCTCAAGAAGTTTTAACTCTTCACACAAATTAGTAAAATTAACTCAAACTGAATTTGTAAACTCATCACTTATTTCCTTTTTTTATCATTCCTCCAAAGTTTTTTCTTCTTCCTTGAAGTCCACATATCTTTCCTTTGGCATAAAATTTCATCGACAATTCCATTAGTTGGAATTTCCGTTGTATTTCCTTCATGAGGAAACTATCCATTGTCTACACCAACATGACCTACATTCACAAACATTTCATTACTTTTAAAATCATGTGATGCTTGGATCTCATCATCTCTTTCATCTTCATCTTCACCAAGAATTTATCCTTATTTCGGTTTGCAATTTCAAACCTCCATCTCTGCTACCCTGTGCTCTTCGTCCCTCTACTGAATGCTTAACATGTGCTTCAGCTTGACCTTCAACTTGTGCCATTTCAATTTCTTTCGTAGCACCCATACGCATGTATGATATTTATCTTCTTGTTGTAGTAGCTCCATAAGCACATTCAATTGTGCCTTCATCTCAGTCATCTCTTTCTCAAAATCCTCATCCCTCATCTTCCTCGTGAAAATTGTTTTGGAATTTTCTTTCATATGATTGTGATTTTTCACTGAACCCTTGACATGACTATCAATATTCATTATCACTTCCTTATTTCGTGAACTCTCCTTGTCTAATTGTTAGCTGCAATCTAGCCAACACCTTACCAAGCTTTCTCCCCTAAACTTGGTGAATGGTTCACTTCACTTGAACCTTATTTCTTAGCACTCCTTGCTCTCTTGGTTATTTAATTTACCTTACTCATTTTGTGAGAACTTCCACTTGCCCTCTTCCTCTTTAGCATTGTTAATTTTCTTCTAGGGTTCTGTCACATATTTATTCACTTGAGAGATTTGTATGCTCCTTCTCCTTCTATCACAACTTTACGATTGTAATGGATACTACCTACACATTAATTAATTGTAAACAAAAACATTAGACCAATAACCTATCAGATCTAAATATATATTCTCTTTAATCCTATGTGTTGTAGCCTAATTCGACTCAGCTAAAATTCAAGAGAGGTTTTGAGAAATTCAAGGTTATTGAGGAACAGTTGTTAAAATTTCAAGAAGACCTGTAATATGCTCTTATAGGTCGAGTAAGAAAAAAATCACGAGTTATGGATTCAAATGCGTAATATAGAATGGTGGTCTATATTTTGGATTGAAATAGTGAGTAAGGCATGCAGCAAGCATGATAATCCCAAGTTGGAGTGAATAAAAAATAGGAGAAAAAGCTCAGGAGAGATCAACGCTTTTAAAGATTGAATAAAGCTTAGGAAGGAGAGTGGATTTGCAGAGTCCGACGGTAGAAAGCAGATAAATCGACTAAGACATAAACACTTAGAATATTTCCGAAGGAGGCAATCGGACGACGAGGATCGAAACACAGATCTGAAGGGGAAGAGACCGACGGCTGATATGACGTCGCAAGTTAAATAATATATCTAGCAATGCGATGAGGAGAAGGGCCACGTGTCGGCATAGAGCAATTTAGCATCGGTGATTATTGAGTTTATGTGTTAAGGACTTCGCAAGTTAAACAAAATAACTTGCGATGCGGTAAGAATTGAAACTTGCAATGCGATAAAGGGAGGAGCCACGTGTTGGCACAGCGATCCAGTGCATATCGCACATCGGTGGGTTTATAGTTTAGCATTAAGACTTCACAAGGTAAATTATTTTGGTCGTGATGTGACAAGAACGGGAGATGGCAGTGTGAGACAGTACAGCAGGGCCATTAGATCTGGCAAAGATCTACAACGGAGATTATGTCGCAACTTCGCATCAGCGTTTTTATTGTTTACCATTTAATTTATATGTTAAGTTAGCCTATATGTGATGCCCCGTGATTGGTCACCATATTGTGGGACCCTACAACCACCATTCCACATATATGTAAACGGTTTGAGTTATGTGCGAGTTTTTTGAAGTAAATCGTTGTTAATTGTGCGCGTATGTATGTTGAATAAACTCCAGTATTGTAGTCCACTATATATGTAAAGGGATTTTATGTGGGCCATAGCCCACAGGTCCACTGTAATGTTTGAAATGAAGTTTCGTGATGCGATGGGGCCAGATCACAAATCGCAAATCACAAGTTTTAAAGGATAAGCATGGGAGGTAAGTGATAAAGTTGTCAAAGTGTGATGTGCGATGCCAAGTGGGACCCAACCGCATAGCACACATTGCAAGTTTTAAGAGACAAGTGCTAAGGAAAATTTCGATACAGAAAAATGCAAAGTGCAATGTTGGCACGGACATGATGTGGTTCCAAGATGAAATATAAAGGATTTCATGTCTAGGCTTATGAGGTTTGTGCGCCATTTTATGAAGAAATAGGAAAAACATGGCAAAGAGACTCGGGTAAGTGACCCGACGCAGAGAAAAGGAGAAGAGAAGACCAAACATAGCTGGCATGCGCAGAAGAGGCAGAGTCGGGTAGCAGGTGACATGATGACAGCGTTCGAAACGCAAAAACATGGGCAGCATTAGGTGGAGATGTGTTTATGCATACTGTTAGGACATCACAGCCGAAATGGAAGGAGACACATCAGCAACAAATCAAACTCAGCAAAAGGATTATATTCCAAGTGTATTTTATTTTCTTTGTTAAGATCGAAGCTACAATGGTGTCCTCGATTGCAATGTAATAAGTAGTTTAATAGTTTAGGCAATTTAGAAGTTTCAAGAAGCTAGAGAAGTTACAAATTTTCGTTGTTTTTATTTAAGGAAGAGAGAAAGAGGGAAGGAGGGGGCCGAGTTCTGGACCTCTTGGGGATTACAATTTGTATTTATTTTTTCTGATGGGTAAATGAAAGAAGCAGTAATTTTCCTACAACTGTTGATGGTGATTCATGTTTCTTGTTCCATTTTGTGTCCCTTCTTCTGTGAATGAAGTGAATTAATGTAGCAACAGGTCTCTTAATTACATCTATGAGTAAGAGTTAAATAACCTTAATTTGCGGTCCTTCACTCCATCTCTTCTCCCTTCACAAAATCTCTCTAAAACTTAAAAGTAATAGATTTTGTGTTTAAAACATATTATTTTGAGTTTCCCCTCTCTTCACAAACTCCTGATGAAACTCTAAAGTAATAGATTATGTGTTTACAACATATTATTTTGAGTTTCATCTCTTTCCATGAATTTCCTCTTAAACTTAAAAGTGGTAGATTTTGTTTTTTCATTATATTACTTTGAGTTTCCCCTGCAATTCTTCTTTTCATTCAAATATCAGCAGTGAATGACATTATGAAATATTTTGTTATTCCAGATCATTAAGGGTTTTAGAAAACTAGTCTCTAGAGGGATAGAACAAAGACCTCATGATAAAATCATTTCTGTGACACACTTTTAAAATTTCTTAAGCACTTATTTCTTTCACAACCAGAGGGATTGTCTCTTAAGATACAACACTATGCATAAGCTTCTATGTGCTATGTTCCTGCAAAAAACCTTCTCATTCAGATCTATGTTTCCCAAAGAACATATCATGCCACTTTGATGTAGGAAAAAAATGACTTCTACTTGCAAAATCCACTTCTATGTCATACACACTTTTATGGAAATTGGAAAAACTATGGATTTTACCCAAATTCAAGCTTGAACTAACTGGAATTCCAAATGGAATTCTACCCAGATCTTCTATTCAATTGTATTTAAACAACACACCCATTCATAGACTCAATTCTATATTAATTCCAGATTTCAAACACAAACGAGAATTATGTAAGTGATCATGCATGTACATAACTCATACACATAAATTATGAAACTATACTTCATTAATTAAAATCTATACTTACACAAATACTCAAAAACTACCTTCCTCTATTGGCTTGATTTTACATTCATTTGGTCATTCTCTCATTGTGCATCGGATTAAAATAAGTAGAATTAAGAAATGAAATAACTTTTCTAAATTCTAAAATCACTCCATAAATCATATTTTTCTGAATTCTAAAATCACGCAATTTATCCCTAGAATCCCTCATGGTTTATAAGGAATATTTTATTTTGACTTATGGATATAATATTTCCTATCCATGGATTTTATAAAATTATGAATCATCTGGTTCTCAATATCATAAAATATCTCAACTCATAAAATACAATTTATTTACATAGAATAATATAACTTCTTCTAAAAAATAAATACCCCTTTTTGAAGTTTTTTCACATTGAAGACTCAGTTGCTTGGAAGCTCTAATGCTCCTGCATCACAATTGAATGCTAGGATTGAGACATGAGTGGGTTTCTATTGGAGTGTAGGAGGGTTGTGGATAAGATAAATATAATGATGCTTGGGTGAAAAAGCACAAGGTTAGACAAGTTTATTGCATGTCTTTGTCAGGATCACTATTAGGAAAATCTAGTTTGTGAAAGGAAGTGCATTGAGGGAATTTCACAACCACATAATGGATTTCTTTCTTTAGTTGAACATGTGCCACATTGATATATGAAAAAAAAAAACTTTTTGAAGCACTTGTTAGGAATAATGTTCCGTTTTTATGGACAACATGGTTCATCAAAATTACATATCTTAGTAAGGTTCATCCTCTATCAATTGGAACAGGAGGCCAAGACAAGACACTTGAAAAACAAGTGGAGTTGTGGACAAGTATGACTAGGAAGAGTTGGAACATTCTCTTTGTAAGAAAATATTTTGACATAGTCAAGACACAATACCATGGGACAAAACCATGCTATTTATTTTTTAGGGGCACCAAACCTTTGTAAAGGTTGGATAGGAGAAAATAATAATAATAAATACATGGTCAAACAAATTGAGGATAGAAATAGATAGTGTGAGCATTGAAGGATAGGTTGGATAAAGAGTGTTGTTTAGAGAGCATAAGGATAACAAATATTTGTAAGGTGTTGATACCAGTTAAGATTGAATATCTAAAGAACCATGAAAGTGATTAAAGAGGGGATAATTAGTTTAGAAAAAAAAAAATAGAGATTTGAAAGGGATTGGAGTCTCCTGCAGGTGGGTGCCTACAAAAATTTGAAAACGAATTGGTGTCTCTAGCAGATTGGTGCTTGAAAATTTGAAAGGGCATTGGTGTATTTTGAAATTTGGTGCTTGTGATGGTTGTAAGAGGAGATTGGTGCTTACATCCATTAATAAATACAAAGTTATTTTGTGGTTTTATCCTTGATGAGTTTCCATATAAAAATTTGAGTATTATGTTCTATGTTTGGTTTTATTTGAGTGCTTAATGATTTTCATTGAAGTTTTGTAATATTCTTAATAATCAAATTATTGAGAGTGAATGTGTTAAATAAGTAAAATTTTGAAGAATAATGATTCACCCCCTCCCTTAGTATTCAACAAATTTATGATAGGAAGTTATGAATAGTGTTATGACTATGGATCTATCCTACAAAAATGATCCATATTTGGTCATTATATTGTTTTGAATCCATCTTGATGCTTTCAAAGTGGAAAAACTGGAGGAATCAACTCTTAGGACCATATTTACCAACGGGACGTAATTTAGAAAATTGAGGTTTGAAGCCTTCTAAGAGAATTTTGAGGCATCAAACAATGATTTTTGAGGTAAAATTTTTTTCTTTAGTGCCACACTTTTTTTTTCCTATTCTACACACAAAAAATTTCCAAAAATGTAAGAATCACATCAATCAGAGTCCATATGCGAAAGTTATGCCACTAAGAAGTTGAATTTCTTGTTTTCACCACCATAATTCGATAGGACACCACGTTAGCCCAAATTATTCATGGATAATGGGCTAGATACATGATTAATATGAATAAGACTCTATAAGAGCCTATATTGTAACCTTGGTTAAGGTTTGAGGTAGTTAAACCTAACCACTAGTAGGTTATCGGTCTCTGCTATAACTAGGCCACTAGGAGGAAAAGGGATTCCATTATTTTGAGTGAATTTGTTCCATAGATGAGAAAAAAAAACTAAGAGGGATAGGAGGTAGAGCACAAAGAGAGTATTTGTGCATTTTATGGGCCACATTCCATACTTCTTTATACTTGTAGCCATATTTCCATTCAAATAAGCAAAGCAGAGTGACCTCACCTTCCAGCTGCTTTTTCCTCTTGAAAGATTTTCCCAAGTCATATTTTGTGTCAAATTTGTGTGTGATATTTTATTTCATTGTTCTCTATTTTATGTATAATTTTAATTCACGTGTATGTATTCTATTAAAAATAATCAAAATGTCTATAAATCTGAAGATAAATAAAATTGTAATAGTGTATATTTTGTATTTCTAAGTATATTTTATCATTTTTTTGTAATGAACTGCCTCGTGGGATATCCACAATAATTTACAGATTGTATTGGTATCAGAGTAGGTTTCTTTAGGTTTATTATGGATATTTATAGGGGATCTAGGTCGGCTAGTCCAAAAGTTGTAAAAACCTAATCATGGCTGATGAATTTTTGCATAACCCCCGTGATCGTGCAGAGGATAGATTTTCACGACCAGAACAACAAGTTGTGGATATAAATCATAATATATATCTTTTCATGGAATCCATGAGCAATAAGTGTTGTGAAACCAGCTCCAAAAATATAAGAAAAGAGATATCAACGCCTTAGAAATAAACCACTTCGAGGGGGCAACCTCCAATACATTACATGAATGAACAATTCTTGGATGATACAAATTACAAAACCTCCTTTCTATATATAGGAGTCCATGGGGCCACAATGTAATCCTATCCAACCTAACAATAATAATTTAAGGGCACAATAATAACAATATGGGGTTTACAAGGGTACAATAATAACAATAAGGGGGTTACACTAACAACAATAAGGGACTATACTAGTAATATAGGGACCTAACAATAAGATTGGGATATTTAATAATATTGGGGTTCTAATGCAGATGAAAAATCAGAATGGGGATTAGGAGATAGGGAATATATAAAGAACCAGCTGAAGAAAGGACCTAAAAAAGATCAACCCGATTCGAGTGTCGTGACTCAATCACATCCCCTGTTCAAAATGGAAGCGAAGTTCGATATCAAGTCATTCAACAATGAGATAAATGCTATGAAGCTAAATCAATAGTTGCAGCAAATGGAAGTGTATTTCAGTGGCCATCAAATTGAGGAAGCATATAAGATTTTATTTGCATGGCTGAAATTAGAGGGTCATTCCTTAACTTGGTGGGAAATCCACACGAAGACCCTGAGGTTGGAGGGAGATCCTCTAGTGACTAGGTGGGTGGAATTAAAAAGATAATTAAGTCACAAATTTTCCCTATTGGGTATGTAGAGGATTGATGGATCTGATGGCACTAATTCAGGCAAAAGTCGGGGAAAAGCATGCAAGAGTATACCATAGAGTTCAAAAATATGACCATAATGTTGGGTATCTCCCCAAAGAACTCAGATGTACTCTTCAAGTATTTGTAGGGTCTACACCACCATGTGAAGGAGCAAGTGATGTTGTCCAATCCAAAATCAGTGGGCAAAGCTTATGTACAGGCACAATACTTGGAGAACATAGGCCTGAAGAAATCACAATCAAGTGGATCGAAGTAGAAGGAGCAACATGACGCTTCTAAGGAAGGGAAGAAGAAGAAAAAATGGGGAAAATATAAAAATACAACATACACAGCAAAGCAGTGCAAAGACCCCATCAACCATTGCAATCATTGCAACATTGACAACCATACACAGGAGAAGTTTTGGAAGTTGCATCTAGAGCTAAACCCAAAGAAAATAAGAAGAATCTCATGGCCCCTGACTCAATCAATCAAGTTGAAAGTAACTCAGACATGGATGTCAATATTTTTTGTACATCAATGTAGAAGGAGGTGAATCTAAATATCCTTTAGCAACAGGAATAGATAAATTACAAAAATATTTCATATAAATATATAGGTCAAGAAAAAAAATATTGATGCTTTCTTTGACTCAAGATCACAGGTGAATCTCATTACAATAGATATGGTCAAGAAGTTGGGGTTGGAATTTTGTGATCATCCAATACCATATCTATTTGGATAGGTAAATAAGGATGCAGATTTGAAGGTTAAAAAATAGTGAAAATTTAGATTTGCCATCAGTGTTGATTTTATTGATGAAGTAGAACTAGATGTGGTTCCCCTTGATGTATGTGGAGTTATTTTTGGGCATCCATACATGTACATGAGAGATGAAATATTCATGTAAAGAGCCAAGTAATACTAGCTCATCAAGGATGGAAAATAATTCTCCATCAAAACACACAAAGGCAAGTCGAAATTTTTCTGGTAAGTGCCAACTAAGCTAAGAAATTGATTAGTTCCATAAATAAGTATGTTTTACTATTTTTAAGAGAAACTTAGTCTATAGAAGAGTTAGTATGAGACAAGGCATCACTGGAGGGGTATACTAAGAAACAAAAACAACAACTAGAAGAGTTTCTATAAGCATACATGGATGTGTTCTGAGAGCCTAAAGGGTTACCACCTAAGAGGGAAGTGGGGCACGAGATCCAACTATTTTTGAACTCCCCATTTCCAAACATTGGGTTGCATAGGCAATTTGTTATATAATAAAGTGGCGTGAAGAAATAATTGCAACAAATACTAGAATAGTATTTCATTCAACTGATTACATCACCATGTGGGTCACCCATCATCATTGTACTAAATAAGGATGGGACTTGGTATATGTGTATATATTACAGGGCATTGAACAAAATTATGCTAAAGAACAAGTACCCCTTGCCCGGGATAAATGATTTTTTGGATCAATTGAAACAAGCAAAATACTTCTCCAAGTTGGACTTAAATTTTGGATATCAATAAGGTCGAGTCAAAGAATAAGATACATGGAAGACCACCTTAAAAACCAGGCAAGGTTTCTATGACTGGTTAGTCATGCCATTTGGCCTAAGTAATGCACTAGCTATGTTTATGTTATTAATGAATGATGTATCAAGTCCTTTTATCAATTCAATTGTTAATTTCTATTTGGACGATATACTTGTATATAGTGCTACTTTAGAGGAGCACATATCACATTTGACGCAGGTGCTGGACACATTAAAGAAGCACCAATTTCTAGAAAATCTCAATATGTGTGAGTTTTCACAACAATATTTTGTGTATCTGGGGGTATGTGATATGTGTAGGAGAGAAAAAGAGAGATCCTTCCACGAAGGAGGCCATCATGAAATGATTGATGCCTGCTAATCTTTCTAGGGTCAAGAGTTTCATTGGGGAAACAAAAAGACTTGAGGAAATTCATAGCCTCATTTTCAGTAATAGCAACACCACTCCACACCATAACAACAAGTGGAAATATTTTCCAGTGGGGAAAGGATAAGCATAGGGCTTTCTAGGAGCTAAAGAAGAAGATTATTCAAGCTCTAGTTCTAGCATTACCAAACTTGCAGTAGCCCTTTGAAGTGGAAAAAAATGTGATTTGGTATGCTATGGGAGCGGTCTTAATGTAGGGAGGAAGATATGTATGCTACCATTCTAAAGTATTTCATGGGGCCGTTATTAACTACCCTACCTACGACAAGGAGCCCTATTCCCTGATGCAATCTATGAAGAATTGGAATCACTATCTAATGGAAAAGGAGACATTAATCCATAGTGATAACCAACCAATACAGTACTTACAAGCCTAGAGTAAGCTAAAATATACCAGGCAATACAAGTGGATGATGTTTCTATGGTACTTTCATTTAGTGATAAAGTACCAACACAAACAGGTTGGCCGACATGATTTAAATACCACCCACATAAAATATCACATCTTTGGGGAATCTTATGCACATGGATCCATTCATCCATGATGCATAAAAATAGGCATATTCATAGGATGATGACTTGAAGGAGGTGTTTTAGTAGTTGCAGAGGCAAATTCATGAGTATGATGGCAACAACACCATTGAATACCATCTCCATGATGGGTTACCCTTCAGGATGGATAAGATATGTGTTCCTAAAGGTGAATGATTGTAGCTAATTAGAGAGGCTCAAACATCAAAGGTTGCGGGAAACTTTGGTGTAGGGAATACCATGGCCAACTTGTAGAGGTATGTGTATTGGCCCAAGATGCAAGAACGTGTAGCGAGGTTCATAAGATGATGCATGATTTGTTGTATCAACAAGCCTAGAAACATGAAACGGGGTATATATCATCCCATACCTATACCCAGTCATCCTTGGGAAAGCATTTTCATGGACTTTGTGGGAGGTTTACCAAAAACCAAGAAGGGACATGACTACATATGTGTGGTAGTTGAAAGGTTCAAAAAGATGTTTGTTTTGATGAATTGTAAGAATTTCATTAGTGTGCAAGAAGTAACAAACTTATTCTTTGGATAGCTTTGGGTGTAGTTTGGGATACCAAGGAGCATAATTTCAAACAAGGACACAATATTTCTCAGTGTATTATGGATTGCATTGTGGGAGAAGATGGACACAAAGTTGAAGAGATATACAACATTCCATCCATAGATAGATGGGTGGATAAAAGTAGTCAATAGGACTTTGGTGTAGCTTCTGAGGGGATACAACCAGAAGCATTTGAAGACCTATGATGAAAATATAGTATATATACAACATTCTTACAATACCTTTGGATATTGCATATGGAAAAAATTGAGGAGTGAGGGAAGATCTTACAAGAGACACCTTGAGGGCTGAAAAAAATTTCGACAATATTAGGAAGATCCATATACAGGTACAAGAGACATTGCAGATATCACAAGATGAATTTAATGCCATGCATGCTTGACATAGAACAAAGAAATCGATAAAGGTGGGAGACAAAGTATGGTTACCATTGAAGAAGGAGAGGCTACATGGGCTTGGTAAGAAAATCAAGGCTCAAAGGTATGGTCCCTTCAAGATATTGGAAAAGGTGGGTGATTATGTCTATTGACTTAGTTTACCACCATATATGTGCATTTACTTAGTTTTGAGTGTAGAGAATTTAAAAATCTATGAGCCTTCCATGCTAGATCAGGAATAGGAACAGGTCCAACCTTTTGTGGAGGATTTGGCACCATATGCTCAGTTTGGGAAATTGTGTTCTAAAACCTTCTAAGATAATTTTGAGGCATCAAACGACATTTTTGGGGGTAAAAATTTTTTATTTAAGTACCACACTTTTTTTTCTTATTATACACACAAAGACCTAATTAGAAGTATGACCTTGAGGTTTGAATTTCCAACTTATTTCATACTATTTTATTCTATTAAGGACTAATTGTTTTATGTGTTTTAAAGAAAGGATCACATGCTCAATCCTAGGCTTAAAAAGTGTTCAAGAGTCAAAAACTTAAATAACTCTCAATTTTTAGTTGACAAGATTATTTGGGAGGAGATTCCATCATCACGGCTTCCATATTCAAAATATTTATAGACCCTTTCTACAACCCTCTAGAGGGAAAACAAATAAACACAAATCCTTAATATATGGTTGGAATGTAAGCAAGAAATCTCTTGGTACCATTGCAATAATTTTTTCTTTTCCATACAAATAAGTGTGGCACTCTTTCTCCTATATGGGCATTCTAATAATCCTGTGATCTCTTCCCACCACTAATTTGAGTAAACTTATCTAAAAAACCAGAAAGAAAATTAAATTGTGGGGTTCACAATGGATCTCTACATCTAGCAGCTTATTCTTATGAAAGTTGTTCCATCACCCCTCCCCAATTTTTAGTTCTCTTCATTATCAAATCTAGTTGGTATTATTTCCAAAATATCCAAGGACCTTAGAAACTTCTTGTTGGAAGAGGGAAAAGAAAATTAGAATAAATTTCATTTGGTGAACTAGAATGAAATTTGTGCTTCTTTCTCTTCTAAAGAGATGGGAATAAAATATCCCCAATTAGAAATATAACTTTTGGAGAAAAAATCCTGTAAAGAATGATCCTAGAAGAAACCATATGGTACAAGGGAGGGTCTTGTGGAAAATTTGATCCTTCATTACAAAGGATTTAATCACAATCAAAAAATGGATTATGAAGGTATTCCCTTTTGTTTTTGGTGGTGCCATGAAGTTGGTCACATCTTCAAAGAATTTCCATTAGTGAAAAATCCTCGTGGAGGATAGGATGGAGATGGAATATAATGGTTACAAGTTCGTGGCAGAAGTTAGGGTGTTGATATTGACTCCCTATTGCAGTGAGAAGAATATTCTCATAGGAATTTGAGACCTATATGTACCCCTCCTACATCTCAATAGATACATAATGAATAAAGGGATCCCAATGAGAGAAAGTGGACATCCGACATGCCTTCTTCATTCTTGAGTACACATTCCTTTTCTCACCCTTCTTCTGAACACATAATATTTAATTCATCATTGTATATGCCTGTTTCAATACCAAATTTGGGGGTGGTTGCTTTTAAATTGTCTCGCGCGACTATATCATGTCTAATTAAACTTATCCATGATTGTTGTTAGATCCCTAACCCTTTTATGCTTCAATCAAAAGATAATTTTTTTGATACCTATATGAAATTTAGGTATGATATTCATTCCAGATCTAGGCCTCTTGGTCAGGGTTTATCAGGGTCTATGGTGGGGCTTTGGGTTAGCTTTATTCATCAAAGATCCTGAAAATCCCTCAGGGTCAACAATCTCACATCTCCAAAGACATCATTCAGGCTAGCCATGAAAAAGTGGATGGGAATAAACTCTCTTTAGATGGGGTCATTAGAGAAAAACAAGCCTTGGGTTATGTTTCCAAATGAAGTGGTTATCATATAACTACAAAGGGTTTGTTAGTTCCGCCAAAAAAATAGCATTGAGACACCTGTTGGCGCCAAACAAGATTAAAATTATGTTTCTACGGGAGATATTGGGTTCCACTTATGATATTGTAAAATCACTAGAGGATATTTTTAAGGGATGAGATTTTTATGTGATTGTTGCTCATGGTAGATCTAGGGGTTTGGAACTTGGTGTAAAAAACAAATCTATTAGGATTATGAACATTGGGGGATGCGAGGGAGTGATTGTGAGATATTTTTTTCCAAAAGAGCTTGGTATTTTGTTCAAGATGGTAAATATATATGCGCCCTGTTCAGATAGGGTTCGATTTTGAGACAGATTAATGATCTGGTACTTCATGCAGTCAAATAATCTGATTATTTGTGGGGGGGGGGGGGCTAAATTTTTGCATTGGTATGGTTGAATGCTGGGGGGCTCATACTCAACCAGATTCCCTAACTGATTTCTTTGCAGATGATGATTGAATCAAATAACTTGGTTGATGTGGACCTGTAAAAACTCAAGCTAATGTGGATAAATCATAGAGTTGGTGATCAAATGGTCTCTCATCGATTGGATGTATCATTCTTGGAAAAAATACCTATTTTTAGAGAGTGGATCAACATCGGGGGAGCTTTTTGCACTTTTCCTATCTACCTCGAATTGGTTGGGGATTTCTGCAAACCAAAGGCCCCATTTAAGTTTAATGCAACATGGATAAGGATGAAAAATTCATTAAGATAGTTCAAGGATCTTGGAGAAATGTTTTTTCAATAGGATAGAGTTCGATTTCTAGAGGCTTTGAGGAAAATTTGAAAACTCTTAAGAATAAGACCATTAAATAGTTAAAGAAGAAAAATAAAAGAAAGGAGGAATCCTTGAAAAATATTGAGGAATAATTATGGCATCTAGAGCAACCTAATGGGGAGGGGGGAGAGGGGATATGAAAAAAACGACACAATGTTAAGAATTATTCATCTTGAGTCCTAAAAGCAAAGGATTCTTAAGGAAAGAGAGGAAACACTAACAATGAGGATTCGTGTGATTTGGCTACAAGAAGGGGATGATAACACTAAATGTTTCCAGCAATATGGTAAGGGTACAAGAGAAATAAATAATATTTGGGCATTTCAAGATGAAGGGGGTGCTAGAGTAGGAAAATTAGAGACTTGGAAAATTTGGGGGTGAGGCACTTTCGTTCTCTATTTGAAGCCCCTCAGGAGGTATCTCTTTCAAAGATTATTCAGGTTAAAAGGTTATTCCCTAGTTTTGTTGATGAAGACACAAATTCATATTTGATGGCCTCGATAACCATAGGCAAGGTAGATGTTGTTCTCAGATGTTTTAAAAGGGACAAGATTCCAGGGCCGGATGGATGGCTTGTTGAATTTTTTCTGGAATTCTATTATCTAATTTGGAATGACCTTATAAAGTTTATCAAAGAATGCAAAAATTCAGGCATAATTTTGAAGCCTTCAACACCACTTTTATCACCCTTATCCAAAAATTGAACGATCCAATGAATTTTATTGATTACCACCCAATATCATTGTGCAACTGTATTTATAAAATCATTTCAAAAGTGATTTGTCGAAACGTCGACAAATGTTTCGTAAGACTGTGGATAATCCGGAAAGCTCTTCAGTAAACAATAACCATAGGAACTTGAAAACCAATTGATTTCTAATAGATTGAATCCTATATTATCTCGTCATATATCTAAGTAACAATTTTCTTTCTTGGAGGATTTCCAGATACATGAGGACATTGGTGTGGCTCAAGAATAATTTCACTGACTGAAGATAAAGAAAATGAATGTATGATACTAAATATTGATTTTTATAAGGAATATGATAGAACCAATTGACTCTACTTTAGAATGCTTCTTACTCATCTAGGATTCCATGTCAGTTTTATTAATTGGATGATGTGTTGCATGACATCAACATCATTTGCAGTTTTGATTAACGACTCAACTTCTAATTTCTTTCATGTTGAAAGAGGACTTAGAAAAGGATGTCCTTTGTCCCCATTACTATTTTTATTAGTTATGGAAGGGGCCAGTAGGTTGATGGAGGATACTAGGAGAAGGGGGGATTTTTCCGGGGCTCCTCTAGCTGAAAGTATATGATTGAATCATCTAAAAATTTGATAATGCGATAGTTATTTTGGATTGGACTCTAAGAGAAATTACAACATTTAATTAAATCACCAATTTGTTCAATAAATCTACATGTATGATATTAAATTACCAAAAATTTACTATCTCGGCAACAAGGTGTTCTAGGGAGGATTTATCATTTGCACACACTCATTTTCCTTTTAAATTAGTGGACTTCGAAGATGGTATAAAGTATTTGGACTTTCACTTAAAGGCGAATTATTATAGGAAGGAAGATTGTATGTGGTTGATTGCAAAAACTAAGAAGAGACTTAATATCTAGAGCCATATACGGTTATCTTGGGCTAGGATATTAATCTTGATAAAATATGTCTTACAAGCCATTTTAGTCTTTTGGATGGTAGTGGCATGGATACCAAAGGGAATATTGCATATTATCCAGAAGCGTTGTTGAGCATATCTATGTTGTGGATAAAAAGAGGGACAGATTTTCGCATGGATAATATGTGATCGTATTTCCCTCCCCAAGAAATGGGGGGATGGGGGATCAAGAATTTATTTTGATTCTCCAAGGCACTTGTAGTTAAGGTTAGCTAGAGACTTATCACCTTTTAGAGTTTCTCTATAGAGGTGGTTATCCAAAGATACATCTATCTGTTATCTACTGAAGAGTGGATCAAGGCCAAAAATAATAACAAAGAAAATATCTCAACGATATGGAAAATTGTTTTGGCATGTTTCAATATAGTGGAATCTCGAATAGCTTGGAGAATTGGTTTAAGCGAGTGGGTACGTATTGGGATAGGTCATTGGTCTGGTAGCGAGAGCATGTATCTACTCCCCCATTATCTAGTTCAATCTCTAAATGAGCATGGAAAATTTTTGATTAATTATATATCTGATACGGGAAACACTTCCATCTGGGGTCAAGGTTGGTTAACTTCTTTGGCATTAAGTATTCTGAATCATTGGCATCAATTATGTATGGATTATAATATAGCATTATCACTTTCTCATGTTATGTTGATGGATCGAGAGGATGAACTTGTCTGGGTACATTCGAAAATAGGTTAATATAATCCAAATGAGGGTTATTTAGTTGAATTTGATCATATAAGACCATAGGATATATACTAGTGGTGGAATCTCATTTGGAAGTTGAAGAGTCCACTAAAAGAAAATTTATTACTATGGTGCAAACTATCAAACAAAGTGCCCATAGAGGACAAACTTAGAAAATTAGCATTCAAGGGACCGTCGTGGTGTGCATTTTGCAATTTCTCATAGGAATATGTTAATCATTTATTTCTTCAATGTATTGTTGTAAATCATATTTGTAATTTTATATGTCAATCATCAAATATACGAAACAAGTGGCATGACATCAATGTGAATGATGCATGGAAAGGTTGGTATCAAAACATCTATGACAAAAATATTAGGAACATCCTGGTTCTCTTATACTAGGCCACTTGGATTGGAAAAAACAATTTCTTTTTTGAAAATTAGGATTTTATGCCTGAATTACTTGGGGCACAATTTCTTCCTATTTATCATCCCATCGTGGAGGAGGGCTAGTCTTTACACACACGTAACATATCTATAGAAAACATCGATTTTTCCAAGCCTTGAACCTATTTTTATGGCTCTACGCAATAAGTAAGATGTGGAGGAGGCGTTGGACTTTAAATAATAAATGAACATTACTTTGAGATGAAATATGGCCTTGGTTTGGGCACAAATAGAACTATAAAGTTTGAATCTCATCCTAATATTTTCCTTAAAAAAGTTTTGTAGATAGTTGCATATATTTGGTGACTCTAAAGTTATCGTCGATTGGTTCAATCGAAAATCACAATGTTACACACACACACACACACACACACGCAGAAATTTTTTGGATGGTACATTAATGATTAAAGCACAGTTTTATTATGCCCACGAGGCGTAGAACAGTCGGTGAAGGGGTGCGCTGTTAAGGCACTCCGTTCTGCAAGGTCACCGGTTCGAAACCCGTGGGTGTAGGATTAGTCTTAACTTAGAAAAAAAAAAAAAGCACAGTTTTATTATATTTCTTGCATTCATATATACAGGGAAAGGAACACAATTTATGATCAACTTTCCAAAGAAGGTGTTGGAAAATCGAAAAGGCGGAAATTTTTTCTCTTGTTGATAATTACTTGTGATTTACTTAAGTTATTATTATCTTTCTTATGCCCTTATTTTTATCTTAGTTCATCAAGAAATTACCAAAACCAAAACACGAAGATCAAGGACACCATATGTAGGAGCACAACGAGGGAAAAACGCCTATATAGGGGAAAACCTAGTCAAGAACTCTTCCTTCAGTAATTCAAAGTAGATATATCAAGACCCTAGACCAACATACCTTCCTCCTCCACCAAGTCAACCCTTAAAATTTTCTTCCAACATTTAGAGACCAACTTCAATGATATTGCATCAACCCTATTTCAATATTGCATCAAGGACATATTTTCGACCTTGTTGTATCATAATTTCGACCCAGCTTCAAGACTGCAATTTCGGCCCTACAACAACTTCAGTTCCTTCACACGTGTGAGACAAGAGAGGGAAAATCTTAACTTCCTTAGAAAAATAACGACCTCCTTCTCCTTTGCTAGCCATTTCCTTCTTCCTTCTTGAATTTTGATCTTTTACTGCTTCTAGCGACTGCAGTTCAAACTTGTGTGATATGATCTTCCAAATTATTCAATTTGCTCCAATATATAGTGATTTGGTGAGGTTGAATTCCCCTATTGAGGTATATTTGTCCTTCCTTGAGGCCAACTTGGTGGAGGATGCATAAATGAATTATTTTACAATAAAATAAATTTCTTCTATGAAAAATAAATCCCAAAAAGGGTCTTTTACAATACGACATGGGCAAGGACACTTGACATAAACCCTATAAGCCTTCAATGGAGGCTTTAACCTAAAAAAAATTTACCCAAGTAAAAAACCTATGCTTTAATAAGTGAATTTATTTAATAATAAAAAATAATTTTCTTTATTTTGATAAGTATATTCAAATAAAATTATAA